>RAHM01000343.1:578022-664922 GCA_003713295.1 Parotia lawesii | reverse complement strand
ATACAAAAATCTGCTCTCATAAGTAACTTAGATTTGCAAACAGGAACTGCCACTTCACCTTCTAGCAAAGCAGAGTGCTTCATACAAAAATCTGCATCTGAGCCTGTGGTGACATATGCTGTCTTTGCACACGCTAAAAGCTGCAATACATCAAGGCAATAAATGGTTTCCTCCTCCAAAAATTTTATTTTTCTTGATGTTTTTCAGATGTTTCTTTATCTCTACATTTTTTGTATTGATTAGTTGATCCCTCCTGTAAATGTAGAGCTACATTTGTTTTCCAGTCTGGGTTTTACTAGTCTCATATTTCTGAAGATGATGATGATGGTGTCCTGTGGTGCAGAGTACTGACAGGAAATTCAGGACACAGCTCCTACCTCAGACAGCAATCATACTCAGCATTAGTGCTACGGTCATGGGCATAGGCCAGATGTGAGCTGAGGAGAAGAGAATGAAATAACATATGGACATTGGCAGGAGGCCATGGGGACAATAATCTGTTGTTCAGAAAGAGTGTGAGTGTTCCAAAATCCTATGTTTTGCACATTCGTTCCTGCCTCTGAGCAGTGTTCAACTGCTGGGGCTGCTGTGACTGCAGGACTCTTTCCACTCTCCTATCCACCATCTTAGAGCAGTCAATTATTGAACTCCTTGAGTTAAAAATAAACACAGTGCAGTAGTTCTGAGAACACCATCTGTTTTATACAAGGCAACTAAAAGGTGTTTCCCAAGTCAATGGCAGTCATGCATGAAAATTTTCTACGCAAGACAGCCTTATCTGATCTTTACAGGTCATTATTTCTGTGCAAATGTTTGTTTAAAAGTTTAACTGTAATTCCCGGACCTGAGCCTTGCTCTTTGTCGTCTCCTTCCTGGCTGTACAGAGATGAGGTGTCAGGCCTGTGTTACGCAGACAGCAGAAGCGCAGCTGCCACTGTGCCTGTGCCAGCCTGCAGCCAGCAGTTCCCTCTCACATCCTGTACCTGTGCTGGGCTCAGGAGGACAGGAGCTCCTCTCTCATGCCAAGCAGAGCAGAGATAAGGGTCATATGCATCAGCAGGGTGGCTGTGCCTGGGGAACATCCAGGTTGGCAGGTCCTGACTATAGTCAGAAATGTTGAATGTTTCCTGTTTGCCACGTTGGCTGGATCACGTCTTGGTGGGGTATTCAGAGCTGGCTGAGGCTACATCATTAAAGCTCCAGGGCATGCATTTTCTCTTTTCATCTATTTCTTCTATTCCTGTATGGTTTGTTTGCCATTTCATGAGATTTTTTTTATTCAGGCTGTCTTCTTTTAAGACTTGTATTCTCACTGTAGTCACAACAGGTCCTTTGAGGTCCCCATAGTATTTCTGGGAATTAGCAGGTTGGAGTCCTGATTCCAGACCGTGAGAGTTATTTTTGGCTTGCAGACTTGTATACAACCCACCACAGTTGACCTGGAATTGGTGAACTTTACTAGAAATGGAGTATTACATACTGAAATGACTACTCATCCTCGAAAATCAACAGAGATTTTTATGTTGATATACCAGCCAAGCTGAAAAATGTTTTCATTATGTGTTGACTGACATCTCATGGATCAAATAAAAATTTCTGTCTTGCTGACCAGCCAATGCCCTTAAGAGTTTTCTTCAGGGACAAAGTTTCAATCAAAAGCACAGCTTGTCTCCTTTTTTTTTTTTTTCAGTTAAATATTCAGCTGAAGTAAAACAATGAATCCTGAAAATGGATTTTAAATTTTTTTTTAATTTTTTTTTTTTTATTTTGGAACATCTTGGGAAGAAAACAAAAATTTCTTTCTTGAAGACCATATAGATTTGCATTTGAACAAACTATTGTTTTTCCCAAAAAGTCAGTTGGATATTTTTGTTTCATTCCACTTTTCAGCTGGGGCTTAAGGAAAACATTCACAAGGTCCTTCTGGGAACAGCTGCTAAAATCCTGCCTGACATGGCAAATCTGTCTTGTTGAACTATATTCTAAGTCTCTGTAAATTCAAGGATGGTGATGTGATATAAAAAGCTCTCTCTCAACAATGAAAAGGATCATCTGTAATTAACCAAACCAAACCTTTGCATTATTTAATATGATTTGCTGTTCAGGAGACTAAGCTACCAAGTGTGACAGTGGGAGGTCAGAGAAAATTCCAGTGGTTGAGACTGGTTGGACTCTTTGGATACATTATTACAGGGCAAGGATACCCTCATGGGACTTCCTTTCCTCCTCCTGTAGTCAAATCCTGGCTAAACACTGTTATAATTTCACATCTAGCAACCAGGAATTGTTGAAGGGAAAGAGATATGTGAAACAATGTGCTCTTTATTTTTGTTTGTTTTACTGGTGGACCAGGTTTACTTGGCTCTTTGTGATTGCTCCAGAGGGGGAATGGTCCGAGGGATTGAAGGAATGAGTAGCATGACAAAGGAGGCAGTGCCAAAGGACACAAAGAAGCTCCACTGTTACTGCTGGATCTGGCAAAAAGTGAGGCAAGCACCGTGGTATTCCTTTGAGAAGTGGTCAATGCTCCTGCAGTGGAAATTCTGCAGGAGTTGCACAGGCTTGCTACAGTCTCAGAAGCCAGTCCTGCAAGTGCTGGCTAAGCAGCACACCTTTGTAACCTGAAGCACTATGTCACTAACAACATTCTCCCAAGTTCCCATTTCTTCAAGTCTAATACAAAGTCTGTCTTAAGAGGTTTTTGTACCTTCTGACAGGCCTGGGGTATTTTAACTCAGGTGTTTCGGTGTAGTTTATGTTCCTTTAGCAAACCTTTAGATTGGTTTGCATGTCAGATGCTCCAAGAACATTCACTACCAGTATTAACCTCGAGAGCATGTGCCACAAAATAGTGTATTGCTCAAAGTTTGTGAATGGGTCTGTTGTAGTCTGTTGTTCAGAAGAGGAAAGACTTTTCAAACACTCTGAAAAGAGCATTTAAACTGTGCTTTATTCTCATATTCTGTTCAAGGGGTATCACAAAATTTGGCCTAGAAGCCTTTATCTACAAACTGAGAGTCAGCTTACAAAGTTTCCTGGTGGAAGTTAACCTTCAGTTCCTACTAAGGAAATTGGGCAAAACCGTGTGTCTCTAATGTCCAAGAGTTCAGAAAACATCAGTTATTTTGCAAAGTAATTTTAAATACTTTGCTTTGAAAAGTATTTTCAGTTCTTTACATTGAAAAGGTACTGACATTTACTTAGAATCACAAATCAATGCATTTTGCCTTCTTACTGTCTTTTTTTGTCTTTGAGTCTTTTGTGTGCCCCTATTTTTCAAGATTTTCTCTGCAACCCTGAAGACCAGAATCTTGATTTTTTTATTAACAAGGAGTAAGTCAGATAATGTGACTGCACTAGCTGGAACTTAAGGCAAAAACACAGTACTTGCCAGTATAGTTAGTTGAATCCTCTGTCTTCAAACTGTAACAACTGTGTATTTGAGGCTCCACATCAGTCTCCTGGAATGGCCTGAGTTATCTGCTCAGTAGGCAATGTGCCTCAGAGGTTGGTTGTATAATCACAAATCAAGTGACTTTGCATGAAGCACTCCTTTTTATATATGGGGCAGACATTCCTGCTCGACTGTGGTAAAAACCAACCAAACCTTGACACATTCCCAGCACCGACTGAACAGAAAGCTGAACTGACCTTGTTGTTAGTCTGTAGGGGAATTGGAGAATAGTGTCAACTTTCTCTCATTTATTTTTTTGCCAGCTGAGATAGGAATCCACTCCTCTGAGTCTCATTCCTATAATTTCTCTGTTATCATCCCCCGGGTACTGTGTTGTTGCAGACATAGCAGGGATGGTAGGCAGAGACTTGTGGTGTTACAGAAGAAGGGTTAGGCTCCTTGACCTTTTACTTCAGTCTTCCATTCCTACTACATTCTTCAGTGACAACCTTCATGTTTCAGTCTAGAAGGAGTGGGAACGGGCCTTTCCCAGGAAGATAAGTGGGATTCCCTCCAAAATGTTCTGCAATGTGTGTGTGTGAGAAATTTACAGACAAGTCCAGCGAATCATGTATGAGATTTATTAATGTCTCCAGTGCTACAGTATATTTTTTGGAAAGATTTTAACAGAAGTCTGTCATTGTTCTACTGGATGCTATAACTATGAATAACCAGGCCCTCTGAAAATGCTTCACTTTAAAAGAGGAAAAAAAAAAGGATAGGAATAGCAGGAGGGACATAGAGCCATAGAGATTAATTCATTTGCCCCAAAATTCAATGATCATACTGGGAGCATGTCCTGCATTCCTAGACTTCAGTTACCGCCCTCTCTGTTGAACTATGCTTCCCCATGGTTTTGTGTTGAAATTGGGACTGAAGCCACTATAATGACACGCACCTTAAGAAATCTGTTATGTTGCTAAATCAAATTGATATGTTTGGTAGCCTAGGTTTCCAGCAAAATGCTACTCTGTTGACTAGGCAGGAAATAAGATACCTTTGTTTGTGGCCTTTTTTTCTACTGATAGACCATAGAGCAGAACTTCATAGAACATTTCCATTGGAGTATTACCCTCTGGGAAATAAAATTTTAAAGGCGGTAAAATGATCCACTAAATTACTATAGTTTCAATAATGTTTAGTTGAAAAAACCCAAATAGAAATAAAAATTGACCCTAAAAGCAGTGGCTTTCCATGTGACTCAGTTTCATTTAATGAAATTCAGTTGAAGAAATGAGTAAGTAGATAAGTGTTGTAGAAAAGTGCTTAGAATCCATAGAAACTAAAAACATAGATTGTGTTCCTAAAAGATGTCTTCTACCTCAATTTGAGATGAATATATGAATATGAAATATGAAATGTCAAGCATTTCCCATAGTTTTCTTTCTGTTGTAGCTCTGAGTCAGTATAGCAGTGTACCTCGAAAATCCATCTGCTTTCCTAGAAATGAAGGTTCAGTGGAACACTTCATCATATAGCACTTAGAATAACAGCAAGGTTGCAACAACTGGCTCATGTTGCAAGACTTAATGCGGAATTAATTTTTAAGCCCTGAAAGGCTAAGTCCTTTGAATAAGGAAAGAAGCACTCAAACAAGGCTTGATTTTTCTTTCTTCCCTGCTTTCTATGCTGTGTCCAGAGCATCAAATATTTCCTTTTTTCGCCAAAATCCGTTCACAATATTGTGCAGTAGCAAACAGCATGACATTTCCAACTAGCTACTCATGTAGAAAATGAGGCTGTCATTGGTAATCGTATTCTGCTGAAAGCAAGCAGGCTAGACAGTGATGGCAATGATGCGAACATAATGGGTCTGTCACGCTGGTGGAGCCTGGGTAGTACTTCTCAAGTGACACTGGGGTCATCTTTTAAAGGTGATGCTGACAAACATGAGTCCTGGATGGTCACACTTGATCCTAGCAGAGCTTTTTCTGGTGTTTGACACCTGTATGTTGAAGCTAGAGCTTGCAGGCATCTTCAAGGGAATACAAAAGTCCAAAGGTTGAAGATCAAATTAAACTCAGCAGAGATAACATCACAGCATGGGCAGCAGACTTCCTGCTGTACAAGAGGATTGACTGGGAACCTGCTGTTTGTGTTCTTTGGTGAATAGCAGGAAATGGTGGCAGGTAGCCCACACCTTCTAATGCATACACAGTTTTCAGATACACAAGCTGAGTTGGTTGTCTATGGGCCAAAAAGTATTTATTTTCCTCTTTTTTTCCAAGAAAAGCACCATATTTCTCATGTGTCTAATCAAGGCAGAAGTTGCAAGGGAAAATGTGTGGTTATCTGGAACAGGCCCAGAGAAAAGCCAACCTTTGTAGGCAGGACACAGCTTTTATCCAGATGGACCAGTGAGAAAACCAGACAAGGCTCATTTCACCTTTTGATGGACAGTTTTCTTGTTATGTGACAATATCAACCTACTTAATAGGTACCACCTTAAGTCTTTCAAGAGGTCCTAGGAGAGCCAAATCCTTAAATTTTTATTGGATTTTATCCTATTCCTCTTTTTGCATGGAGTAGTGGGATTCTTTCAAAATGCCCGTTCTCCTTTGTAGGCTAAACTTTTTTTATAAATTGGTTTCTGCCATGAAATACTGACATTTAAAAGACAAAATATTGTCAAAGTTAGGCAATGATTCTTTTTTCTTTGTCTTATTTTCAGTGATACTTTGTTCCTTCTTCTTTGCTTCCCATACTTTATTTCTCGTATCCAGTCAGCAGACAACTCTGCTGTCATAGATTTGCTTGAGAAATGTGACAGAAACTTGGGGGTGCTTTTTTTTTTAGGCCAGAGATGGCATGCAATTGTGCTCAATGTTGCAGAAAATGCCTCAAGTAATTTGTGCATGCCTTAACAGATATAAAAGCATGAGATGTGTGCAGAGAGTATGGCAGTATCACATGCACTGAGCTGTCATTGTAACTAAACTGGCTCAACTGGTCTACGGCAGCCTAGTGTAAATATTAGGCATTATCGATACCATCAACCCCTCCTAATCTAATGAAAATAAGGGAGTGACCATAGGGAAGCAGCCCTGTGGAAGCCTGCATGCTATCTCAATGTTCCAACACAAGGAGAAAGGAAAAAACAGTGATGCTTCCAACGAAAGAGTTTGTTACTGCGCAAGTCCCTGAATCCACTGTCAGCCTTTTTTAACCCTGCAGGGTTGGTGGTTACTGCCCACACGACCATGCAAATGTTTCTCTATGGGTGAAAGGCTTTGGGGGTGTGGTGGTGAGATGGGATCTAAGCCTACTTCAGTTTAGCAAGCATGGGGAAATTGCATAAGTGCCTGAATGCTGCTCTGGTGTTTGGGTGTGGTTTAGAGGGAGTGGTGCTCATTTGGGCCACATTATCATTGTGGGGACATAAACAAACCCCTGCCATGGGGACAGGTGGGGGATAGAAAGAGCTTGTTCAGTGCAAAAGTCCTCAACAGTTGAGGGGATTCATCAGTTCGCTGTGGTTTTGACCCGAGAAATGCTAGACCTCTAGGGAGCTGCAGTCAGCAAACCTCTGTATTGTAAACTAGAGGAAGAGGGAGCATTTTCAGAGATTTCTTTGCTCCTTGCTTTAATAAGGTTGTTTAAATGTGCATAAACTGAATTTAAAATAATTTTAAGGGGTAATTCTAGCAAAATGGGACAGTTTGATTGCAAATTTGCTTTTGTCCTTTTCAGTTTGTTGCTATGAGTCAAGACATTTTTTGGTTTTGGTAAAGTTGAAACTTTTTATTTGTTTTGGGAAAGCTGACTTCCTGCCCAGCTGGCAACTTATATCTCCTGCCACCTCAGCCTTTCAAAAAATCTTGAGGAGTACTCAAAAAAGACATTCAGCCCACCTAGAAACTCAGAAACTTACTCTACAGTGCCAGCTGTGATAAATCCCATCTGTTTTATTTATTTATTTATTTTTTGGAAGCAGAGTTGTTCTCCAAACCGGACCTGAGATTTTCTTTAAAATTCACATTATTTGTGAAACCAGTTGCAGACAGATGAATGTTGTTTTAGGGGACTGTGTTGTGTTCGAGTTCTGCGCTTGGGAAAGTTCTTGTTCTGTTCCCTTTGAGAGTTAGCTATTCTTTGACAAGAATCAAGATTAGGGAGCTGGGGTGGGGAGCCACAGGAAATGTCTGTAGATGAACTTTTAAATTGTAGAGAAGGGACTCCTGGGTGGGACAGAGCAGCTTATGGGACACTGGGAGAGGTGTAAGGCACTTCAGACAGAGAAGGAAAAGTAAGACTCACTCAGTTCCTGTGAGTTAGAATCCTCCCTTGGCACACCGAGTCTGGGGATGTCTCATTTAGTTTGCAGCCAGAAGGAACAAGCAAGTAATCCTCATTGCTGCAGTCAAGAGAAGCAGACAGGTTCAGTTTTCACTGAATCTGGGTAAGTGCTACAAAACAATGCACCAAGACAAAGTGGGTACAGGAGCCAGACAGCTCAGGCCAGTGCAGAACCCTCCTCGTCCTTGGGTTTCCTGCTGTTGTAGAAGAGGTGGAGGAAAGAGAGAGTCTGGACAGCAGACCTTCATCCACCCATCATCTGGAAGATCTCCTGGACATTACTTGGACCATGGCCTTTAACAAACCACGTAATGGCTAGACTGGGCTTCAAGGCAGTTCTGGTCACCACCCTTTTCTGACAGCCACACTCCCTGATGGAGTCAGAAAGCTGGAACAAAAATGGCATCCACCCTAGACAGGGACATCTTCTGACCCACAGCCCAGGCAGTTTCTGGGAAAGGCAGAACTTTGCCAGTACACAGAGTCCTGGCTTGGGAGGTGTGTAGCGGTGGGGGCGGTGAAGCAAGAAGAAGCAGAGAGATAATGGTTTAAGACCTGGCTGATGTGAATGATTTTAGTTAACACTCCCATTCTTTATCTTCTGTTGTGGTTGAGGATAGGTGTTCTTTGTGTCTCCTTTGGAAATGGAGTTACCTTCCCTCCCATGTCCCTTTTGTTTCTAGTGGAAGTACTTGTCAAGGCTCTAGGTTTTAGCAAGTTACTTCAGTTATTCAAGATAAACATCTACTGCCAGAGGCTGTAGGTAAATGAAACTCAGGAGATGCTGGAGTGAAAGGCTGAGCTGATCCAAACTTGTGAAACTGAAGCTAGGCTGGCTTCTCTTAGGTGACAATTTGGGTTTATGTGTTCCATCAATGACTTCAGTCTTATATTTTGGGTTCTTCTGCCTCCTTATGCTCTGTTATTTAGTACAGTAGTCACCTCTGATCTCCCAAGGACTTTGGCCTCCAAAATAAGGTTTAGAGCTGTGGAATTAAACTGTTGTCAGGAAAAGAGAATCCACTCTACATGCCAGTGTCAGCCACCTTTAGCTTCTCACATAGCAGAATCCAGAAACAGCACTCAGGCTTGTGTTCATTCACCAAGAGGCAAATTCTACCCTCTCACTCTAACTGAACGCTATTTTGAGATCTGCTTGGTACAAATAAAAATTTTGATTGCATGGATGCTGTCTTGCATACCATTATACTTAATTTGTCAGAGTGTCACTCTCATCTGAGTGATGGACATCTCTAGACTGTTGCAACCCATTCATTCCCAAGAATATGGCAGGGTTCTGGGAACCCTTGTTATCATACTTGACATAAGGAAGGGATGTTTTACAGTTAAAGAAGGATATATAGAAAGAAGGTGGTAGGCCATGGGCAAGGAATGGTAGATTCACAGTGCCACATGCATCTTGTGAGGCCTTCAGCAAGAGTCACTTGAAATGGCAGGACTCTGGGCAGCAGGTTGGACCTTTTGCTCCGTGACCTAGACAGGCTGGTCCAGCAGCTAGATCCGGGCTTGAGGAGACACAGCCTGTGTGTCCCTGTGTTGAAGAGGCCAGCCTGAGCAACAGCATGGCTGGAGCCTATCTGGGTGAGAGACAGCACAGCCTGCGCTGTGACGGGAGGTGCAGGCACACACAGGACACTGCACAATGCTGACAGCAAGGCCACAGTCTCCTAAACTGTGTGTCTGTCTTCCCAGCTTATCTGCTGATGACCTACTTGAAACCCCCATTCTCTAAACTAAGGTTAACATTTACCCCACTTGAAATCCAGCGCACTTTGGGAATCCCTCCAGCCCACTCCTACTTCACGAGGAGCTCTCTTTCCTTGGAAGGCCTTATTCCTTTCCAATTCACCTTTACTTCTCATCAAGCTGTCATAGTCCTTTTAAAAAAGGTGTCTGCTTTCGGCAGGTGCAGAAGTCCCTGAACTGCCTTTTTCTTGTTCTCTTTGACGGTGACGACATGAGCACAGCTGAATTTCCAGGCTGGAATTACCGATCCTGGTTACTGCACAGACGACCATCTCTGGCGGAGTAGCAGTGACACCCGGTGGCCATTAAATAAATTCAGAAAATACTTCCCGCGTGAATTCCACCTTCATCCGCCTCCTTCCCACCCTTGGTGCATTTGCAGGTACACTAAATACTGGGTGCGGTAACAGGACACTCACAAGCTCCGCAAACTCCTTCAGCTCCTTCTCACCTCTCTCAGCTATTGAAGACAAACTATGGCAACAAATTCCTTTGGTCACCTGGGAACTGTGGAATCAAGTGCCAGCTGTAGGCTATATGAGAATAAAACATCTCTGGGAGATGAAAGGTGAGATCTGAGCAACAGGGTGTGTGCAAAGGAAGTGACTCTCCTAAATTAGCTGAACACAGTTCATAATCCCCAGCAAGAAGCAAAAGATTGAAATGGTGGCGATTGGTAGTAATATGCTACAGAGCTGCCCAGAACATTTTGGCTAACCTTGAGGAAGACAGGAGTTACACTGTGCTCTACACAGGCCAGCTTATCCTTGCATCAGCAGGGAAGTATTTAACCACAAATAGTCTGATCATCAGTAGATTTTATCCCTTTCAGTTTGAGAATATTGTTGTGTCCAAGCAGGAGAACATCTTTCTACAAAATTACAGCCAAAGCTGGCAGATTCTGTGCAGCTTCCCTAGCCTACAGCTGTTCACAGAAATGTTGAGGCTGTCATACGTCACTTGAGATGATCCACTCCAACCCCTCTGCCTAAGCAGGGTCATTTGAAACAGGTTTCCCAGGACTGTGTCCGGGGAGATTTTGAAGAGCTTCAGGAGATAAGATTCCAAAATTCTCTGGACAACCTGTCACAGTGGTTGAGCCACCTCACAGCTAAAAATTATGCTCTTATGTGCAGTAGAATGTAATGTGCTTTAAATTGTGTGCATTGTCTTTTGTCTCATCAGCATCACTGAACGGAGCTTTGCTCTGTCTTCTCTAGTTCTGTCATGAGGTATTTATTCACAAACCTTCTCTTCTCCAGGCTGAACAGTCCTAGCTTGTTCAGACTTCCCTCACATGACACATGACCCACTTCCTTAATCACCCTGTTGGCCTGTTTTTGGACTCTTTCCAGTATGTCCATGTCTGTCTCGTACTATGTAGCCCAGAGGAGGATATACTACTCCAGCTGTGGCATCACCAGTGCTGAGTAGGGGTGGAAGAATCCCCTCCATCCACACACTCAGGTGCCCAGGGTTACTCTGCGTTGGATGCAGAACTTCACGTTTCCCTCTGCTGAGCTTCATGAGGTTCTTGCTGCCCCACTTCTCCAGTCTGTCTATGCCCTTCTGTATGGCAGCATAGCCATCTGGTGTATTACCTACTTCTCACACTTTTGTCTGTTCCGCAAACTTCATGCAGGTTCAGTCTACCTAATTGTCAAGAGCATTAATGAAGGTATTAAACAGTATAGGCCCAGCAACTTTACCCTCCCAGGGGATACATGACTGGTGATCAGCATCCAGATGGACTTTGTCCACAACTCTCTGGGCCAGCTCTTTGACCAAATTTCAATCTACTTCAGTACCCACTTATTTAACCTGGTTGGGTTTTTTTCTAGTTTCTCTTTTAGGATATAATGGGATGACATTTTCTTATTGTTTTATATTACAAGGAACAATAAATAGTTGATCACTTATTGGTGTAGAGAAGCAACAGGCAAACTTGCTCCTTTGTTCTTGTTTTCACTTGAATCTTAAGGAAAACAATATTTGTTCATCTGTGTTTCTACACAGAGCCACAGAGTCATCAGACAGATCTTAAGTGCAGTTCATATCCTGGTGGACAACAAGCTGTCCATGAGCCAGCAGAGTGCCTGTGTGGCCAAGAAGGCCAATTGTGTCCTGGGATGCATTGGGAAGAGCATTGCCAGCAGGTTGATGGAGGTGATCCTGCCCTTCTTCTAGGCCTTGGTGAGGCACATCTGGAGTGCTGTGCCCAGTTCTGGGCTCCTCAGCATGGGAGAGACATGGAGCTCCTGCAGTGGGTCCAGCTGAGGGCAACAAAGATGATTAATGGACTGGAGCATCTCTCTTATGATGGAAAGGCTGAGGGAGCTGGGCCTGTTCAGCCCCCAGAAGAGACGACTGAGAGATGATCACATCAATGTATACAAGTACCTGAAGGGAGGGTGCCAAGCGATGGAGCCAGGCTCTTCTGAGAGGTGCTAAGCAATAGGACAAGAGGCAACAGGCAGAAACTGATGCACAGGAAGTTCCCCTCGAACATGAGGAAGAAGATCCTTACTGTGAAGGTGACCATGCACTGGACTAGGCTTCCCAGAGAAGTTGTGGAGTCTCCCTCACCGGAGATATTCAAGAACTGTCTGGATGATATCCTGTGCAATAGGATGACCCTGCTTGAACCTTGAGCATGGAGGCTGGATGAGATGACCCACTGTGGTCCCTTCCATCCTTACCCCTCCTGTGTGGACACCAGAAGGAGGAACAGAAAGGGCTGAGATGCTGGGTTGTGCTTTTGGCCAAAGGCCTTCCTGGGAGCAGTTCTCAAACTGTTCTCCCAGGCTCCTTTAACCTCCAGGGCAACTTCCTTTGGGATTCTTCCAAGCAGGTCCCTGAACTGTTCAAATTCTGTTCTTTTGATGTCCAGGATTGTGATTCTGCTCTTTATCTTGTTCATTCCCCTCAGGACCCTGTATGCTGCAGCTAAGAATGCTCTCAAACTCCTAACCTGTAGCTTGGTTACCCTTGCTTGGAAGTTGCAGGTTGAACAGGGCACTTTTCCACATCAGTTCGTTGGCCACTTTCATCAGAAGTTGCCTGCAGCACATTCTGTATGTATTATGGTTTCTTCCACCAGCTGTATTGCTGTTTCAGCACACATCAAGGATGTTGAAGTCATCCATTGGTATCAAGAACTTTTGATGGTGAAGCTTTCTCCAGCTGCCTAAATAAGGTTTCATCTGTCTCCTTTCCCTGATCAGGTGGTAGCAGACACCAACTACAGTATCACACTTGCTGATTTCACAGAATCATAATATATTCTCAGCTGGAAGGGACCCGCAAGAACCATCAAGTCCAACTCTTAAGTGAAAGGCCCATATAGGGATCAAACCCACAACCTTGGCATCATTAGCACTATGCTAAGTTCACAGACTTCTAATTGCCCTTGTTTGTTCCTCATGCTTCATGCATTAGTGTACAAGCATTTGTGATAGGCTGCAAGTCATACTGCTTTTACAGTGGAAATGCCAGAGATCTCCCCCTGTCGTGCTGCCCTCCCCATTTGTCACCCCCTCGTGCCGCCTCTTCCCTTCAGGTGAACCCTCCCAGATTCAGCTATTTCAAAGCACTCCTCACTAGGTTGGCAAGTCTGCTTACAAAGACAACTCTTGACCCTTGCCTCAAAGGTCTGTAGTCACTCCTGACATGCTTCAGGTTAGTTGCCCTGGTAGATTAAAATATTTCAGACATATATGGTTTTGCAGCCTAAAATAGTTCACAAAATATCGTAAGATTATGTTTTGAAAAAAAAAACCCAGACCACAACCAAGTTCCTCAATATCTCTGCTTTCTGTGGAAAAAAAAAAAAAAAGAAGAAAAATCTCGGGCCTAAAAGCCATCTCTATTACTAGGCTAGATGGGCAGAACCTGACTTTAACTGTAATTATCTAGAAGCTGCTCAAAGCAATTTGCAAACAGAAGAAGAAAATAAAGTTCATCAACTGTAATATTTACACTGAATTATTGGCTATGCTCCATAGAGGGAGCTGATATTCCTTCTAATGCTCTTTAATATCCGCCTGTTATTTCTTGCTGCCAGAGCTGTATCTTCCAGATACGAGTGAATAATGATTTACAGTGTAAAATCTATATAATAAAGTAAACTCATTTCCCCCCCACTCTAGTTCATGAATTGTCTGTGAAGTGATAATAAAAACCTCATTATTTTGGCACGTGCTTCTGAATTTTCTGTACCTAATCTTGATTCACTGTAGATATTCACAGCCCTCTTTGATCAGTCCTGAAGACCCTATAGGAATATTTGAGTTTTTTCTCTGAAATAGTGAACAGAGTTTATGAGAATTTCAGATGATATGCATGCTTGATCTCTGAAAAGAAAGAGATCTAAAAATAGATCATTACATATAAAAGTAAAAATTAATCTCCATAAATGGAGTTTGAAGCCTGATCAAGAGTATTTACGGAAAAAGAGGTTGAAATTTAATAGATTTACACAAAATGTGCTGTGGAAGAATGCTGAAATACAGAGAAATTATTAGAATAACAAAAAAGCTCTCAGGCATTTATGAAGGAATGTGAGCAAATTCCAGAGATGGTATTACTTGATAAAAAGGGAATGCCAAAGAATTTGCTGTGGTGTATTAATTTTCTGTCTCACTCCCACTCTGGATCTCTCTGTCTGCCTTTCTCTTCCTTCACAGCCTCTCTTGCCTTGTCTTTCTCTCTTCACTTTTTTACTCTTTCTAACCTATGCTTTTATATTCCTCTGTCAGCCTATCGCAGACTCTTTGGCCCCTCATCTTTCCATTCTCTTTCTCCTCTCACCATCTCCCCTTGCCCCTCTCTGTCTCTCCCTTTCCTGTCTCTGTTGTATTCTCTGTCTCTTGAAATGACTATCCTAAAGTGAAGAAGGACTTGTCCCCAAACCTTCCCTTTCCTGCAGTATTGTGGTCTAAAGATACTTTTTTCTCCTCATGTATTCTGCCTTTCTAAGTGCAGTGTAATGGAACCACTAGTCACAGGTATTTTAAACCTACAGGTAAGTCAGAAACAACTATTTCAGTCAAACTACCTGCATTAAAGAGAAAATTCTCAGCAAGCAAGGGATACTCAGCTGAATTAAATTGTTTCAAAATTTATGAAGTCCAAGAAAGGGTTTATCTAAACAGTTGTTGTATGATCCTTTGCTCTCACTTTCCATGTGAGGGTAGTGTTTGAATAAGCTAAACACACCAGACCGTGATCTTGGTGCTGATCTAAGTCACTGTTTAGAGGACATTCACTGCCTTTGTGATAGCCTTGTTCAGATTTGTGCTTCCTCACACAGCTTTGAGCTTGGCATTGTCTGAAATTGGCACCTGAATTTCAGGTGGAATCAATTCAGTGGAACTGAATTGATGTTTTAAAATCTACCTGTTATAGACACTGTAATTCTGTCTTTTTTCCCTGTCTTTCTTGTACAGACTTTTCTTGTATTAGATAAACCCATGAGACATTGGCTGTGATTTCACAAACACATTAAGCTGGTGTAGAGTGGGACTCTAAGCTGAAGAGGTTGTTCAAGGCACAAACCCACACCACCCTCCTGATTCGAGTTCTCCATGTGTTTGAAAGCATGCTTTTTGCTGATACAACAGAAGAGTCAGGTTTTATGATAGTAGCGGAAAACTGGAAGTAAATGGGCAGTTTCTTTTAAGCCCAAATTTTGACACATGACCTCATAATCAGATTTAATTCCAGACCCATATTTTGACTGTGGTGAAGACCTCGAAACAAGCTTATATGCTCTCTCTGCAATGTCTTGTGACAGTTTGTTTGTCAGTTCTTAGGTGCTGTGATCATGGCTAAGAAAATGGTGAAAGATGACATAAGGCTCATTTCCCTTCTGTAGAATTAGAAAAGGATTCAGTAGTATGTTTTCCCATGATAGCTGGACTGGTTTGGATGATCTATGAAGTCCCCTTATGAGTCTTGTTTCTGTAGCCTGGAAAGGTACACCTGCAGAGATCTGGCCTCGTATTAGGTTACACGTTTGTAGAACTAGTCTATTGACAAGAAGGGTCAGAATGATGATCCAGGGAACCAGACCAGAGCTCAACACTGGTCAGGTGAAGTCCCAGGTGACTGGAAAAAGGGGAACACTGTACTCATCTTTAAAAAGGGTAGCAAGGAGGACCCTGGGAACAACTGACCTGTCAGCCTCACCTCTGTGCCTGGGAAGATCATGGAACAGATCCTGCTGGAAGCTGTGCTAAGGCACATGGGGGACAGGTGTGGTAGCTGAGGTTAAAATGATCAAGGAGCTTCTCCCAGGATGCATGGTTCAGTTAAGTTAATGTATTCCAGTTTGAATCTCCCGGTTTGGCTGCTGGCCTTGGCCCCTTGCCACTCCCCCGGGGCTCTCCTGTTGGTCCCTGCTCCCTGATCCCGCCTTTCCCCCAGCCCTGGGAAAAGCCCTGAGTGACCCATTGTCCTTGGATTTGCTTGCCTGCCCTTCGAGGGTGAAGATGTAATAAACTCTCTTCTCAGAATGAAGGAAAAGCAAATTCCCTTCCTTGTCTCTTTGCTACTGATTACAATACTGAACCTGCCTGTGCATTCATGGAGCCAGGCAGGGACAGTATTAGATGGCGCCCAATGTGCGGCAGCCTCAAACTGACCACGAAGAGCATCTCCAGCACAGCTTCATCACTGGAATGAAAAGTCGCCTTTCTAGCAGCCATTACCCCAAAGAAACCTCTGAGTTTTATCAGGGATCTCGGCGGAGAAGACCAACAATCTTCTAGAGAAAGAGAAGACTGGTCTTAAGTCAGTAGACCGCCCTCGAGACTTTTATTTGACCCTCTAAGGTAATATGGGTCACTTTTGTATCCTTTTCTGTTAATTTCCTTTTATCTCGAGGGTTGGGAAGAGAGGGAGATGGGGGCAAAATTCTCTCTTCTCCTATGGGAAGTCTTTCTTCCAGTTCTAAAAGTCCTTGTTTGGGAAAATTTTCGTTATACCAGGGAAGGTTTAAAACATTTTGTTCAGTGGTTATTTAAGCAGTGGTTAGTTGAGTATTTAAAACGCTTTGTACGATGGTTGTTTTTGTCGGGAAAAGGGCATTTACTTTATAAGCTAGCAAAAGCTATTGACAGTTTTGTGAAACGGTCTAAAAATGTTAACCCCAATTTAAAAAACTCTTTGCCGTCTCCCCACCCCTATATTCCTGTTCCCTCTACCCTAAATCAAGGGAGACCGAGAGAAAGACTCTGCAAAAGTGCACAGGCTTGCCACTGTCATCTGCCTGCTTTGTCTCTGTCTCCTTTGTTCCCTGCCCGGAGTAGCGATGGCCAGGCTACTCCGCGTTCTATCCCAAAACCCTTCCCTGTATGTAATTCCCCGGTTTTCCCCACTTTAAATTTGTTCCAAAGCAATAACAGCATGGTCCGACCTGCGATTCCAGCTGTTCCCTTTGTTTTCAATTCTCCCGCCTCCACTAAAAATGGCAGCGGCCACATGGTGGGACTGGCGCACTTTTCACCCCCGTGCGCCCCCCTTCCCATATCCACTTTCACCCACGTTACTATGCGCGGCCCCTCTGTCCCGGGCCCCTCCCACGCATCCATAGGGGTTGCTTCGAGTCCCTCTCCTTCCGTCGGGAATCCTCTGCCAGCGGCAGACACTGCCTCTCCCTTCTGTACCCCCGTCTTCCCCGTCGGCAGCCCCGGCCCGGGCCTCGGGTGGGGGAGCAGTGAGCCACCAGCAGGGCCACCCCAGCCTCACGACCCCAGTGGGTTCCAGCAGCAGCCAAAAGCCAGGGTCCCACAGCAGTGCGAGAGTCGAGCTTGGGAGGGCATGCCAGAGTCACTGCCCAAGGACACTCTAAAGCTGAGTCCCCGTCGCCGCTGCTGCCGAGCCCAGCCGTGACCCCCCACCAGCCCACGCCTGGCTGCCCTCCCCTGCCAAAACAAATACATACCCAAACCAGCCACGCGGCCAGCCCAAAACCGAAACCCGCACAGCCGCTTGTTGCAGCCTGCCCCGGCCGGCCACGTGGCGTGGGACTTAAAAAGATGGTACATTGTTTTTAACCTAGTAGACTTTGCTCCCCCCGCTGTGGCAGCCAGCTGGAAGCAGCTCCTGCAAAAACACTCTGCCCCGACTGCCCCAGCCCACTCCAACCGTTTCTTTACTGCTGCGGCACTGAAAAACCGTTCTTCTCCCCCGCCGCCGGCTCTGCTGCCGACATGCAAATGTCCTGAAGACTCTAAGCAGCTGCTCTGGGCATCCAGCTGCGAAAACTCCGCCCAAGTGCTGCCTCTCATCTCAGCTCCAACCCTGCCCGCGTCCCCTGCCCCCGTGCTGCATGAAAAGCAGAAAAAGGGGGAAGACAGCAAGAGTGAAGCTGCAAAACCCCAAGAAAGCTGCGACAACATGGTGATAGAAGCAGTAGATGTAAGCAGCCCGCAGAAGCAGCCGGAGGGACAGAGCAGTGACTTCTCGAGTTGTCGTGCTGAGTGTGAAGACCAAAGGCAGCCAGAGCAAGCAGAAAAGAAACCAAGGGCCATGGATAACACCTGGAAGCTGCCAAAGAAGGGCAGATCCTGCTCCAACTCGGCAATCATTGCTGCTGCAGACACAACACCGACCAAGATGAACAGGGTGCAGTTAAAAGATGAAACCACCATTGCCTGGAAAAGAAGACGACACAAACTAGCACAGATGTCCAGTATAGAAACAGACGCAACATCCCAGGAACCAGAACTGCAGACAAAACTTCAAACGGATAAGTCAAAACACCTTTGGTGTCTCCCCAGATCCTACCCCATTCTGTTATTCCCCAAATCGTAATGTTCCCTATTACCAGCCCTCTGCTTTGCCTTTCCCACAACCACACTCCCCAATATTCCTATTAAGATGTTTTCTGTTAACTTGCATCCTTCTCCTTGTTTACTATCTGTTATCCATTCCCTAGCCACAAGTTCCCACACCCCTGTTACCTTTACACCATTCCCCTTTCCCCAGACTTGAAGTAAGAGAAGGGGGGAGAAGGGAAAGGGGCCCCCCTCCCATTTTGAAATTGCAAAATTTTAACTTTGTTTGAAACCCCAACAGAAGCAAACGTCAGAGCCTGTGCCTGCATTCACCACGATGATGTCCAGCACCCAACATCCATCACCCTGCTGTCCTCTGGATGCTCCTGGTACCATCTGCAGTGAACACTTGAACTTTGCAGCAGCCCAAAGAAAACTGTGCTGCTTCAAGTCACCTCTGCCTATGAGAGCATCCATTCCAGCATCCAGAGAGAAAATCCTCTGAAAGATTTAAGGACTTATTGGGACAGTGGGTTGAGGGTGTTTCTGATTGCTATTGTTAGTTTATGTATGTTTAGTTTGTTGAGACATTAGGCTTTGGGTGCTTCTGATCATTTCTGTTGTTTGTATCTGTTTGTTTATTTGGGATATTGGGTGTTGGGATCCCTGGAGGAAGACTCTTTGTTTAATACAGAAAGGAGGAGTTGTGGTAGCTGAGGTTAAAATGATCAAGGGGCTTCTCCCAGGATGCATCGTTCAGTTAAGTTAATGTATTCCAGTTTGAATCTCCCGGTTGGCTGCTGGCCTTGGCCCCTTGCCACTCCTCAGGGCTCTCCCATTGGTCCCTGCTCCCTGATCCCGCCTTTCCCCCGGTCCCGGGAAAAACCCTGAGTGACCCATTGTCCCCGGATTTGCTTGCCTGCCCTTCGAGGGTGAAGATGTAATAAACTCGCTTCTCAGAATGAAGGAAAAGCAAATTCCCTTCCTTGTCTCTTTGCTACTGATTATAATACTGAACCTGCCTGTGCATTCATGGAGCCAGGCAGGGACAGTATCAGACAAGGATGTGATTTGGGACAGCCAGCATGGGTTTACCAAGGGCAAGTCCTGCCTGATCTTCTATGATGGCATGACTCCACTGGTGGACAAGGGAAGGGCTGTCAATGTCATTTATCAGGATTTCTGCAAAGCCTTTGACATGGCCTCCCACAACATCCTTGTCTCTACATTTGAGAGAGGTGGTTTTGGTAAGTGGACTATTGGATAAGAAAGTGGTTGGACAGTCACATCCAGAGTGTAGTGGTCAGAGTCCCAAATGACATCAGTGACAAGTGGTCCGTCAGGGGTCCATCCTGGTACCAGCATTATTTAATATCTTCATTAATGACACAGACAAAGGGATCAAGTGCATCTTCAGCAAATTTGCAGGTGACACCAAACTGAGTGATGTGGTTGAGAATCCTAAAGGACAGGATGCCATCTAGAGGCACCTAGACAAGCTTGAGAAGGGGCCCATAGGATTCTCACGCAGTTTAACAGGACCAAGTGACAGATCCTCAACTTGGATCAGGGAAACCCCCAGTATCAGCACAGGCTGGGGATGAACAGATGGAGAGCAGCCCTGTGAGAAGGCCTTGGGGGTGCTGGGGGATGAGAGGCTGGACATGACCCAGCCATGTGCACTCACAGCCCAGAGAGCCAAACGTGTCCTGGGCTGCATCCAAAGCAGCGTGGGCAGCAGGGGAGGGAGGGGATTCTGCCCCTCTGCTCTGCTCTGGTGAGACCCACCTGGAACACTGCATCCAGCTCCCGAGTCCCAGCACAGGAAGGACATGGACCTGTTGGGGTGAGTCCAGACTGGCACATGCAGGACAGCCAGGGAATCAGGCCCTGTCAGCACAGGTTTGGGAAAGGCAGGTCCTGCTTGACCAACGTGGTCTCCTTCTATGTTAAAGTGACCCACTTAGTGGATGAGGGAAAGGCTGTGGGTGCTGTCTGTGTGGAGTTCAGTAGAGCATGACACTGTCTTCCCCAGCATTCTCCTGGAGAAATTGGCTGTTCATGGCTTGAATGGGTGCACTCTTCTTGGAGTGAAAAACTGGCTGGAAGTCCAGGCTCAGAAAGTGGTGGTAAATGGAACTAAATCCAGCTGGGGGCTGGTCTCTACTGGTGTTCCCCAGGGCTCAGCATTGGGGCCAGCCCTGTTAAATATCTTTATTGATGATCTAGATGAGGGGGTCGAGTGCCCGCTCATTCGGTTTGCAGGTGTCACCAAATTGGGTGAGAATGTTGATCTGCTGTAGTGCAGGAAGGCTCTGCAGAGGGATCTAGACAGGCTGGATCTTTGGGCCAAGGCCAAAGGTATGAGGTTCAACAGGGCGAAGTGCTGGATCCTGAACATGAGCCAGCAGTGTACCCAGGTGGCCAAGAAGGCCAATGGCATCCTGGCCTGTATCAGCACTAGAGTGGCCAGCAGGACCAGAGCAGGGATTGTCCCCCTGTACTTGGCACTGGTGAGGCCACACCTCGAGTCTGTGCCCAGTTCTAGGCCCGTAACTACGAGAAGAACGTTGAGGTGCTGGAGCATCTCCAGAGAAGGACAACAAAGATAGTAAAGAGTCTAGGAAACTTGTTTCATGAGGAGCAGCTGAGGGACCTGAGAGTGTTTAGCCTGGAGGAGGCTGAGGAGGGACTTNGCTCAGCATTGGGGCCAGCCCTGTTAAATATCTTTATTGATGATCTAGATGAGGGGGTCGAGTGCCCGCTCATTCGGTTTGCAGGTGTCACCAAAGAGTCTAGGAAACTTGTTTCATGAGGAGCAGCTGAGGGACCTGAGAGTGTTTAGCCTGGAGGAGGCTGAGGAGGGACTTTACTGCTCTCTACAACTATCTGAAAAGAGGTTGCAGCAAGGGGGTGAGTCTGTTCTGCCACATCTCAGGTGAAAGGGCAAGAGGAAATGGTCTTAAGTTGCACCAGAGGAGGTTCAGATTAGATACTAGAAATTTTTGTCATGGAAATGGTGGTTAGGCGTTGGAATCGATTGCCCAGGGAGGTGGTGGTGCCACTGTCTCTGTAAGTGTTCAAGTGGCATCTGGATGTGGCAATTCTGGAATCTGAGTATGGTCTGGGGTGATTATAGTAGTGCTAAGTGGATGGTTGGACAGATAATCTTGAAGATCTCTTCTAACCTTGGTGATTCTGTGATTCTGTGATTCTGTAATATTGGTCACTGTGTAATTCCTACTGAATTGGAAGCTTTTTTCTGCAGTGGTGGTCTTATGATCTTTGACTGAGGCTAGCTCCTGGCAGGCTTGTGTCCCCACTGCTTTTTACTTCTACAGTCACTAGCCAGAGCAAAGTGCTGGACCTGGAAAATCACTCCCCAAGTAAGTGTAATCCTGACACCAGTTTGTGACTTCACTATTGGTGAAATCAGTGCTCTGAGCCAGGGCTCAAAACAGTATTCCAGTATGGAAACTGTGGGGTGACCTTGTTTCCTTCCATCTGACTCTGTTGCTGCTGAGAGATATTTGTTTGTGGGAGGGTGATTCTCTTAACTTCCCCTTTGCAACGGGATAGGTTTATTACCCCCTTCCTGTGAGGAGCCTGAAAAATCTCCCTGAATGATTGCATCTTGACAAGTCAAGTGCCAAGGCGACTGAAGTGTGAACGTTTCAGTTTGGGGATATTTTGGGAAACAGCTGCTCCCACACATGCTGACAACCTGTTGCATGTCCCTGAGTTCATCCCTGCCAGGAAAGGACATGGGTATTAAAGATGCCTTCAGGAACAGAATAACAACTCTGTGAAGGACTCAGCCTCATCTTTCCTTTCATCTCTGCACTGGTCACCCCGCTTTCGGTGAAACAGCACAAGGCAAGGCTCTCCTTCTCCTGCTCATTGCACCAGACCGCAGGAGAGGTTACCTTTATATACAGAGCTCTTGGGACATAGGTCATCAGATTACCCCTGACTTTTTTAAGGAAACTTCCCTGTCTGACCATCCAGGGACCACTCTGGCAGTCATGCTTGCACCACCTGAGCTGAAACCAAGGCCCTTTTGCCATGGGTGGCTCCAGTGACCTGATGGGTGCCTTATCTGACTCCTTACACACCCCACACTCATACAGCTGGACCCGGTTTCCTTACTGGCTTGACCCCATGTTTCCCATAGCAGAGTCTCAGATCTCTGGTGCCGCAGTGCTCACTGCGTGACTAGCTCTGAGGTCAGGCACCGGGCGAGTCCCTCGCCTACTTCTGAGCAGAGGACCAGTGCTGACTGAGTTTGGGAGGATGGGCGAGACCCCGATAAAAGGCTCACCTCAGCCACCGATGTAGAAGGCGAGAGGGGAGATGAAGCAACGAGGAAGGCTTTTTGGGGGATCAGGAGCAGGTTTATTGAAGGAAGTACGAACGCAGAGGGGAAGCCAAAAAGCCCGAAGAAAAGCCCTTGTCAGGGGGTTTTATACCCCTCTGGACAGGGAGGAGCATACACAAAACAGCCAATGATAACACGAACAAGGGGTGTAACTGGGGTGAGGACACCTACATGGTGGCCAATAGGAGTGGGGTAGGCGGGGGAGGGTGAACATGGGCCAATGGGCAAACCATGACATAACCAGGGGAGGATCGTGAGGCAGCCATTGCAGTCGTGCCAGGCTGCACGTCTTTCCCTCCTTGGCCAATGACTTTTCCCGCCAAGCTGCCTGAAGGGCAGCCATGTTGATGCCGGTGGCCATTTTATGGCTCCTGGACTTCAGGGGTATTAAACCATTGGACTTTCTGTCCTACAGGGTCTGGGATGCCATGGCAGGACCTGCAGCTCGCCGCAACATTCTGGATCCTGAATTTAATTCTCATGCAGCAAAAGAATCGCAGCTCGAACTGGTGCCTCTGAGGAGAGACCCTGAAAGGATTACCCGTGCTTTTATACCTCACAGTCTGTCTGTGTGAAAGTCTGCCATCTTCCTACTGAGTCCTTGGCTCCTGCAGTGCGTCAGTGTCTGGTTTCCTGGCTGGTGCCACAGGTCCCTGTGCCCTTTGTTGTGCCAAGGGTTGACAGTTCTGGCCTCTTGCCTCGGGCTCCCATGTAAAGCTCAACCTGCAGCTCCCACTGCAGCTGCAGCCCGATCTACCTGCACTAAATATGTTCCTCAACAGCTTGCAAGTCGTGATCCTAAATCCTATATTCAGTGAAAGATTTCTATGCTGTGTTGGTGTTCCTGTTAGCAGCCTCACCCATGCTGGCAAATGTCAGACAAACATGCAGCTGTTACTGCCATGGCTATGCAAACTTGCATTTGACAGGAGCCTCTCCAGCTGTGCAACTTTAGCTTTGGTCATCCTGCAGTGGCCAGCCAGAAAACAAAGTCACACCTTGGAGAGTTCTGGTAACACAGAAAGACACGTATCTTCAGTGAAATTGTTTAGAGGACATCTAACAACTTTGTGAATTTTTCAAGGAGATGCATCATCACAGAAATCTGGACGAGTTGCAGGGTCACCCTTATAACACAATTGAAACTGTTACAAGTGATTCTAACACCACTGTACCTGCATCCCCATCTTTTCTCAGAAGGGAAAGAATTGTTTGTCCCTCCTAGTTTTCCAACTTAAAAAATCTTGACAATTTTTTCAAAAGGAACCATTATTTGTTATGCCTTAGTATTCTTCAACTGAACTATGCAATACATTTTCATGTTGTGTGCAAGAAATACAAGAGGTCCCTGAAATCTTTTGAGAAGGAAAACTTCGTGAAAACTCATAGACTCAGGAAGATGAGATCTGTTGGCCGGAAGCATAAAGAGGGGATTTTCTTCTTTACAAAAAAAGGGATTGGGATTCAAGTCCATTCTTTCTTTATTTTTAAGCCGCAATTGTAAATCAGAACACACAATCTGAAAAAAAGGAATTTATTTAACACAAAGAAAAAGTGGTTTTGAAGAATATCTCCCTCTGAAACAGCACCTTGCTTTTCAACTTCTGAATCATTATTCTCAAGTTGCTGCAAGTGCCCAGTGTGATGGAAAGTCACCATGACAACCACAACACCTTATTGTATTTTTATATTGAGGACATTAACATCCTGCTATGGTTGTGATTTTTGATAGTTGGATTGATACGTGAAATTCCTTTGGATATCAACCACCTAATTCATGGACAGTATCAAGCTGCTTTTATAAGAACTAATAGTTGTGTTCTCCCAGGACATCATTTGTTGCCTGAGAACAAAGATACAAAATGAAAGACACTCAGGTCATTTGTGATTTCAGTCACCCATAGAAATTCCTTCTGAAAGCAATTTTTGAAACATTGAATGTGCTTTGTCTGAAAGAAAAGGAGGGGATTGGGACTTCAGCATCTTGGGATCTTCAAAGACTTTGGTTATCCTGTCTACAAACATCTGCAGATTAACAGTGAAATGTAGGCCCTGGCTGTTGCTGCTTGTCTTCTCTGCTGAGGTGTTGCTGCCTTTTGGGAGTATTCTGTCTCAAACTGCACATGGGTTAAACCCAGCAAAAAGCCTGTGTGTAGCTCCTGGCACTGACTAGGTGTATATATATATGAAATAACAAAGAAAAAAGTGGTAGAAGAACTCTGAAAGGGTCCTCTTTTGACAACTTCCCTGACACAGGAAAGTGACACAGCTGTTATTATTTTCCACTCCTGAAAGAAACATAAATACCAAATCTGAGATTGCTCCTTGGCTATCATCTTCCCTTCACTTAAAGAAGAAGCCTAATGTTCATGCCAGCAGCCGTAGGACATGTAGATTTTATTGCTGGAAATAAAATGTAGATTTTGTTGCTGGAAGCCCAGACACACACATTTCAGGAGACTGAAAGAATATTCTTGGAAAGGATGGGTTCTTACTTCCTTTAGTTTTGAACTGTTCTACAGATATCCACTTCTGGCCATCATATGAGATGAGCTGCTGGGAACAGATGACCTTCTGATCAAAGAGGGATACTGAGGTGTTATGTTGTACTCTGTTACTGTGTAGTCCTATAATCTGGCATTTTCATTGCTACTAGCCTTTGGTAGTAAGTTACTGTCAGGCTTACTTCACCTCCACTTAAAGAGGTGTGCCTGCAGTTTATTTCACCTAATTCAGTTGTAACAGGAATTTTTCTGATTTACTAGATGCTAGGTTGTTTTTCTTTTTACTTAGTTTCATGTGGTGTAATCACTAACATAATGGTGTAGTGTAGAGAAAACCAGATTTGGTATGACAGCAGAACCCTTGATAAATGGAGACAAAGGGTGTAGTGGAGGACTGCAGGCATGGGATGATAAGAGACAGGGTATAGGGCTGACAGTGGAGATACCACAACTGTGTGCTCTGCCCCCCGAGTTCCACACAGGAGGCCCCAGAGGTAAGGGAAGCACTGTGGAGGGAAGCTGAGAGTGTCTGGCTTGATGCTGGCCATGAAAAGGAAGCTGGAGTCCTGCAGTGCCACAAGATGAGGCTGCATCAGGGCTTTGTTGTCTGGGCTGGTCTGCTGTGAAAGCACTTAGCTCCTGCGTGTGCGTACACAGGGCATGCTGACAAACACTAAGATCTCATCAGACAGCCATCCCAGTGTGAAATGCAGCTCATGGTCTACCTTCTGGTGTCAAAAGTCACGATTCAGGGCATGTGGATGGGATGACTTATATTTGGTCTGTAAGTTCAGACAAGAGCTGATTTAGCCTGTAGCTTTTCAAGGCAGAATTGATTCTTTCTAAAGCAGTGCTGACAGTTGTTTGTCTAATGTTCTCTTTCTACCTTTTCTAATGGGGCTCATCCTTTACCAGGCCGGAAGTGTTTGACTCTCATTGCCATTAGAAAATATTTCCCCAGGTCTAGTAAAGCTCTACCATGGTGCAGTTGCAGCACACAGGATTGGTCCTTTCTGTGTTTGTGTGCGTGCATGTGTTTGTTGTTGTTGTTTATGTGATGGGGCTTTTTGGTGTGGGTTTGTTGTTTTTTTTGGTGGGTTTTTTTGGTTTTGTTTTTTGTATTTTGTTTTTGGTTTTGTTTTGTTTTGTTTTATTTGGGTTTTTTCCCCACTCTGAATCATTTTGGGCTTGCATTCCTGCTCGCTTTCGATCTCAATCACGATCACAAGAAATTAGTTTCATCTTAAAAATTAAAAGAGTGTGTTACATAATATCAGGGGATAAGACTTTATAGGAAGACGTCCGTGCAATGCTGTCGTCAAGGCCACTTGCAGGTACTTCAGAATCCTGATTTGGCAAAGACAATCCCTTGGTGTCTGGAGTCAGATTCTTTAGTTATATTGCTTCTGCTTTTGTTTAGCAAAGCACGTGTTTCTCCAGGCTGCTGTTTGAAGAGAGCACAAGGCCGGTGAGAAATAGTCCTATAAACAATATAAATAGGTCTATATGTAGGAGTTTAGCTCCTGTTTAGATTCCCAGCTCCCACTAGAAAGAAACTTGGAGAATATACTAGGCAGGAAGATGCTTCCAAGTGTCATTGCCTGACAATGCTGCAGGGGCCATTGCCATGTGGCAGTGATGTGTTGGGACCTGTAGTGAAGGGCTACAGAGGAAAAAGTCTGGGGGTGGGTTAGGTCAGTGGCAAACTGGATCAATATGGGTCAGTCTTCTTGACCCCAGTGTCAGAAAGACGTGGATACATCTTGATAGCTCCAGCCCTTGAAAAACAGGAAGGAAGGAAGGAAGGAAGGAAGGAAGGAAGGAAGGAAGGAAGGAAGGAAGGAAGGAAGGAAGGAAGGAAGGAAGGAAGGAAGGAAGAAAGGAAGAAAGAAAGAAAGAGGAAAGAAAGGAAAGAAAGGAAAGAAAGGAAAGAAAGGAAGGAAAAGAAGGAAAAGAAGGAAAAGAAGGAAGGAAAAAGGTCACTAAGAATATCTTAGACTCTAATATTCTATCAAGAGGTAAGAACTCCAGAAAATGGGTTTTCCTTCCTCTGAGATTAGAAATCAAGATGTTTTCAGGAGTTTTAATGCAGAACATCAGAATGACCTTTGTGTCTCTATAGAAGCTAAAAATGAGGATATGTCTTATAAGCAAAAGATACAGTGATGTGAGTTTATTCGATATTGAGCAGGTAGGCTTGATTAGAGCAAGGAATACAATGTTGCAATTTAATTGTGCACCATCAGTCATGGACTGGGAGTCGGAAAGTGCGTCGGAGTAGGGAGGCAGGTGGACCTGGAGAGCTGACCATAGGGTGGTGTGTTGGGAACCCTGCAGAAGGCACTGTGTTTGATAAGTTAGTGATCTGGAACAGGCCACGTCTGCCCATGTGGCCCTGTCCTTCAGGCACGAGGGACCATAGGCCAGCTTGAGTAGCTGCTGCACAGGGACCTGCAGCAAGGCCCAGTGCTGCACTGGGCTGTGTGTGTGGGAGGTGCTATGACAGAGGTCCGAGCCTGTCAGGAAACTACCGCTGAATGGGTTGCTAACATAATCCATAAGCCATCAAACCTATGAGAAAGGTGAACTGTATCTGAAGCAAGGGATGAGAAATATTGATCCAGGGGACCGCCGTATGTTGTGGAGGTAGTGATACAGCTAACCTGAGCACACGTGTTGTGCTGCACAGTCCCTTGGCTGCAGGGTAAATTCAGCCAGCTCATTGCAACTGCAGGCAGCAGTCATTGCTACGCCTGCATGGCCTAGCCTTTAGCAGAGCAGCAAGAGGTTCTTATGAGAATAGCTTTTACCAATAAAATTGTTTTCTTGTAAGAAAATAATGTTATATCTCACGAATATTTTGAGTTGGAAGGGACCCACAAGGACCATTGAGTCCAGCTCTTAAGTGAATGGCCCATATGGGGCTCTAACCCACAACCTTGGCATTGTTAGCACCATGCTCTGACCAACTGAGCTAATCTGAAATGAACGAAGAGGTGAAGTTCTTTCCAAAAGTGGTTGGCACAGTGGGGTATGTAAAAGAAAGCGCTTTCCTCTGAAAATTTATGTCAGGAATGAGTGCTGGTAAGTCAGCTGAGCATCCGTCCAGCCACCTGCCAAATCTTGTGCTCTTGCATCTTTTCAGTTAGGTGTGTATTGGTATATGTACACACAAAAACACACACAAGCACACTCACACATATACACATGCTGCTTTCTATAAAAAGATAAATTTGGAAAGTGAAGTTGTTCAGCTAGTGAGTGCAAGTGAGAACAATTGGTTTTAGTATGGAAATTGCTTCTCTCCTCCTTTGTCCTCCATGTGCAAATGTATCTGCATGGTAACTAAACAAGAGCCATCCATCACAAAGCTGTTCTCCATGACACAGTGTCATTCCTGAGCCTACAGCAGAGAGGATCTCTATACAGTTTTATGCAATAAGCAGCAAGTGTTAGTTATTAACTGATAACTAATACAGCTTGGGAGCACTGTGGACAATTTTCCTCTTTTTCCTTCATTGACACAGAAGCTGCTACTGTGATTTTGTTTACTCCCATACTTGTTTTTTGAGGGTGTTTTTGTGTTATCATAGCAGACAGAGCCCCTACTGGGAATCATAGAGGATAAGAGGTATTAAACTCTTAGACCTTTAAACTGTGCTTTGTAGTCTTGCTACCTGTCTCGAAACATTTAATCTTGTTTTGTGTCTGCTTTCTCCAGGGAACTAATCCTCATGGTGTTTCATGGCAACTGAAATCACACAGCAAGCCGAATCAAGGCTGGGTGCTGTATTTTCTAATATTGTTTGGACTCAGTAAGGCAGAGCAGATCTTGGGGATGGGGAAAAGGCAAAGCAGGTGGGCAGAGGAGGTGCCACCCATGGGATCTCTTTCCCAGCTTGACTTTCAAGTGACCTTGAAGCAGGGCCAGAAACAGAAATGTTGGTTAACAGAACAGAGCTGGACTCAACTGGAGCAACTCCTGTGCTCCTCCACCAAACTGAACTCAAACAGGAAGTGGCCTACTAAACCTCTGTCTTCCCCCTTGGATGGTTATGGGCACAGAAGATCTTCAGAAATGCCAGTTAATCAGAGGAAGTGGTGCTCTGAGGCACACTCCATATATTTCTGGGGCAAGTGGCAAGGGATGAGGAACGAGCTGAGCTGCTAGTGATTGAGGTACCTGCACTGTAATCGCCTACCATTCCTGGGGAAGCTGGATTTCTGATCGTCTCTGGCCTGTACTTCCTCCCTGCATGTGGTCATTGCCTACCAAGACAGAATATTCAGGTCCCATTCTTCTGGCATTTCAAGTGAATGAAGAAGGTAATTGTGCTACTGACAAAAAGGAGGCACAGGAAGACGCTGGTCTTCCATATGCTGATCATCTTCAGAGCTGTGCCACCGGGAGACTTCAGTGAATGCTCTGCAAGCTGTCTGCTAGATTCAGTCACACAATTGGGAGCTTGTACCTTGTCCAGGATCAGCACCCACTCAGGAATTCCTAGTGGGTTACCTGCCATAATGCTCCACCTGCTGCTAAGGAGAGTTATGATGAACCCACATGGGAATATCACAAATAATTATGTGATCACTGTGTTTTTCCACTGTGGTTTTTTTGAGCTTTTGTGAGTGGGATACATTAGAAATTGAACTCAGTCGTGAAAAAGGGACGTTACATGACAGTTGAAAGCTGAATTACTGTTCTTTTGAAACTTCATGTTGCTTTTAATTGCAGGTGTTTATTAGATGCACAGACAGCAGGGAGCAGTGATTCAGGAGCCTCTGGCTTATATCAGGACAGCAATGGACAATTCAGTTTGCCAGTGACAAGGAGAACTGGTGACAGAGTGATATTCTGCCTTCCACTGTGTTCCTGCTACTTTTACAGGTTTTTCAGTTTAACAGGAATTACTCTCTTCCTAGAAGGGACAATGGGGTAGTCTTATAACAGTTTATGTAATTTAGCCATGACTAATAACTTGGTCTTATTTACATACTTTTTTGTCCTCAGGGGAAAGCTGAAAGACAAGCATTCTGATCACAGTTGCTAAGCTGTGGTTGCTGTCTGCTGATGTGTCTTCAAGCTGTTAAAAACGATCAGAATTTTTCCACCACAATACCAGTTTAGCACAAAAAATTGTTTTGTTTTGTTGTTTTTTGACTGTAATTGATTTAGTTTTACTAGATGTGTCTAGTCTCTGCAGACCAATTCAATTTCTCAGTTGTAAGTCTAAGTATAATAATATAAGCGTATCACTGCTACTTCAGATGAAGGCCCCCCCCCCAGCTCAGCAGCCTGTCTCTAAACATGTACAAAGCTGAGCAAAGCTGAGCAAATACCTGATTTTTCCGTTGAGAATTTCCCATCTTCCTGCTATTTTTTGCTCAGGAAAATCCATGAACATCAGGGAGTTTTTCCATTTAGTCTCACGCAAATACCTAACTATTCTTCCTTTAAATATATGCCAACTTTTTGGACTCACAGAATCCTTCAGCAACGAACCCCACTAGCACCCAACTTGTGACTTCAGCTGTAAACATCATGAAAGCAATGTTGTTTTCCCTGTTTTATTCTGTATTTCTATGTACATTGAGGTTTTCTAAAGTGAATAAAATTTCTACTGTGTGAACATGAAAAGACTCATATGCTTCAGGGAAATGGTGAGAAAACCAGGGAGGCTGAAGTGAGGAGGGTATGAGACACAATTTCCACCTTTCATACATCCTTAATATTCATTGGCAAAATGAAACTATAAATGAGGTGAAAAGGGGAAGTTTTCATGATGCCTCTTGCTCTCTTGTTGTCCAAAGAGCAGCAAGAGGGGGACGGTTTCACAAGGAAAGGAAATTCAGGAGCTAAGGGTGAGCACAGCACAGGCAAGGATCTCCCTGTCAGGGAGCACCTGGAGAAAGAGAGCAGTAGCCAGAGTCAAACAAGAATCCATTGATGGCCAGATGAATTCACAGTGACTAGGTAGATCTGTAGTCTGGCCAGATACATGATCAGGGCCAGTGAGATAAATGGTCAGGGCACAAGCATACCTACTGAGTAGCTTAGGCAAGGATCAGTGTAGCTCCCAAGCCGAGGGGTAAAGGCTGTGTAGCTAGAAATACCACATGAGGCTTTTCACAGACCTTTTCATCCAGCTTCCACCCAGCAGTCCCAAGTAAAAAGCCTGTACCATGGCAGAGCTGGATTTTCACACAGGCAGCCAAACCACTGGATAGAGAGATCGCAGAATCTGTCAGTGCACTCAGGCTCCTGATGGCAATTTTCTAATTAGCTGCATATCTTTCCTTCCCTTCTAGGCCTTTGACATGAGAGACATCTCACCTTCTGTGCCAGTGTGATTTATTGTTTTTACTGAGAGCAAGAACGCTCTTCTCTGTCCAGCAGGGATAGTGGAAGCTCCTGTTGTCCTGGCTGGCTGGCAAACCTACATAGGCTGGCTGATGGGCTGACTCACAGAACAACAGAGTGCTAGAATTATGCCTCTAGTTTTTAAGCAACGGGAGCTCTAATTTTCAATTCCCTTACAAGCTACTTATTTTCAAGAAACAAGTAGAAATTTATATACTGGATTTGCCCATGGCTGATATAAGTTGAGATAGATGTCTAGGTGAATTGTTGTCTGCTTAAGGAATCAGGACATCTGCCTCATAAGTGCACCTTAGATGTCTCTTTTATTGGGGTGAATTTTGCTGAAAAGATTAAGAAATTGCAATAGGGAAGAAAGGGTGGCTCAATTTCTACCTCTTAACACAAGCTTCTGTCAGTGTGCATACTACTTGGGACCTGTGCACTTCAGAAAATTCCCTTCTTTAAGGGAGGAGTAGTTGCTTGGTCCTGTGAGGAAGAGTAAATAAAGCTGACCCTTGGCTGGTTATGCAGTCTGTAAAGATGCAGGTTTTGTGAGCACTTTGACAACTTCACACCAAATCTCAGCATATTAGCAGCTACTAGGCTCATGTGGCTTCCTCAGTATATGTGCTAGCTCAAGTCACCACTCTGGCTTTGCAAGACTGCACCAGGTGAGCATTTTTCTTTCTCTGTATCTGAACCTGTTTCTCCAGATCTGAGAGACAAAAGGAGTCAGCTAAATTACTGTATTACCTTGGTGGCCTCCAGGTAAGTAGAAGACCCTCAGTGCTGACTCACAAACACATGAGTGATGAAAACATTTGTCTTATACAGGTCTTCATCCCCCATCACTCCAGAAAGTAACTGGGAAACACCTCTTGAGCTGCTGAGCATTACTCTGAACAGTCAGTGCTTGTTTGAGATTACAAATAATGTTCCCTGGGCTTCTTTCCCCCTCTCCAAGCTCCTTTCTCTGGGTACCCTTTCTTGTGCTCCCTTTCCCACTTAATAATAAACATCTCTGTTCTTGGAAGGTCTGGGCAGATTTTTGTCCAGTTGAGGATCTCAACTTGCTCATTGAAGAATTGTTCTCTTCCCACTCTCTTCCTTATGGACATGAGAAGGGAATTTTCTAGTGTGACATCAATCCTAAAACAAGTAGTAATTTCATACTTTTGTATTTTGCCATGACTGAAAGTAGGTTTAATCTCTGGTTAGTAGAGCACACTGCATACACTGCAAATACACAAAGAGAAAAATAAAAGGAGAAAGTTTTCCAGTTAAGCTGCAGCCCTCTCTTTTTACAGGTGGCTAAAAATGACCAAGTTATATTAGGAATAACCTGAATTATGCACAAGTCTAATTTTATAATTCCATTAATTTTATTGCTGAATAAAAGTGACATTATTTCCTCAGCTTTGAAAGGTTTTCTATAACTACATGCTCTGCCTCTTTGGTAACTATTAATAACTTGAAAAGCATGGTTGTAATGAGGATGTAACTGTGTCTTTTCATTGGGAATATCATTTAAGCGATCTCCTAAGCAGTATATTAAAATTGCTAGTGGGTTATCTTGGTGGGAGTTAGGACTTCAATCCTATACATGAGTTCAAAAATAGTTTAGAGAGTGACCACCACTGCCTTTCACTTTTCTCATGAAACCCAGTGCGTATGTAGGGAAAAGACCATAGGAAAATAGTTCAAATATTCTGGCTGCCCCCATGCTAAACAAGTCCTTTTGAGGCAAATTGACAGGGAACTGAAGGTGCTTTGCTTTCTATGCCTGTTGCCTTCAGAAAATTTCTCACCAACTTTCATTTTCCTTGTTTCACTAATATTGTCTGTGGTGTGGCAGGCAGAAATTCATTCATCTTTGGTAGTGCTTCACAAGACACTTAGGGATGCAGACACACCATGCTTCAGGCATGCCCATTTCCAGCAGCAGATGAGTGCTGGCCCCAGTTTTGATACTATCTATAGATCACATGTGGCATTGATCATAGGGGATTGAGATTTCAGAGAATCAGAAATCAGAATTCAGACTGTCCACCCACAGCCTGGGACAGCTGTGCAGGAAGAAAAGTAGTATTTTCTTCACCTCTTTGCATATGCAGCATCTTGTGCTGAAGATCATATTTGTGTGTTAGCATGGTTTAGGTTATTGACCACAGTTCCATGGTATTAATTTTACATTTTTGCTTTGATTCTATGCATTCTGCTTCATGTGTACTTCACAGATACTGACAAGAAGTGGGGAAAAATAGTAAAACCACAGAAACTGCTATGACCCAAGCTAAATGAAAATTGTACTAAGATTTTCTTGAAATACTAGATGAAACAAGGGGGAAGCAATAAATGGTTGCCTACAGAAGATGAATAGGAGTTGACTGCTCACTAGCAGAGTACTAGCTCTTTTCTTGCGCAGAATCCAGGGTTAACGATATGAAAGTATTTGCTAGCAGCTCTAATACAAATGGAGCAGATGGTTGTCCATTTACTTTGCAGCTGGGTGTGGAAATCCATTCTGTAGGATGTCAAGGATGCTGGAAATGTGTGGGGTTTCAAGAAGGATATTGGGCAGGTCAAGGAAGACAAATCTTTAGAGGATTATTAAATAGTCATGGTCTACATCTTATGATTTGTCTGGCCTATAAACTGTTGGAGGCTGGGGAAGTTCAGAAGTGCAGCAACCTATAGGGCCTGATCTGTTCTTCTGTTCTTACAGAGTCACCTGCTTTTAGCTACTGTGCAGAACAGGACACAGAGATAGTGGAATTGTCAGTGTGTTCTGGCACAGCCTTCCTGAACAAATGTGCATGAGAGATGCAGAATAGCAGAAAAGAAGGGATTATTTGAGATGCCTGTAACCAGTGTGGTCAAAAGGCACACTTAACTTGACAATGAAGAAAATGAAGGGAATGAAAAACAGACTGAAAGTATGTCAGAAAAAAAAGAGGTAAGTCAAGTGGCATAAAGTATGATGGTATTTGAATAGGCCTTGAATAACCAAGCACCAAGAAGGCTTGGTGGATCAGCAGAGAATATTCAGGAATTGGGAGCTACTGCAGCCACTCTCACACCAAAGTAGGTACAAACCGACAGCAGGGATACGAGGAAGGTTTGTTCAGGAGTGACTCACATGGGGGTTCTCATGGTTTAGTAATAGAAAGGAGACAATACAGGATTTCATCCTGTCTAGATGAGGTGGACGAAGAAAGGCCACAGTAGAGCATTCTCGGCTAATTTTGAGTCTATCGCTCAGGACTGGGACTCGAATCACATCTCATTAAACAAACAGGGCTTTGAATCTGTGTGAACAGGGTTCTGTCCCTTCAAAACAGGCATCCAGTGGTGCTTTAGAGGGACATGTGTATCGAACTTGTCCTCGAAGATCTAGAAAGATGGCTGTTGCCCTTAGCCCTTTGTCATGTCTCCTGGGCCCTTAAGGGTGACTTAAAGACACCCAAAGTGTCTGAAGATTGGCATTTTATGGTATAGTATTGACATTGTGCACTGTACACCGTACAATATGTTTAGGTAACAGTGTCCCAGCAGGTAGCATACTGAAGCATGGCTTTTTGGTAGACCTGTGTACACACTACCCAATGTTCTAAAATGTACCTAGACCTCCCAGTTTTGGAACTCTGCTGAGAGGCTGACTTGCTGTGCAAAAGAGAACTCTGTGGTTCAGTGTGGCTGGGGAAGTGCAATAGTAGCAGAAGGGCAGCAACAAGCAGAAACAGCAGTATTAAAACCTCTAGAAGTATGCAGAAAACTCAAGCCCTGTAGGGGACCCATGCACTGAGAGGTTCACACAACCTTCTTTGGCTCACTGATCTCAAAAAATGTATTGCCAGGATTTTTCCCAATATACAAAGGGAGAACGGAGTCACTTGGATTCGTCAAGCCTTTTGTAATAAGAGCTAGAGCAATATAAGGAGATAAGAATGAGAATAAAACTATGCTGATGCTGGCATTTACAAAGTTTGGAAAGGGTTAAGAGCACTGTGAATGTACCATAGTAAAATGCCTTCCAAGTCTTGAATGCAGATCCACCACTTGGACTCATGGATGCATAACAGCATTTGGATCTGAGAGTCTCTTTAAATGTGAGCAGAGTCAGGTAGGTAGAAAGAAATGTAAGTGAAAGTGCCAGCACTGGAGAATAGGTTGGCAGGACACAGCAAGCTGTACAGGATAATGGGTTCCTAGATCTGGACAGAAGTGATAGGAGTGGAGATCCCTCCATGAAAGGCAGCAGCAAAAAGCATTTCAGAATGTTGCCTGGTGACATGATGTGGAAAGAGCTGACCACCTGGCCAGTGAAGCTCTGATATGGGATGTTTTGCCTGGGAAACAAGGCAGAAGTATAAAATTAGGTACTGTTGTGTCACCTGCAGTCCTATGCTGTCTCCCAGAGGAGGACTGTCTGCTTCCCATGCCTGGCACTGAAACGTGGGTGAGGGGAACGAGTTTCCATTGAATGGCCTATTGTCCTGATAAGTGTTGTTGAGGGTCACGGCCTGGGACAAAGACAGCATTAAGGGATGAGTTTTTCTCCAACTTTTATTTTGATCTTCATTACTCTTTTCACTACGTAGATTACCTTGGCATCTTCCTGAAATGAACTCAGACATGCGTAGCAGATTCTGAAGATATTTCAAGGCTACTTTGAAGAGTTATTTAGACCAATTTTTGTCTAGCTTTTCTGAAGTTATGAGACAAACCCTGTCTCTGATTATTAAAAGAATATACTGGTAGCTAGTAATGCTTCATTAAAATCTCTGATTTACAAAAAGAAGTTTTATTTAAAATATTCCTGGCAAGGTTGGGAGGGTTGATTAAATCCCAAACAAAGATTAAAGCCACATATGTTCAGTTTTTTTTTTTAATAACAAATGGTTGTGGATAATTTAAATAACAGATGGGCTCTTTAAATAGATGGGCTATTTAAATAAATTACTTTTAAAAGTTCAAATAATTATTTACTTCAGTTATCTGTTGAATGTGTAAACTCTTAGGGTTCTATTGAAGTACAGATTTATTATTTTGGAAGAGAAATCCAAGTTGATCAGAAGAATGGTTTCTTTTATTCTTCTTCTGATTTCACTATCATGTTCCTAGCCAAAGATGTTAGTTAAGTTAGGGCACTGGACCAGGAATGGCAAGAGCTTCAAAGAAATCCCTGAGTTCCTTGGGCAGACTGCCTTCTCATCCCACGGGTGTACAAAAGAGTATATCTAGAAAATCATGCTGGGAATAGCATGATATACTTGACAGATACTGACCTTAGTTGCCAGTAATGGGAGTGGATGTTCAAGGGACTTGGGCCTTTAAACACAGCTCATGAAAATAGTAAAGGCACATCTTTTTACAATTACCTTTTTTCTTCTCTGTGTCTGGAAGACAAGATGCCCCTTGAAAGGATTTTAGGAAAGAATGCACCTCATGTTTATTTATGTCCTTTCCACAGCCAAAGAAAGTGGTGGGAAAGGAGAGTTGGGATGACACTTGAGTGCCTTACCCTGAGCAGGCAGAGACTGCTCTTGTATCTCCAGTACTGCATGGGAGAGCTCTAGGTCTGTCTGCTCTCCCAATGCTCATCTGCCTTCTACCTTCTTGGCTGCTCAGCCACAGATCTGTGCCCATCGCCCTCGTGGTACCTTCCTGAACAAATGGTCTGTAAGCTTTGCCTGGCAGTATAGTCTGCTTTTTCCTCCTTGGCAGATGGGGACCCTGAAAGAGTTAGGGATTACATCATCACCCCTGTCTTCCCTTCTCCACCACCGAAATGGGTGACTCACAGTTGCAAAATAAGAGCAGTTTGTTCTGTCTGCTCCAGAGGAGAGAGCTGGTAATAATTAATGCCTGTCTTTTCCCTACAGAAAACTTGGAACATTTTGGAGGGGAGACTAGGTAGCCAGGCTGTTTTCCTCCATGTAGATGCAGGGGCATGCGACAGGCTGCCCAGGAGCTGAGTCAGCATGGAATTCAGGTGCCACAAGTGCCAGACCAGTAGAGCAAGGGGACAGTCATCTTTTCTAACTGTGCAGACTGTCTGGGCATGGTGGGAGCTGAGGGCCCTCAGGGGCTCTAGGGCTGGTTCCTGAGAGGAACAGCACCATCAGTACCCATGGGCAGGCAGGAGGAGCCCTGGGGGGCCAGGCAACATCAGGCAGGCCCAGTGGTGCCCTTCAGACCCTCACAGAGACACTGACACATGCTTAATTATAGGATTCAAATGTCAGTGTAGAGGCTTTAAGACTCAATCGCAGAATCACAGAATCTACTAGGTTGGAAAAGACCTTTGAGATCATCAAGTCCAACCAATGTAGACGTCAATATCAGTAGTGTGAAGCTGGCTGGCTTCTGAGTTGTATTTTGTGCCTGCTGTTGAGCTGGGTGAGCTGAGTTTCCCATGTGATCACACACATCCAGGTGATGAGGCTTTACAAATTCTTGATGAGCTTGACGTTTCTGAGACAGCAAAAGTGTAAACATAGTAAGCCCATGTAGTGCAGAAAATGAGGGTTTAGGAAGCAGCAGATTGTGTGTTTCTTTCCTGGTGCCAGAGGGAATACAGCAGATCTTTCACTTTGTGTTGACAGAACTACAGAATGGGTCAGGTTGGAAGGGACCACAGGGGGTCATCTGGTCCAACCTCCCTGCATAAGCAGGGTCACCCTAGAGCACATGGCACAGGATTTCATCCAGAGAGTCCTTGAATATCTCCAGTGAGGGAGACTGCACAGCCTCTCTGGGCAACCAGTGCATGGTCACCTGCACAGTAAAGAAGTTCTTCCTTATTCCTTCTTCCTCATATTTGTGTGGAACTTCCTGTGCCTCAGTTTCTACTCCTTGTCCTCTTGGCCTAACCCTTCCGAAAGCTCACTGAAGTAGTTGGAGAAGCTCCCCTTGATTGCAGCAGGCGTGGTTTGTTTTCTTTCTCACTTATATTCCTGTAAAGCATTAGATCTTTAGCTTTCTGCTCGGTCTGTTTTCCAGTGGAGAATGCAAGCAGTCTGGCAAGGTTGTATGAGGCTGGAAGGGTCTAAGCTGCTCTCCATACCTAGAGCACAACTGTGAAATTACTTTCTCTTCTACTTCACTTGTTTTTCTGTTTTGTCTGAGGAACCTGTTGCTGTAGAGTTGTAGCCCTCAAACTTTTCATTGTAGAACATGGAGGGTTCTAATATAAAATAGGGAAGGAAATCTGCAATAATATGTACCCATGAAAGGTCTATCCAAGTAACCAGTCATATCTATTCGAATAATACAAACAGCAGAAGTGAATCCTAAAGGAAGCAAATCTAACAGTTAAAAGTGAAATGTGAACAGATCAGGACCATGTCTTCCGTCTTTCTTCTATTCAGCAACTTTCCAGAATGTCTTCAAGACAGATGACTCTCAAGACCTATCAACTAATTTAAGAGTTAAATTTTGCATGAAGCAGAAGGAATGTTTCCCCTTTAATTCCAGTGTTCTAACAGCAGGACAGCTTGCCTGCTGAGGTCCAGTGTCCATGACTCCATAGCCAGCCAGCCAGCTGGCTTTTCTCTTATTGCCAGTGTGATTTCCTATTGCCCAAATGGTGGTTACACTGCATGTCAGATTCAGTGCCAGGAGCTCCAGGCAGTAAGGTGCAGTATAGCCTGGGGAGACGTGAAAGCTTTCAGTCTCCAGGGGTGTTGGCTCCTCTCAAGTCACCTCTTGCCACAGAGCATAGATTTGCTGCTTAGAAGGAAGGAAGGGACCCATAGTGTAGCATGGATATCTCCTAAGGGAACAAAAAAACCTCAAACCCAATCGGCAAGTAGATTGTTGTCCTTACAAAATTATTTGCATTATGTGTCTGAGAACTGGAAATAACCACCTGCAGATAGACTGTGATGTAAAGCAGAGGACTCGAGCTGAGACAGAACTGAAATTTGGGGAGAAAATTCTTTGTGTTTGCTGTTTCTGTTCCTTTTGTTAATAGCTGTAGGAAAAAATATACCTATGATGTCACGGGAGATGTTTGAAATACCTATGGGGTTGAGTCCATGGTTGGAATGAAGGTATGAGATTTCTGAGGAAAACCGTTTTTCCCAAAGAAGTCAGAACAATGTTTTGTTCAGCAAGATTTGGAATGCTATTTAATATCCTGAAGTGTTCCTGAGATATTGTCTGTTGGAAATAAAGCACATATATTTTTATATCATGCCAGTGTTGTTGTAATGGTAGCTCAACAACAGCAAGTCTGAAAAGATTTCAGTCTTTGAATGAAGATGAAAGACTTTCCTCTGCTTTTTTGGATGTCAAGTTTAAATTGCAGAGGTTTCCATAAAAAGAGAAAGAAGTGCTTCTTCTGGGTAAGCACATTCCCTCTATCAGTGGGATTACTTTGCAAGCAACATGTTCAGGGTTTTAGCCTTGATGCTTTTGTCTGTTGGTCATATTCACATTGCTTTTGCCAAAGGCCCTGGCATTCATCCCAGCATTCTAGCAAGGAAGATCAAGGGTATGCTGAGATACTGGTGATGATTTGAGTGGAGATTAAGCAACTACACATTTTCATATTGCTGCTGTGCTCCTCTATGAAGGAGCTCACCTCTCTAGCCAAGAAATTGGATCTCATTCTGTGATCCCAGCCTATTTCCTGTGCTAGGAAATCACATGAATAAACTGTATTAATGTGATTGGTGCCTCTACCACATACCACATACAGCATTACTGTTTAGGGAAGGCACGTATCTTTTTTGGGAACCTGATCTGAAATACAGCAGGTTATATCAGACTTTCACTTGTAATTAATCTCAGCAGGTTTTCCTGACTAAACAAACTGATTTCTTACTGATATATTATCCCATAGGACTAACTGTTGTGTTTATGGATTCTCAGAGCAGGATTTTCCACTCTTTTTCTGTCTCATTGATTACCTTGTTTTCTGTTGTTTTTGAGAAAATGGTCAGCACAGCTTATTTTTAAAAAGACAGCTGCAAACTGGCAATATTGTTTTTCCTGGTGGTATAAATGATAGAGCTTTTACTAAATCTGGTTCTGTAGTACAACTCTTTTTTTGTTCTTATTGCCCTCTGATGGATTGATTGCTGCACAGGGGGTTGCTTGGTTAGGCCACTGGTCTAAGAGTAGTCAGCACCAAAAACTGATATCAACCAAACTAGATACCCAAACTCCCAGACCAGCAGCCTGACTAGAGCAGCATGTCACTTGCACTGAGCTGCTATCACTGGGGATTTGTTGGGTCCTTTAAAAGAAGTGATTCCAGGCTTAGCTATTGGATTGTGGTTTTTTTCCCCTGCTTCCAGATCAAATAAAGCCTGTGAAAAGTGCTTTGTTGTCACAGAAAGAAAAACAATGTACTTTCATGGTCTCTTAAAATATCTCAGGAAATACCAGCTCCCTGAAGGTGTCTGCATGAATGAGAAATCTGAAGTGTGTGTCCTATTAATGCTCTGGATCATGCTAATTCTTATCTCATCCTGAAATAAGTTCCACCTTTTAAATACAGAACTAGAATTTTCAGGTTTCATCTTGTTAGCAAGAACAAATGTTTTGTGTCCTTTGTCCAGGTATAATCTAACTTTTCTTGTACTAAAAATGATCAAACATTAAAAATGGTACCTTGTAGGCTTATTCCCTGTTTTTTACAATTACGAGATAAAACACAGTAGGAGGAGAACAAAAAGGGAGCAGGAAATGTCTTTACCTTGTCTGTGAAGCTTGTTTACTGCTTTAGAATCCAAGCCTGGTGTATGAATTAGAATAATCCCTATGCCCTGAATAGAAGTCCATGCCTCTAAAGCTAAACACAACTTAGAAAAAATGGGACTCCTTTATTGCCATGTCCCTGTGGCAAAATAGCAGCACAGACTCCTGTGAGGTCACCAGTGGGACAGATCTGCCCTGCAGTCTCCTGGAGCCCAGGCTAATGCCCTGTCCAGTCAGATGGAAGCACGGAAACAATGCTGGAGTCTTGTGGCAACCAAAGCATCCCTTGTACCTAACTCAAGAAGATTCTTCCTGTGATGCGGGAATTTTATCATCTATTGCCTCCTTCAGTGGTATGAGGATGTGATAAGTTCTTAATAAAGCAATACTAAATCCTCTGATCTCTGTGGCTGCATTTGAAAAAGTCTGGAGTAGCAGTGTTCTGTACCTGTCTATATTGTTGCATCATGGAAAGGGTGTGAGAATGTTTGGGGTGTTTTGACTTCTCTGCTCTGCTGCATGTGACAGAGGTAGAAGGTAAGGATCAGATATTCTGTGGGGAAAAATCAATGGACCTACATGAAAGCTGTTATCAATTTATGCTGCCTGGGAACTAAAACTTAAGGTTTTTTTAGAGACACAAAATTCACCCTAAATTTCAAATGTAACAAGCCAGAGAGATGTCTGTGTTACAAGGTAGCTATAAAACCTACAAAGTTTCCTGATGCTGTGATTGACTCGCTGTGGATCAGATGGGGGTGGAAGAATCAACTCCATTTTCGAATAGCTTGGGAGGATTCTGAATTTGGATTTGTGCATCAAATGAGGATTTTGTAAGCATTTTTAGAAGAAATAAGCTTTTTGTTTGTTTTAATGTTTTTTCTGTTATAAGGGGATCTCAGTTTTGGTTTTGCCTTCTCTCCCTCTTCTCTTTCACCCCAGAAGTTACCAGAGAGTTGATCTGAACTTTGTTGCATCAAAAATGAGAATCTCTGTAAATTTTGTAAGTGTTTACAAGTATGGTATTAAGTCTATCCCAGCCTTCTCCTATTAAATCAGATTATTTCTGGTCACAATCATGCTCAGTATCTAGGCTTTGTCAATTAGATACAATCCAAGGAAAGACAGAGATGTCAGTTTTTTAAATGTACCTTAAAGTATCTTTTACACTGAAACGTATCAAAGACATCTGTAAAAACCTTCTGTGGGTCAATAACTGGCAATTTGTCTTGTGAATTACTAAAGAAAAAATAAAGCGGTTTTGTGTTCTATTGCACTCTGTTTTGAATCACAAAAGCATTTTACCCTTTGAAGATTGCCTGCAGACTGATGGTAGCGTGCGTACGGACCCGGAGTTTTTCAAAATCAGGGGGCAGTTACTGAGGGACAGACAGCCTCCAGCATCTTTCCGACCTTGTTTATATGTGTCGTGAACGCTTCGTTATGGGTTCAGAAACAAACTTACCACCTCTTGCTTGACTGTTACGTTCTTTGAACTTTCCAGGAGCAGACTATTCCTATATTATCACTTAAACGAAAATTTCACTCTCTATGCTAGTAAACATTTCAGTGCAAATGTTTTCATCCTCTGAGAGCTGATTACCAAGCTGTTATTTATTTTGTGTTTGAGAGAAAAATGAAGTGACATTTTGTTTCTGGCTTTTAAAAATAAATGGAGGTTTTTTTTCTTTTGAAAAACAAAAGTACTTTACAATTTCTTTTTAACTTTCCAACAACAGATAGAGTGCTTTTGGAGAAGAATGATTTAGGTAGGCAGTTATTCCCTATATTCAATGGAATTGAAATTCTATTCTCTCTCAGTTGGCTGTGTGTTTTGTTGTTGCCTTCCCAAAGCAAAAGAGTCTTCACGGAAGAAGATGCTTTGGGATCACTTGGGCTGGGATGTAACACATGGTGTCTATATTTGGCACAACAATGCTAGGCAACAGAAGACATCTTTCCAGTCTGCTATCATTACTTCAACCTACTCCCTACATCAGAAACAGGCTGATTAAACCCTTTTTTGTTAAAGCTCCAAACCATGACTTGATTTAGCAGAGAAAAACAGAAGCAAAGGTAGTTAAAGAGAATTTAAATAGCTGATGTTTTCCATTTGGATGGTATGTATTTTCAAACATATAGCTGCCTCAACTGTGTTGTGCTGTGTTCATTATATTTGGTATATCATACTTGGTGATCCCTTGGTTGTTTTTGCTGGACTACTTGTTTACCTCTCCTTCCTTTAGCTGAAAAGTGAAACTCTAAATATATGGGAAGCTGACATCACATGTTCTTCTTTTTGTATCTGTGTCCCTATGTATTTACATAATTGCTGGAAGTAATTAGCAGGAAGAATTACCTGAAGATTTTTGTGCAGAGAACATGTAAACTCTTGTGGCATATTTCGTGGGGAGAGATCTATGCTGTATAAAACATCTAGTTAAAGCTCTTGGAGACATTGGGATGGGTGCTTCTCAGCACCCACATGTTTGTACTGTGTTTTTTCTGTTGATGGCTTAGATGAATTGATGAATTACTTCTCACCAGGGAGAGGTCCTGATGATGCCTCAATCAGGAGAGCGGATGATAAGGTGCTTACTGCTCTTTACATAGGCAATTTAGTAAACTCCTGCAGCTGTCACTCAGAAGTTATTGCACTGCATTCAATGAGTTGAGAAATGTCACCTGGCTGAGAATAGGGTCTCATGCTTATAGATGTTCTTTGAGATTTATAGACAAAAAAACCCTGCAAAAGAATTAGTTATTTATAGAAGACGGAATAGTTCAAAATAATCGACTTTCTGGTGGGAGGGATTTTTGAATCTCTGCATTTCTTACAGGTTTATATAATGCCATGTTTCTCTTTATAACCACTTGGAAAAAAGTATAATTTCAAGACAACAAAGTAACATTTCAAGAGGGTTTCATTTTGGATAAACCCAACTCAATACATGCAAAATAATATGCTACATGAAATGTTCTTTTACCCTGTTTTCCATTGACACCAGAACAAATTCTTACTCCTTTTAATGCTATGTGTTCTGAAAGTTCTTCTTAAGGTGTCTCATTATTTTTTCCATAATGGCAAAACAGCTGTGAGAATAAAGAAAATCAGTTGTGGAAAGGTTAATGGTATTTCGTTCTCCTGTAGTTGCACTGAGGGTAGTCAATCACCATTTTTAAAGGTAGGTAAGGAGGTTTACCACAGAAGGAAACCTATCTTATTGGATATTTCTACTGCTTCACACCCTGTTATTCATTTATTTTGTATGCCTTTATGTCAAACTCCTCCACAGAAACACAGACTCGGGATGGGAAAATGGAGAAAATCCAGTACTTTCAAATCCTGCTTTGATTCTCTGATGCCACTAGCTGATGCCACATGTCATTCTGAGGTGATCTGGTGAAGAGCTGCAGCTTTCAGAAGCAGATGCTGGTCATGCTGTGTGCCATCAGAAACAGAGGCCTGCTGCTGACTGACATGAAGACTGATCTTGGCATTTCCATCTGCTCTATCCCTACACAGTTGAAGTTTACAAACGTTGTTCACAAGGTATTTTGTGTACACAGTGCTCATTTATGTAAGATAAAAGCCTAGACAGAGGAAGAGAGACACAAAAAGGCAAATATTTACTCCTTCTTTGGGTACTTCTTTCCTTGAGACAAACATGTGACTTTGTTTTTACAGCTAATCTTCTATAAAATCCCTTTACCATACATTTAACTCATTTTTTACACCCACTACCCAATGCTCAGAGGCAGACCATTCTCCTAACTAACTCCAAAAAGACATTATCCCTTGATGTTTCTGAAAGCATAAGGACAGCCCCCATCTACATTAAAGCCTTGTGGTTTGAGGGGTGAGCTGCGATTTGCTTCACATCTGCAATGGCCTCCTCCAATGAGTTTGTTTTCTTGCTAGAAATGATAGAGGGAATATCCACTTCCTGCTGAATTACCCCTGCAAGACTAGTGCAGAGCATGTGGCTCTTATCTTGCAGCTTTCTGTTATTTACGCAATTGTTAGAAACACTTAATTCCTTTCTGGAAGTGAGCGAGTTGCCAGCAGAGCTAAGCCTTGTGGGGTTAGATTGATGAGGGGAAACCTATTTTTCTGACTGCCCTTCTGTTTTTCTGCCTGCTAGCAAACAACAGTCAATACAAGTAGCTGCAGGAAGCAAGGTGATCTTTTATCTTCCCAGAGGAAAGTTGAAAGCTCCAGCTGAGTAAAATGATGAGGAAATGGAAACAGAATTGCTGGGTGGGACAAAGACAGGTAAGTGCTTCACATTTCCAAAACATTTTACCTTTTGGTAAGTGAAATGGGAGTTGAAAATTCAGATTGAATTGCCCATGGCATCTATTTAAAAAAGATTTTTTTAGGAATAAAGAGGTACCTTTCAGGATTAAATACAAACTATAGTTTAAGAAAATGCTTTGGAAAAGTCTGTTTTAAAATGCAAAGAAGACTGTGAATCCAGCTTCAATTTAAAAAGCTCTTTTGCGTTGCAGGAGATTTGTCCATTATTGCCACACAGACTTGTAGTAAACTACATACTTGCAGACCTATCCTCTTATATTTGTTCCTTGGTCTTGGCAACTGAATTCACAACATGCTCTTGTTAGCAGTCTTCTACACCTTGCTAATAGGAGTTAATGCAATTTTCTTAAGCCAGAAAATTATGTGATGTATTTAGGAAAAACCTATGGATCAAGTTTTTCAGCCTAAACTGTCATTGCTTACATCTGAATTCAAGTTAAGCTAAGCTGTGGGTATTGATGGTTTAACATCTATTTTCCTCTTTTCTTTGACTCCACAGGAACATACTAACACACAGGTGTGAAGGCTGAAACTGCATGTTGGTAGGTCTAAAGCTGGGGGAGAGAACTAAAGTAAGCCTGCAGAATCCTTTCAGAGATGGCTGTAACCATAGCTTTGGCTGGGGTGCTACACGTAAAGGTTGCGCTCTGGTGATAGCTTATGTCAGAAACACCCAAAGCAGCTCTGTGGCACAAAGAGAAATTTATAACAGGACTGGGGTAGTCTTAGTGCCTGTTTGTTGATTTAGGCTTGGGCCTGATAAGAAGCAGGTGAGAAGCATTTGGGAACAGCCCAAGGATTTATGCCTAAAGACTGTGCTTTTAGTCTGTAATTTTCTGTGTGGTGGCTGTTCGGTGACTTGGGGCACACAGGTCAAGACTGCAACTGGCCAGATACTGCTGTAAACAGACTCAGACTGAGCAGAGGAGAACCTGGCTACATGTTTGATGGTGGAGGCTGACCTGCTTGTGTCTGAGCTTGTTGGTTGGGCAGTGAGCACCTGTGTAGGCAGCAGATCAGTGTTAATGGAAACTGCCTGGGTGGAAATTGGCAGTAAAGCAGAGCAGAATGCTGGGACATGATCCTTACTGCAGATTAATTTTTGTGGCCAACGTTATAGCTAAGGCTCTGGAAGAGTAGGATAAAATGCCTGATGCTTTGTATTTGGGATGTTTTCTCCTTTTTCTGGAGCCTGGCTCAGAGGCTGCTGCTGTGCAGCTTAGGGGCAATGACATTACTGAAGCACAGGAAATAGGAGGATGCAGAGTTGACTTTAAAAATCTCGGACTGAACTACCACCTTTCCTCAAGGAAGTCATATTCCCACATCCCAGCCCCACTTCTAGAGTGGAGAAATTAAATAATTTGTCTGATGAAACCACAGAACCAAAGTCAAAGTCACAGGTCACAGCAAATCAAGGATGGAAGGGCAGTTGGGATCAGGTGACATGTGCTGTTCCTAACTTTCCTCTTACTGATTAGACAGTAAGGGACCCATGGTCCTCCTTTCGTGTCCTGTCAGTCTTGGCTTCTCCAGCAGCACTAAAAAACACCTGTATGTTACTAGTGACAGAGACATGGTAATATGAGGGAGAAACAGCTCACTGGATTCAAAAGATAAACTTTTCCCTACCAGGTTGCGATGGACAAGACAGTGATGATCTTTGTCCCTATGCTTTTCCCTCCTCTTAAAGCCTTTGCTATTCAGCACTGAGTTGTGTAGCTACAGACATTACTGGGCTTGAAAGCATCAAGTATTAGCAGAGGTGGTACTTAAATAAACTCTCTTTCTCGTATGTGCTCTGTCTGCCCAAGATCTGCTTGGTAGTGAACTGGAAAGAGCAGAAGACTTCATGCATCTACTGCTGCTCTTTGCAGAGCAGCAAAAGTGGAAGCAGAGAAAGTCTTCCACCTACTAAATGAGAAAGGAGTGCCTCCCCTGGCTGCAGCAGCATTACTGTGGTGTGCATGGGACGTCAGTAAAGGCAGAGCATTCTGACTTTAACCAGTTTTCTAGGAATGTCAATGGACTCTGGGAAGTGCTATGCTCCTTGCCATATGTAGAAGGAAGCTTTGCACAATTCTGGATATGTTCTGAAGCTTAATTCTACACCATGTTCTCATTGAGCTGGCCTTACTCAAAGCTTTTGCTAGCTTTGTAAATCCTCAGGTGTGGCATTCTGTTGAAGGTGTCAAGGTTGCTGTCTTCTGGCTCTTCACATTGCTGAAAACCCAGGCTGCTTTTATGTTCGCAGGCTTTGAGCTGTTGGAAAGATTAGGTAGGCTCTCAAGAGGCCTGAAGAAAGGCTTTTTTTTCTGACACCCAACAGTGACACTGTCACAGGAAACCAAGCAGACACTGTCCCTAATGCTTTGCAGTCTCAGATTTTCTCCTGTTCTGTGACTGGATGTTGCTGCCCACATCCTTAGCTATCACTTGATGCAGAAACTTGGAATGCAAGTGAGAAACCACAGTGCTGCCTGTGTGTGGGATCTGGCTGTGTGAAGCACAGGGATCATAAGAGGCCTCAGATGTGACAGAAGAGGTATGTCTTTAGACGTACCACAGACAGTAACTTGTACTTATTCTTTTTTCCAGGGAGGAATGGTATCTCTCCAGGGAGAACGGAGGACCACATGTGAGGCTCAATCCAAGCAAAATCACGTCTATGGCTAACAGAATCACCGAAATGTTATCCTTGCCTTTTTTTTTTTTTTCCCCTGGATGTGAAAATATATTCAGTGAGTACTAAACATGTGATCCATGTAATACAAAGATTCATTCAGCAGTGATGACTCATTTCATGACCTGCTAGGGAAAGCTTCAGTCTTCCCAAAGCTCACAGTAACTCCAATCTGGCAAAGAGGGAAAAAAAATTCTCATTGAGAGCTGAGTAGCATGGATAGCACTGCCAACATATTACAGCCATACCAGATGTTTCACAGCTTTGCAAAATTGACTAGCATTGCCTACAGTGGGCTCCAGAAAACTGCTTTCTAGGTCAGAAAAACATAAAATATTCTTTGGACAGCAATGAAACAAAAGTGCAGTGTTTGTGTGATGAGCAGCCAAATCTGTAAGAAAGTTTCAACTTATGTATTTTTTACTTCCTTCCAAGAGAGAAAATGTAAATACAACATGCTGCTAGTAACAGGTGATGAGTCAAGGGAGCAGATGAAAGGGAGCGTGGGGAATGAGGGAAAAAATCTATCTTCTCTTTCTTGTCAATGTCTTATTCACAATGTCAGTCTTGACTTCTGCTGAAGTTTGGTTCTTGTCCTCCATCTCAACCTAAGAGAAGATCAAAGACAGAGAATACTCCTGAGGCATATTCAGCAACAAATACAAACATAAGGCTTTAGAATCTTGATTAAATGTTGGGAGATGGTAGAGCATCCCAGGCTACTTTTGCTTGATGTGGCAGGCAGCAGAGTAGAGCATAATGGGCAGATGGGACCTTATGTCCTTGCTCTGTTCCTAGGGTAGTGTAGCAGAGGACTGCATATTTTTGCAGGCTGCAAATGCCTCTATATGCCTGAAACTGAGGTCCATGGCATTTTTTCCTTCTGGAACTCTGGCTAGTGCTCTATTTAGATTACAGCTGGTCTCCAGCCCAGCTGAAGCAGCAATTCAAAAAATAACCCACAAACTGCTGGTGAATAAGAACCTGAAGCTTCCTTAAGATGTATTCTATTTACTGCTAATTAGTGTGCTCATGTAAATGGACCAGTTCAAAGAGGACATTTCAGAGGTAATGTGTGTGTGAAAATGCCAGAAATGTACTAGATTTCAAGAAAGAATTTTTGAAGGGTTGCCTGCAAATTCTGATTGGAGTTTTCCATCAAAACAAGAAGAATTGAGTAACCTCTAAGAAACCTTACTGTCTGTAATTACAAAATCCAGCTGCCTTGACTGGCCTTGAGAAGGACACCAAAGTCACATCCTCTGTTTGGTTGGTATATCTGTGCAAGCAGGTAACTGTAGTAGAGAGGTCAGGAAAACAGACTCAGGTTTCCAATTCGATCGCTCCAAGAACTTCTAGTACTGTGTTCCCAAAATGTGGTCAATAGGCACCTGCAGATTAATGAAGAAGTAAGTTTGAAAGTGTTGATTCCTGGGTCAGCAACTACAGCTTCCTCTGAGACCTTGACGTGAGTAGACAGCTTTGGAGTTTATTGCTGGGTCACCACAATGAGAGAACAGAGGCAGGGTGAAGACCCACCTGTTCCTTAGTTTTCCCATAGGCTAGCCAGCCTGCTTTGCAAGGGCAAACTTTGAATGTATCAAAAAATCAATACAGTCTAAAGCTCCAGACTCACTATTGATTGTGTCTTTGAAATTCTCCTCTTGACTGGTCTGCTGTTTTTGCTCATAATTGAGGTTGAAGTCACTCTCCTTGGTACCTGTGGACTCTGCCAGTTCATTTCCAGGTCCTCTCACCCACTTTACTTCTGCTCACTTTACAATTACTTTTAAAAGGAATTCTTTAACATTCTGCTGGAAATAATAGGAATCCTTTCTGTGCCCCGTATCTATGAGGGGCAAACTATGCAGTCCTACCAGTGGTTGTCTCAATTACAGAATTTGGTTTTGTTAAGATATTGGAGCAAATGATTATGAATTCTTATAAGTAACATATACTTTTTACAAGGAGAACCTCAAGCTTATAAACACTGTAATACACCTGCCTGCATCTTCATCTGGTGAGATTTAAAACTTTTTTTTTTTAAATTTAAAACTTTTTATTATTTACAACTTGCTTTTTGTAGGACTGTAGTAAAGGAGTTGAAAACTACTGTACATAGGTTCTGCATTTCTTCTGCCATTTGTATTGTGAATGTGAGAAAAACAAGTGTTAATTGACAATTAATATAAATTGAACAATAACTGAGTGGCTAATATCTCCAAAACCCTTTTTTTTTTCCTTCTGGGTAATATGTGTAAGATTTAAAGCAGTATAGAATTTAGATGGTCAGCTTGAACTTTCTGGGATTTCATTGTCCGTGACAATCTCTGTTAAGGAAACTCTGACTTTGAAAATAAAGCCTGGTTTTCGCTGTGTTTATAGTGTTATCTGTATTTAAAGCATGCAACAAGTTAAAGTGGGTATGTTGTTCAACTCTGTGGAAAAATTTTCTTGTGTGAAACTGTACCTGTTCTACAACAGACTGCAGGGGAGGACAGTTTGTGCTCCTCTTGTGCAAAGAAATTCCACGGCTTTTGGAAAAACATTTTAAAGAACAGGCGTCTGCCTTTAAAAAAAAATTCTTCTGATACATCTTCTTCTTTGGATTCAGCAAGCCAATGAGAATAGGAACTAAAGCATTATGATTAACCCTCTGGAGAAGACCACCAATTTCATACTGGAGATTTTACTCTTCAGCATGTTGCATGGATATTACTTACAGATAAAGTGAAAATTTCTCTTGTCATAAAAGACAGAGAAATGGAAAATATGAAGTGCAAGGGTGAGAACTCCTGTTTGTGTGTTCTTTGGATCTGATCATATCTGGTGAATATATGACTGCCTGTCTCCTTGGTCTCAAAGACTCCAGGACTGCCAACAGCTGTTCACAATTTGGACAAAATTTTGTATTTAAGAACTAGTATGCTGACCTCTGTAGCTGTCAACTGTAGTCTTCACATCTCTGAATTAGTCTAGAATTCTAACCTTTGCTCTCTGTAATATACACTTGAAGTCCTCCATCACCAGAACAAATTTTATCCCCTTAGCCTTTCTTCATGTTTCAACACTAGTAGTGCAAGAATTATTTCATTATAGAAACTCAAAGATGGTCTTACTTCACTATGGTCAATGCAAAATTATTTATTCTCACTGGTCCTTAGGAGTATTTGCAAGTGCTCTGGAGTGCCAGACATTCAGCATGCAATGCTCAAGGTCCCCAGCATACTTTTTTTTTTCTTTTTTTTCATCTCCGTGTCTTCCAGTGGCTCATGAAACGTAAACTGTCTGGATTCTTAGGAAAGTCATATCTGTTGGGTAAGGGACAGTTCCCAACAGCTATCAGCCTTAGCTATCAAGAGATTTGCATGCTAACACATGTCCAGAAGAATACAACATTTCATCAGGCTTCATCACAGCTCTGTTTTTCAGTCTTGCCAACACTGCTCCTGATTATTATGCCTCTCTGCTTTTGTGTATCTGAGGCCAATGAAGTAGAACTGTTCACACTGTTCATATCATGTTGCCACTTCCCAGAGCACAACAGAATCGGTTTTGTGCTCTTTTCCTAAGCACCAGAAAACAAACCTTTGTACGCTCTCTGTTACTGGAGATTTGACTCAGAAATCTCAGTGGGATATCCACAACTAATTTCTGGCTTTTTACCCTGAAGGTACAGTAGAAGCATGTGCAGATCAGCATCCTAGATTCTTTCCTCATCTGTGGCCACTGTGATGTACCAGATAGGATTTTCTGACTTGCTCTGTTTGCTGTGAGGAACTAGGACAGAGGCCATGCTGTGATCCTAGCAGTGCATCACTCAGTAGGGAAGGGAAGGCAGGGGTTGTCCTCCTGGTTGAAGTTTTGTTCTTGGCTGCAGCAGGCTTATGCCACATGCCCTCCTGCACAGGCATTTGCCTGACTTGTGACCTCATGGTCAACAGACTCCTATTTGGGGAGGCAGAGGAAAGCTGAGGGTCATTTAGCAACTGAAGCCCACATCCAGTTGGATGCTGACTGAAAGCTGACCAGCGATGTGTCCTCTCTGCACTGCAGATCCTTCCAAGAAAGTGTGAGACCACTGTGAAGGCACACTACCAGGGCTTTGTGCAGCATGTGCTTCTGAATGCCAGCCTATCCTACCTGGTGAGTGAGATCTGATCCTTGCCTTATAAGAAAAGAGAAGTTTTTGAGCCAAACCTTTGGGCTAGTGGAGTGGTCAGAGGATAGATCTGGCTTGATAAAAACATTTGTAGGCAATCCTCACTCGATGTAGAAACCAGTTCCCTTCTGAACATCTTAGGCCAAGCTCACAAACCACTCAACGAGGTGTAACTGTCCACATGCACCCTTTAGACATAAACCATTACTGAGACTAGCAAGAGTCATTTGTGTGTGTTAAAATTTGTGTTTGTTAAAATATTTTCACTAAGAGAATTTTTTTCTGGGAACTGTTTAACCAAGATTTCTTCAATGACATTAATATGCTGTAATAGAGTTAATCATGCACTAAAGGGTCATTGGTATTCTTGACATTGCACTGAAAGTAATGCAATATGAAAAAAATTGAAATAATATATTTGACAGTTCCTCCTTGGTGCAAATAAAAAAAATATATTTTGTATTGAAGAGCAATTTTCATCTAGGATATCTCTTGTTATTTGTAGAATAATCAGCCTGTACTTGATTTAATAGCATTATAGCTGTGGTGAGAAGAATGGTACATAAAGTTCAAAATGGACCATCTTTGTGTCATCAAAATTACACCTGAGTCATGAATCTAGAAAGTAATTTGACAGAAAAATAACACATTTAATAGCAACAGAAAAAGCCTACTTCTTTCAGCACTTAGCAAAAATAGTGGTGATGAAAAAGACATATATACTGCTACACAATTCCTTGACAAAACCAAGGCTTTAGTTGATGTCAGTGCTGAACAACAAAGTAAAAAGCTTTTCTCAAACTTTGCAATTTGTGACAGCCTCAGAGACCAAAAGAGTCAACAACTTCCATCAGCCTCTACTGACACAACCTTGACCAATAAAATGCGGTGTCCCCTATGGCTCTTTTGCTGTGTAATTACACAGAGTGTAATCTGCCCCTCCTATCTTTGCAGTGATATTCATTTTCAGGTGGCCTGTAGCCCAACTTTGAATAGCACTGTGCATGGATTTACATGTGCTGCTGAGCTCCATCTTTCCCATGACAATCCAGAGCTCATCAGAGGATGGTTACTAGACTCACCACAAAAGCCATCACCAGTGGAGTTACAGGATACCATTTTGTGGTTCCTTTGCTAGAAAGGCTGAAAAGAGGCCCAGTCCTTCCTGCAAGAAACAGACCAGAGAGTCCAGGCCTTCACGGGTGGGAGAAGAGGGCTTTGTCCACAGGCACAGAACCATTGTCTCCGCTCCTGCCCCTGTGTGGGGCTTGCTGTCAGTGCCAGCTGTCATCAGGCCCTCACCCTGCTGCCTGTGAGTGACACTCAACGTGCCCGTGCTCTGTGAAACACCGCAGTGAGCTGCTGACATGCAGAGAGCAACAAGCTATGCCAAAATGAAAGATGGATATACAAAGCTACTAGGTCTGAAGCTGGAGAAAAGTATTAGGCCCAAAATAGGTCTCTGGTCACTGCAGAGTAACATTGAGCTGATTTCAAACATGGGTTGTACATGCAAGCACACACAGCTAAAATGCCGGGAAGGAGATGGTGAATTACTACTGTTATCCATTTGTCATGTCCATATCACCGGGTCCTCCAGAGAATTTGCAGACTTAAAGCATGTGATAACATTAATCATAGGAGGCATCAGCACAATCCACAGTTTTTTCCTGGTCCAGATATGTGTCTGCCAGAATCAGTTCCTGAGAAAGCATAGTCTTGATGTCACAAATGCAAGAGGGCCATTAACAGAGGAGATGACACTGATTTTTGCTAGAAGCATAGTTAACAGAACTTTGACTCTCATTCTGTGGAAGGAGGCTTGCTGGTATCCCTTACAATGAGCTGGTATCACAGCTGACCCAGCTAAAATATCCCTTCGGGGTCATTGTAGCACCTGAATGTCTCTAGCTTTTGGGATACTGACAGAAGGGGTAAACTTTGCTACAGAGGAGACATTGGATCTACAAATGCATCACCAGCCTCCTCCTCCTTCTGAGCTGGGAGAGAACTGTCTTCATTTTAGAACTGGGAAAAAGTCTTGTCTTGCTTCCCTGCTCTCATTTCAGCCTGCTGGCACTTTGAAATCCGTGTATGCAAACCGATTGCATACCCTCATCCTTTCTCATCAGCATGCAGTCCATTGGCTGTGTTCTTTTAACATCTATTCTTCACTGAGGTCCATCTGGGGTGTGGCTGACACCAGTGCTTAGTCAGACAGATTTTGTAAACAATGAGATGAAATGAAACAAGCTCCACGTTTAAAACATTTTTCTTTCTCTGTTGTGAAGTTTCTCCTTTGTCTTTTGATTGTTTGATATCCTTTTCATTGAGAAGAGAAAAGAGAGATACATTTCAATGGAGACAGACATGCAGGCAAACAATAGCATTCTTATTAAAAATCAGACGTTTCTTGATAGTGAAGTGTTTGGTACTCAGAAGTAATATCCTGAATTATATAAAATACATATGCAGCAATCATCCGCTATGCACAAGTCAATGTGGAACAGACATTTAAGAATATTGTTTGTGCCAATCTTGTCCAAGTGCACTAAGATAATCTTGTTCAGAAATGCTAACAGGAGCCATTGCAGTCTTCCACTCCCTTCCCTCTGTCTTTCACGAAAACCTGGATCTTGGTGGGCATGCTTGGTGTGGGATTTGCCATAAAGGATGTGTTGTGGTCCCATACATGACCATGAGTATGTTGTAGCATATTAAACTAACCACTCTGAAGTACTGCCTGAGAGTCCTGTTGCTGCCTCAGTTTTTTTATCATCTCCAGGACTCTGTGCTTTTGCTGTTGAGGCTAGTCAGGATGCCCAAAAATAGTTGCCCAAATATAACACAGCTTCAGTGCTTTCTGTATTTCTGAATGGAGAACAAAAAAGTTAATCAGCAGAAGCAGCAGTCTACGGAATTTTTCATGATTTCCCTGATAACCTGTCCTCCACAGCCGTGATACATTGGGGAGAACATTTTCAATATGCTTCCTAATACAACATAAATATTTCAGCCCATGTGCAGAGAAAGCAGGGAGTTGTCACAGGAGATAATATATCTTTTTACTATGGGTGCATACAGAAATTCTACATGTTGGATGAAATTTCATGATGGTCTTTTCTAAATATCTGATTGTACAAAGTAGCTGTCACCACTTAAGTGATTTTGAAATTAGTCAGACTTAAGAGGACAATGCAATCTGGCTTGCTCTAAGTACAGCCTTCTAAGAACGAGAGAAAATACCTAGGCAAAAAGAGGAGCATCGTTGAGATATTTTCTACTAAATAAAGCATTTATTGTTTTCTTTGGTAGGACAGCCAAGAAATGCTCATCGGCATAAGAATACAACTAGGAGCTAGAGGAGGTAGACACTTCACTATGAAGAGGATTATTTGGGTCATCTAGCCTGTTGATGTCCATAAAATTGACTGTTAATAGCAGTTGAGAGCCTTATTCAATATCCTGCTAAAAGTTCTCAGGTCCCCCATGAAGAAGTTTTAAATGTGTACCACTTTAAGTGGCAGACCTGAGCTACTTAATGCAGTTTATATTAGCCAGGTGTTTAGGTTTAAGCGTGAAATGGTTTTATTTTTAGCATTTTGTATGCAACTACATACTGGAAGATCCTCATTGTCCTACTAGGTCTCAAGGAGAAAAATTGCTAGATCAGAACAACTGCTTCTCTGAGAGCATATATTTTGATAAAAATGGAATCACAGAATAAGCTGGGTTGGAAGGGTCCCACAAGGATCAGGAGTCCAGCTTCTGGTCCTGCACAGCACCATCCCTAAGGATCACACCATGTGCCCAAGAGCATTGCTCAAATGCTTCCTGAGCTCTGTCAGGCTTGGTGCTGTGACCACTTCCTTGGGGAGCCTGTTCCAGAGCCCAACCACCCTCTAGGTGAAGAAACTTTTCCTAATACTCAAACTAAACCTCCCTTGACACAACTTCAGGCAATTCCCTCCAGTCCTGTCACTGCTCACCACAGAGCAGAGATCAGTGCCTGCTCTCCCTCTTCCCCTCATGAGGAAGTTGTAAGTGCAATGAGGTCTCCCCTCAGTCTCCTCTTCTCCAGGCTGAACAGACCAAGTGACCTCAGTTGCTCCTCACACAGCTTCACCTCAAGGTCCTTCAGAATCCTTATCACCCTCCTTTGGATGCTCTCTAATGGCTTAATGTTTTTCTTATACTGTGGCACCCAAAACCGCACACAAGCATGACTGTTCTTCATGTGGAGAACACCTAGTCCCTGCTTGTCTCCAGGATTCCACTTGCAGCAAGACAAGGTAAGCAGCTGGCTGTTGGTTGAATGGGTGGAAGTTTGTCAAAGCAGATGCTGCTCTCTGCCTTCCAGCAGCTGAATGGTGCAGACCAGCTGTGTTCTAGTGAGACTGAGAGAAAGATACTCCTGGTAAAAGCTTCCAGATAGAGCTCTGTAGCGTAAAGGAGTCAGCCTATGGAACGATCTGACTGGTGAATAACAAGGGAAGTTATTCACGTAATTATCAGTCCTGGGGATGTCTTAATAAGAAATCTCTACCTTCCTTCTTGTTTCTACCCATTGCTCCTTACAAAAACATGGGAGAGAATAGTAGCAAAATAGAGGTTCTTAGGGAATGATTCCACCTGATGTCAATGGATCTCAGCAGTTCGGCTAAGCTGTGAGTGTTGAAGGAAGTGAAAGAGCCCTTTCGGCATGGAAGACAAAAATCAGGGTAATGATGGATGCCGAATCAGTGTCTCTTATAACTGCAGAGGTCCAGGTGCACTCTGCACTGTAGAGCTGTGTAGCAGGGCCACAGGAAGCTCATAATTTTAGTGCTGATGTTAAGAGGCAAATTCCAATGAGCATACTTAGGAGTGTGGGGGAAGGTTGACTAGGTACACCTTGAACTGTCTTGATATTCAGAGTAATTAAGATCACTGCTTAATCAAAGGTCTTTGTGTTAAAAATGAAACCAGTCAGTATAATTCAAAGAACATGCAGGGTGGTTGGATCCCGACAGTGGTGTTCAGGCTGACTACAGGGCAATTCTCTTCAGACTGCAGGATTAAGAAATCCCATAGAGAGTAAGATAGATCATAGAATCCTAGAATCATAGAACAGTTAGAGTTAGAAGGGACCTTAAAGATCATCTAGTTCCAACCCCCCCTGCCATGGGCAGAGACACCTTCTACTAATCCAGGTTACTCAGAGCCCCCATCCAACTCAGCCTGGAACACTTACAAGAACAGGGAGTTTGCCTCTCCGGGCAATCTGTTCAGTGTCTCACCACTCTTAGAGTAAAGAATTTCTTCCTAACCTCTAATCTAAACCTAATATCTCTTGCTTTAAAGCCCTTGCCTCTTATCTCATCACTATGTGTCCTCTTGAGCCTCTGTAAAAGCTGCTCTTGAGCCTTCCTGTAACCCCTCTTCTGGGACTCTATGGGTCAGGAAGATTTTCATGTCTTCTCTTAAATCCAGGGATGTCTGTTGCTGCAAGCCATCAGCGAGATGGGAGGAAGAGGCATTTTGATTTCTCCCTTTCTTAGATGTGATGCTGAAAACATGTTGTGAAGGCTTCCTGCGTCTTGCCTGCAACTTCCCCACATCACTTCCCTCTAGGGTTACTTGCTTCCCTGCAGAAGCAAGTGATATTGCAAACAGTTATCTGTGCCTCATCCAGCCTTCTGGACTTTCCATCCCAGCCCCTTTTCATTCTACAAGAGAGGAAGGCTGGTCTGAGAGCTGCCAAAGATTTTTTTATGCACCATGTCATTTGTATGGCAGAGAAATTGTGATGAAAGGTGCAGTGCACAAAATGGTCCAGCTATTTTATGCTGTTCTGTGGCTGTCAGGGAGTGAACTTTCCTTAGAGAAGAGAAGAAAGTTGGGGCCTCTTCCTCTTCATTTGAGCATCCCAGATTAAGAACTCTCCAAAACTTCTGTAAATACAAGTGTGCACCTGTACACCCTTAAATCCTGATTGCAGGCGTGGTTGAGTCTGCAGGATTTTCTCAAATGTGTCATTGGTTCCAGACTGTCCCTGGGTTTGGCAGCAGGCCAGGTAGATGTGTTTAGTGGATATAGATGCCTGCAAGACTGCAGCAGAGCTGTTACATAAAACCAGTAGAATTCCCGCGCAAGGAAGCTGAGTGTGCCAGCCCCAGTTAGGGTGCTGCATTCAAAATGAAGTGTGCACTGCCTTCTGTGCATGGGATCTTCCTAGCAGTGTCCCCACTAAGGAACATGGATCTTTGCTGCTGTCAAAAGAAGTAAAAACATGGCTGAACTGTTTGTGGTTCTTTCTCCAGAAACTCATTTGTGCTTCAATTATAGGGAAGAAATGAGCTGAGAGGCTTAATTTGTAGCTCAGATATTAGGTGGTGTACATCACAGAGCATAGTTCAAGATTGCTGCTCTATCTGGCTTCTCAGCTCTGCATTGACATGAACTGTGCTGAATTCAGAACAAAGGTGTCACTTCTGCTCCTGTGCAAAATGTATACCATCCCTTTCAACAAAAATGGCTGAGAGTCTGTGGGGAAGCATGTGCCTTAGCACACCTTACTTCTCAGTCTTCTCTCCCACTGCACAATGGACTTTACACAGATTCCTTACATCGTTCCTTTAATCCTGCTCTTACTGTACCATCTGTTTCTGAGATGTAAAATTTCATGGATCCCTTAGAAGACTCTGGTTCCATATTCCAGGAGATATTTGCTGTAAATTTAATTAGCATATGACATAGCTTTTCTTTAACCATCCACAGAAAAAAATAAGATCTTGATCCTGAACAACTGTTGCCACCTTCATAATACAGTTTTAAATCTATTTTAAAAATGGCTAGAAAACAGATTTTATTTTTTTTTCGAAGTCTGTTGTAATTTTGTAATGTTGCATACTTGGCAAGTGTGATTGTGTTGCTATAGTGATCTTAAATTATGACCAGAATGAATTTTTACTCAAGGCTTATTTAGAACTCGTCTGGCCCAAAGCCACCTTATCTGCTTCTCTGAGTCCTGGAAGAAGTATTTGGATTTCCACAAACATTTTCTATGAGCCTTCAGTTTTACAGTAATCTCACTGGTGTAATTTTGAAATAATGTTCTTTAAATGGGTTCTCGAAATACATTTGAATTAATCAAAACTAAAACTTCTGAGAGGTACAGTACCAATTTCCAAAGTGTAGCAAGTAGGGAGTTTTCTCCTCTTGTTGCAGGAGAGGATGAGATGTTAGACACATGTTCAGATGATTCTGCAGTCAGGGCAGTCAATCCTTTTAGTTGGACAGTGGGAAGTGGCAATAAAAAGAGTCCTGTTTTTTAAAGAGCTTTTGGGGTATGTATGGGGACTCTGTATCCATGTGCCAGGATCCTCTGTCTCATGGGACACGGGAGTGAAAATATGTTGGGCCTGCTCGTATAAACTCCAGGCAGCTGTGTCCTTGGCTTATCATCCAACGCGGAGATCCCTGTCTCCCTTCATGACAGTGATAATTGGATTGTACCATGAGTATTGGATTCTGGACTTTCACTGTCAGAAAGTCCTTGGATGAAATCTCAAATGCAGAGGCTGGCAGTTGCAGTTTTGCCCAGCATTGCCTATATCAAGAATCTTGCCGGAGAATGCTGTGGGCCTTTGGAAATTAGGGAGGCCTAAGTAGAGTTGTAGCTGTCCACATCTGGGAATGGAGCTGGACAGTTCTCTAAGTCTTGCTGTTCAGGAACTGCCTTTTTTCATGGGAGTACAGATCATCAGAAAGAAATTTTGAACCACTGGGCTGTTCCTCAGATGGGGGCCTCACTTATATTTTTGCTGCTGTGCTTTATATTTATGATGTTGTACACTGAGATAATCTTTTCTGTTCAACAGACTTCCTTAATTTCCTTCTTGAGCTGTAGGCTGTCTGCTTTCCAGGCCAAACCTTCTCGCAATAACTCTGTCCTGTGTAGCTGCACTGCAAAGTATATCGAGGTGTCATTAGTTCTGCTTAACTCTATGCATACCATTGTGCTTGTTACCAAGTTGGAAAGGTCAATTTGACAATATGGGATTTATGAGGGGTAAAATGCAGAAACTATTGACTCCCACCAGCTCTATACAAATATATTTAGTCCAGCAAAACTTGCAAGGAATACCAATACATCAGCTTACTTACAGAAGCTGCATACCTGATAATGCCATTGATTTCAATTTGGTTTTGATCTCCATTTGTGTGTTCTGTTGCACGTCTGTAGGACATGCAGTAGGAATGGCTTATGTACAGATACAGGACCACTTAAAGCCCTCAGAAAGTTTAAATGTCCATTTAACAGAATGCGTATCCCTGAAGTCACTGGGGTTGAAGGGAACTAGTTAAATCTTGTACAATGTATACTGTTAACTTCCTTAGGTGAACTTAGCTACTTTCCCCTTATCAACAATTGATATTCATATATTTATAGAACTTACAATCCTTTAAAGGAATAAGTTCTGCAGAAACATCATTTTTTTGTACTAATGCTGTTCTTCAGTTAAGTTTTAACACTGAAACTGATTGACTGTGAATAAACTTGATCATTTATGGATAGATTGAAAAATCAATCAAACAAACATTAATGGTTTTGTAAAGAAATGAAATAGAAGATGTGGGGAGTTAGACTTGGCTGGCTGCCAGATGCCCACCAAGACATTATTTCACACTTCCATTTCAAGAGGACAGAAAGGGAAAATAAAATAGAAAATCTTGTATGTTGAGATAATGACAAGGAGGGATCACTTAGCAATTGTTCCTAAACCCACCTTAGAAGGGAAAGGAATAGTTAAAAATAGATGTATAGCTTTCTTCTTCTTGTTTTGCTCTTTTTTTAACTGGCACCTTCAATAATTTTAGGTCCTAGTGTCAGAATTGATATTGCCTTACATGCTTATGCTTAAGTAAATGGTGAAATATGACAATTTTAGCTGAAAATAGGAGTTCGGTTTTCCTGTTCTAAATGCAGCAAGTTTGCCTTTTGGTGGGTTTTTGAAGCCTTACCAGTTACCCCCCAAAAAGAAGCGTTATGTAATTTAATATATTACCTTATATAATGTTTAAACTGGGGACTCAAGTAGTCCAAAGAGGTGTATGCCATGGAGAGAAGCAACAGTGCCCATGCTTTGGACAATGAGGAAGTCAGGACTCTGAGACATGCTACGAAGTGCAAGCAGTGTAGACATACCCTAGAGCAGACTGCATTCAAGCTTAGAGGTCTAGTCCAGGCTGAGATATGAATTATGTTATTACTGGCCCAGCACAGACTGCTCCAGGCCTAAAAATGGTATAGCAAAGACTTCACAACTCAAGCTCAAGTAAGCAATATGTGAACCACAAGGCACCCAGAAATTAAGTGACTTATCAAGGTCATCTTGGAAGTTGGTTTTAGAGCCAGGGATTGTAGCCAGTTCAACAGACTGAATTGCAGTGCCCCTGGCAAAATTCTTGAGCAGCTTGTTGGCTGAAGTCAAGGCAAGGATGCTCATCCCATGCAGCCTCCTTCATCAATACCACACATAAACTGTCAGCCTGGCAAGATGTCAAGGGGTGAAAATCTACCAGCTCTTGCCAGGCAACCGGCTGGTCCGGGAGGCACCACCTGAAGTTCTGAAGTTTTTTTACCCTGAAGAGCAAAGCTACTGCTTTTGTTACCTCTTCTTGCTAGCTGCTGGTAGCCAGCAAGCACATCTGCCAGCTCCTCCTCCCATTTGCTTTACTCTTTACTTCTTGGTGAAGGAAGGGTCTGCGGATAGCAATAGCTCAATAATGACTGTTGTTTGTGCCTTTCAAGCAAAGAATCTCATCAGCAGCCATTCAAGCACTTCCAGTCTGGAAGCCTGTAGTTCTATAACACCTATTTTACAAGTCAAGGAACAAGTGTGGGAGTTAAATAGGGGAATCAATGCCTTGACACGAAATTATTTTCTTCACTATGCACTTTCTTCCCCAGGCAACTTCCATCTGAGTCTCTGCTTGGCAGAAGAAGCTGCCTTGTGCAAGGCAGGTCGAACACTGTCCCTTCTTTGAGAGCACTGAGCAGCTGTGCTGGTGCTACTCACCATTTCAGAGAGTTTGACCACTACTTATTCTCATGTCAGTCTGAGGGAAAAGGGGCAGACAGAGGAGAAGCAGAAACATCCCTATCAACAGAGAAACAGTTCCCATCTGAAACCCCAAGGTGGACAAATACTCAAAGCTTTTGGTATTTCATTTTAAAACCCTGCCTTCACTTTCACAGACTTTGCTGAATATGTGAAGGAAGGAAGCTGTACAATCAACAAGATACAACAAGTGAGGAGCTGTTAACTGAGGAGCTTGGCAAATCCTAGTGAAGTGTTGAGCAACTTTTTCCTAGGAGTACGTTTGTATTAAGACTCTTTATAGTGTCTTTGCTCTAGCATCAAATGGCTTACTTAAGGTTTGCCACTTAATTACCGTAATAAATTGTTCTTGGGTATTTACAATGTTTAATTAGCTATCAGATTGAAAAGGTATATAAGGTCTGTAACACTTGGGTATGAAGGTGTAGGTTATTCTTCTGCAAGAGTGTTCCACTTAAATATCTGCTGTTAGAAAAACTTTTACAAATAAAGCTAATTGCTAAATGAGAACAGAAGAATGTGAGGTTTTTTACTGAAGGAAAGGCAAACTGTCCTTTATGTGCAGGCCTCATGAAGGGGCAATTTGTTTGCTTTCACAGTCTCTGCCTTCCATCAGAGATGGGAGAATGAATAACAGTACCACAGGCCTGTCCTGTTTCTGTCCCTCTGTCTAGAAGGCAATGACTTGTCTGTCTCTGGACATTTCAGTGGCAGGTAACCACAAGAACAAAACCACACCACCAGTGACAGAAACGTCAGATTTTTAAATGGGATGCAAAAAGCAGGTTGTTAGCAATTTCTCTTCTGGGACTGCTGTTCTGTCATAGACACACACACAACCGTGTAGGTGCTGTCCCCTCCAGCTCAGGCTGTGCTGACACCACAGGGGAAGTCGACACTTGTGGTGATGTTCCATATGCTTGGACACTGCTGGGCAGCACTACAGGAACAGCCCTGTGTGTGATGCTGAAGGTCTCTGTGGGCCTGTTGTCCACTAGAGGCTCTTGTTTTCATTGGGTCTTGCTTTCTAATGTAGTGGGCATTAATCTCTAGAAGCTTCTTCAGTGAAATTTTTTAGTCATAACTGGATTAAAAGTAATCATCTGGCTGTATCCTTAAAATCATGGGTGAAACTTCTGATGAGCAGGTATCCTTACTTCCTCTATTTTCTTGAGCAATATTTCCAATTTTCTCCAACAGGGCAAAAAGGAAAATTTATATTTTTAAACATGGCAAGGTTAGATTCTTACTTAATCCCATTKATATATCAGCTGGGACCTTAAAGAAAAGCAAACAAAAAAAAAAAAAAGAGAGTGGTAATGAAGAGCCGAGAAATTAAAAGCCAATGTACTGCTCACCAAAAGCATGGGGATGTTTTCCAGCTAACTGGTCTACAGAAAAATCTATTGTCTAGATCAATTTTCTTAGGGCAAGATTCTCACTAAAAACACACATTCTCTTTTTAAAATTAATCAGATTTCTTTTTTTTCCCAATTAAGTTAATAATCTTAACTTTTATTGTGTTACCCAGCATTTAACTTCTCTAAATTGCTGAATTTTACACCTCTGGGAGTAATGGATTATTTTGTTCTGGTGGCAAGCACAGAAGTATTGCAAAATAATTATTTTCTGGGTGCCATATACATTTTCTTCATCATAAACTCTACTATTATATATTCTCTTTTTCAGAGTCTTCTGTGGTACTTTCCTGTATCTCTTTCTCTATTCAGATTTATTTTAAAAGCAAAATTGTTGGCTCAAAATCAATATCTGGAATGTTTCCTTTACAAAAAGAGTATGTTAATACAATTACAATTTCAACCAAAATTGTGATGTAATTTCAAGCTGTACTTTACAAAAATACTCAGAAAAGCTGTGTATCCCTAAGACTGTACTTTGCAGTAAATTCTCTCATCACAAATTCTTGCCCAGTTGTGCTCTGTGCTCTTTGACCTTAGAGGGGAACCTGGAATCATCAACACTGCTGTAAAGTGTGATTTCACTGTGGTTTACAGTGCAAGAACAGGGCCTCAGCACAGCATTGAAGGGACACAAGGACATCCAGCTAATGAGGTAGGGAGGGGGATTGTAACCCCATGAGTCACCCATAAAGCTGCAGGACCACATCGTTGCTTGATAACTTACAAATGCTGTCATGGAAAATGCATCACGTCAATGAGAACAATAAAACTATTCCCTCTATGTCCTTCAGGGAAATCTTTTACTCTGTGGTGCAAACATGGCTTTGGGATGAGGCATATCTCTGGCACTCCAAAGTGTTGGAAAGGGTGAGAAATGTGTTTCCTTGAGAGGAGTTTTGGGTTGGCCTGTTCATCTGGGCTCACCTTGACATCAGAACTGCAGTTTGTGTCCTTTCCATATCCTTCCCACCTTGGCTCCATTCAGGAAATGGAGTATGTCAGATGCGTCCCTCAGATCATAGAATCACAGAATATCCTGCGTTGGAAGGGACCCGCAATGATCACTGATGTCCTGATGTCCTGCACAGGACACGCCAACAATCCCATTCTGTGCCTGAGGGCATTGTCCAAGTGCTCCTTGAAATCAGACAGGCATGGGGCAGTGACCACTTCTGTGAGGAGCCTGTAATTCAAGACATTGAATGCTTTCTGTCTCAAATAAAACAGCACCCATTCCTCAACACTGCTTGTTTTTTGGCAGTGATGGCTTCTACAAAGCCATAAAGAAAATCAACCACTTCTGCACCAACAGAAATAATGACCTATTACATGAGATAATACAAATCCAGTGTTTACACATAGTGTAAGAGGAATGAGTCAGTGCCTGGAAGAGTTGATGATATGTCTATTTCATAGAGCTGGGGTCTCAACTATGAAAATCACTGGGTGATTACATTTAATTATTTGACTATTTAGGTGTTCAGATTTGGAGACAAACTCATCAGCAGGCACAGATGTAAAGTAATGCTTTGTAAAGCAACAAAGCTGCAGCTTTGTGGGCTGCAACATTCCCAGCTGCAACAGTGGGCTGCAAGGACGAATTTGGAGTATACCAGGCATTCACTTAAGGCCTTTCCCCAGACAGAACTGGAATATTCTGCAAAAATTTTATCCCTTTCCAGTGCTTATCTACTCTCAACTGTTTCTAAATGATGCCAGAGGGAGCGTGGATAGTGTCTATTCTCTTCTAAAGAAGCAATCTGAAATGGGAAGTGTTTTGCATACTGTATATGGTGTTTATTTAGGAAGGTTTTGAACAAAACTGGCTTATTTGTTTTGGTAGATTGTGGTTTTAGCTTTTATAGAGAGAGAAAGAAGCAAAAATGAAGTAAGAGAAGGAAAACTGGTGTGGAGTGATTGCAGTCATATTAGTCAAATTGGAATTCATAGGAGATTTGTATATATGCCTGCATGAAGAATCTTCTCTTCAAATTGATTCAAAGGAAAAGCATTAAATCATGCAAAATGAGAAATGTGGAAATGGCTGAAGTTACAGCCTTGGTCTATTTCGCTTTCTCTCTTACGAGAGAAACCATATGTTATGTCAGACAGTGAAAGCTAACTTAATATATACCAAAGAGTATAATATGACTGCTGTGAAAAGGTTGTGAATAGTATTTTGTAATGTGATTTGATGAAATTAATTGCTTTATATAAGCTAAAGAAACATCAGACACAATGGTAAACAGCATGTAATTTGTTAAAGGGAAGAATCACCTAGGGTTCTGTGGCCAGGCTGTAACTCATGATCCCTGGTGGTACTGGCAAGTTTATATGGGTTTAACCACAATGGATCAACCTATCAGGTGCATATGGCAAAGAGCAGCACACCTGGATAAAGCCACTAAGGTGCTTCACCTCGGGGTGTTGTCTGTCTCTCCCCTTTTATGTTGCTTCCACCATATCTCCTAGCTCTGGAAGGCTCTATTGCCATGTAAAATACTCCTTCCAGGCACTCTTGAGTCAAAATGGTTCCCTTGTCACTCTCTGGATAGCTATAGAAGGGGGGTTTCTGGTGTTATGGTTGCTGGTGTTATCAGGGGAAACCACAGGGCACTTGAAGCGTGAACATCCTGCTTCCACAAAGGCCATTCACAACAATATCACAAAGTCCTAGCTACTGTCAGCCCCCAGCTCTCCTCTTTGTCCTTCAGCTGCTGATAAGCAACATCAGAGGTAATCAACATTCTCCCTTGACAGTAGCACTGTGCTCTTTCTAGAAGGTCTGGGGTGTTGTCCGCCTCCAGAGCAGACTCAATCTATGTTCCTCACAAGCACAACTCATGCTCTCCGAGAGAAACAACTGTGTGAGCCAGCATGCCAGCAGTCTTGAATTCAGGTTGTTCCTGGGACACTAGGAAAAGGAGCTTGGTGGGTGTTTATCTGATTTCCCTCCATGGGTATTACTGGGCAAAGTGGTCCATCAGGAATCTAGGAGCATTATGATTACAGTGAATGATCTGTCGTGACTTCCCCAAAGAACTGGATGAACACTGGCTGCCAAATTCTCTTCTACATCCTTCCAAGATTGAACTATCTCCTTGCAAGAAAAGGACAGGTTTTCAGCTTGCCCAGGAGATTTCTTCCCAGTAGAAACCTGGACCAGAAAGATAATCACCAAAGCACTGGCTGAACAAAGATATGAACCCATATTCTTGAGTATGAAGCTTCAAGCAGACAAACCTCGCACCAATTTACCTTTTCTTTAACAAGTCTAATATAAATTAAAATGATGTATTTTATTAAAATCATACATATATTAATTTAAACATTAAATTATGTGGTCTTATCCGGAACGTTCATGGTATGAAGAGCAGGGCTAATTGCTGTGGAACCAGCTCAAAGTCACCTTGGTAGAAGACTTAGAGTTCACTGTTACAAACACCATGTTTGTCCTTGTTCTGCTCTCCACATGGCTTCAGACGTATCCTCTTGTGGAAGTAGGGAGAGAAAAGGAATCCCAAAAAGCCAGGAAAATGCTTTTTAGTGCATGACAGTGGTGCAGAGAGACAAGAAAATAGCAGTAGGATGCAGTTTTCCTGATACTTCTGTGGTATGACAGTGTTGGTGACCTGCAGTAACAATTGCTGAATCCCAGTGCTCAAACCACCACTGCCTGGTGCAAATCCCAACTTGCTTATTTGGGTGACTGAGCATTGACTTGAGGGGAGACAGTATGGCTTGTCCATTATAATGAACCATTATAATCCTTACAAATCTATGTTGTGCCCAAATCAGGTCCCCACTTTTCTCATACATTTATGCCCACAGGTAGGTCCTCTTTGGTACAAAATGGCTATGGTAGTTTACACTGCCATAGGTTCTTACAAATTGTTTTGACTTTCATTATTCCCTGAAAGACTCCCTAGAGTGGGAAGATCTGTTTTACCCCTTTTTTCAATTTTTGTAATGCCCTGCTTAGTTATTAGGTAGTGAGGCTCAAAGGGGAAGACAAACTAGGGTGACTTTTTATAGCTGTTGAATTTTTAGGACAACCTGTATCACACCAGTCCCAGGCTCAGGAAATGCAGGAACATTTTTAGCTTCACTTCATAGCTTAAAAATGACGGAATGTCCCTCAATTCAGTTGTCAAACCTAGTGGGAGATCAAAAAGAAATGGAAATCAGGATGACTGTTTTGCATTCTGACTTAGCCAGTGAACAACAGTGGATATATCCTGATTCACATAATGTTTTTTTTCTCTTAGTGATCAACTCCTTGCATTATCCATACTATGCTTTTGATCCTTGGCTCTGATCTAGAGTGAACAAAATTGTTCTGCATCTGTGAATCCTGGCATAGTCTGAGCCATCAGGGTCCAGACATAAAAGATGGATGCACCTCATATTGTATTGGCCCTCGCTGCAAGTGAATGGTGCCTCTTCTCTCCTCATTATCCCCTTGGAGCTAATTATGCTTATTTATTCGTATGGTCACAGCTCTGCAACAGTCCATCTGTTACACAGACATGCTGATATTAAACAACCTGCTCTCCTGCATTGCCTCGGAGAAATTCAGGACACAATTCCTTACCAGAAATTATGTTCTGATTTGAGAAGTGTCCATGTGCTTCATAGCTTTAAGAGAGAAGACTTTTTTACTAGAAGAACTGGCAATGAAAATCTTCTTATGTGGAGCCCACTACAGCATGACCAATAAAACACACCTTCCTGAAAGTCAGCAGATGCTTTCTAATAAAATTTGGCAGTGAAAGAAAAATGTTGCAGCAGAAAACTGCTGGGAAAAGAAAGAAGGGTTTGGCTGTCTATGTGGACAATGGCAAGCAGGATGGGGAGAAAGATCTTTGAGATGTTCTACTTGCAGGAGGATTTGAAATAAAACAAAAAATATATAGTGTGTGAAAATCTTGTGCAAATGAGTATGTAGGGACTAAGAGGGTGGTGAGAATGTGGCTTTTAACAGTTACTAATATATTTTGACAGGGATTTCATATGGTCAAGATGACATACTGCATTGACCTCTTTAATTAATTAATAACCTGTGGGCTGATATGATTTCATGCATGGGCCAGGTTGATGAGCAGGGGACATTGGTAGGATGGATGACACAACAGGACTGACCCCATTTGCCTCCAAATCATAGACAAGGTCACCAGAAAATAGCAGGTCATTGTTCAAAAACAAGAAAATGATGAATTAGTTAATTTAAAAAATTACTGGCAAAGTTACTCTTTTCAAAGCACGCATTCCTGTGCTGTTCTGTTAACTACCCCAGGACTTTCAGGGCTAGAAATAACCTTTGTCAAATGGAGGTACATAGTCTCATATGGCTTCAGGAATCTAGAATCTGGGTCAGAGAAAGGAACAGTAAACATCGTAAAGTTGATGATGCGTCATATATCCTGACAGAAGAAAAATTCTTACCAGGAGCAGTAATACTAAAATTATTCCAATACTCCCTGTCAATTAAAGTGAGGCCTCCACCTACACAGAATTTCAGGTTGCTGCTTTCTGTAAACACCTCTTCTCCAGATGTTAATGCAATCTGGAATGTCAAAATCAAGTAGGTATTATGGATATACTTTGTCAGATATATTCTTGTGAAGAACAATGCTTGTATTGCCCTGAACCCCCTTTGCCTGTAAAATTCAGCTTGAAATGAGATCATGTGACAATACCCAGGGGCAGGAAATACCAAGACTTTTATGATATCTCAGGTATTAGACCCTATATAGCAAAGAGAAAGGATGATGCTCTCCACCACCCAGTGCTGGCCATAATACATTCCCAGGAGCGGTGTGGAAAAGCTTTTATTCAGTTTTTACTCAGTTTTTATTAAGTGTAGAATATAGAATTCTCTCAGACAGAACACACTTGCTTTTTGGACTGTGTCCTCAATAATGCAGCCCATGATTTTCCTGCACTGAAGGTGGTAATAAGTAGAATAAGAATCCGAGGTGAGGGAAGACTCACTGCTTAAATGACTCTCAAAGTAAACCTGCTTGAGGTAAAGCTGCAGATTCCTCCCATCAAAATGTTTTGCTACTGACTGCAAGAGGACTGCTGTGGCTAGGCATGTGCTCTGGTCCCAAGTACTGGGACCAGCAATCACCACTTCACAGTTCCTATTAGAACTAGTTCCTATTCCTGTAAAGACGTGTGGACTACAATCTGGGCTGTTGAATTCTAGTCACTCTTCTCCTTTACTTTGGTGATGTTTTTAAGGATAAATTAGCATCTGAAACTAAAAATACATAGTTCATTTTGTCATGACTGCAAGAGGACCAGCCAATAAACATTTTTGTGAATATTTTCAGTGGAGATAATTTTTCTGCTCCCCTTTTTGCCATCTTATTCAGAAATACCTATATTTCATAAATAAGCAATAAAAATTACAGATCAACAGTTAACAGGTAACAGCAAATGTTATAGGTAAGCAATAAATATTGTGGTCTCTCCAGTGCGGAAGGAAGGTGCGGTATCCCTCAGCTCATCCACTTTAACATATAACATCTTCTTTGTGGCAGTGGCCCAGTCCACCTTCAGGTTTTGCATAAACGAGTACATTCAGTGGGTGGACTTTCCTGCCCAAGACAGTGGATCTGAGGGCGAGCCTGAAGGCGGTGCCGAGGAACAAACCACACCCCTGAGTTGTCAATCCTAAGTTGTGTCTCCTCCCTTGTACCGCCCTACCTTCATGTTTATGCAATTAAGCTCTAGGAAGTTCTGCTTCGTTGTGCTCCCCAGTGGACTGTTCAGATTAATCCCTCCTTTGGACTCCTGTAATTGGGTACCTGTCACTGTTTGTCAATTCCCCATTGGTTCGTCCCCTTTGTTCCGCCCTCTCCGTCAGGTGCATAAAAGGCCATGTAACAGTCTCCCTTGGCTCTTTTTGTTGCCTTTCTCAGTGGTGCTGCTTTTCCTGACCCTCCGGGTGGGGAATAAAGACTTGGATTTAGCAACGAGGAGTCCCTCTTACCTCCTTTGCCTCTGCATGATCGCAGCTGTTACCAGAGACTGCTGCCAGCTCCGCAGGGAGCCAGAAGTAGACTGCTCCTCCTGGAGCACACATCGGACTGTTTAGCTGCAGACTGTCCCGACCAGGACCCTTGCAAGCTAGTCACCTGCAAGTGGTCAGCGTGACACTTCTCCCCTTTTCTTACTAGTCATGTTGGAATTTCTTGTTTGTTTGTTTTCAGGTTAAAATGTACGTAGAAAACACCAGTCCGATGCCAAAGAAAATATTTGTTACCTCCCTTCAACAAAAAAACCCATAAAACCAAAACCCAACCACCAAAGTTCCACAAGCTGAGAACACGCAAGTATTTTCCTAAAAAATACCTCATTTCGTTGTACACTTTTGGTCCCCGTGTCCATGCATGAGGTGCTGACTGCAATTTATCATTTATGGAATGCATAAACAGAAGTCAATAAATCTGTTTGGACACCGTCAAATGGTGCCCACCCTTCACCTGCTGGGGTGGGCCCCCTTCTTGTTGTGGCTCACTGCTGCTCTCAGGCTGCTGCAGACAGAAGCGTGCCATGCACAGCAAACAGCTTTCTTATGTGGCAGATTGGCCTGCTCTGGCTGGCTGCAAAGCACAGTATGGTCAAAACAGCTGTGCTCGGTATAATTCTAACTGTGATCCAACTAATCAGTGAGAAACTTATTCAACTCCTCTCATGATGCTCTATTTGTATTTGAAGTCTCTTTTATGAAGGTCTTTTTGCAACCCATGTTACAAATCTGGCACTAGATATCTCTATCTCTGCGCTAATATTGCAGCTGCTTTTAAAACGAAAACCAGCTCCAATACATCCAGATGTCTGCGTGTTTCTATCCTGTGAGAACAGAGAAGCAGAGACTGTGCTCAGGGCTTGGTGAACAGATTAAAACATTCCTGTTTTCTCCTTCTTGCCTTAAGTTTATCTACTTGAACACTGAGTGTCATTGTGATCTCTCAAGTGAAGTGGGAAGGTGTTTGTGGTCTCCCTCAACCATCCACTTGAATGTGCAGATCTTGTTTCCTGTGAGGTAAGAAGACCTCATCTCTGCATCCTGTTTTTTACTCACTTAAATCTGGGATGTAGCTGAAAGGCTGGCTTTTCACAGCAAGCCTTGACAAGGTGATAAAAATCAGTAGCTATGAGCTAAGATAGCCATATTTAATATTGATGTATGAGCCACATGCTAGAATGCCATGGCAAACTCTGTCCTTGGAAGCAGCTAACTTTCCTCAATGTCTGAATTGGCCTTTTTGTCAGCTAATAATTAGGCAGATTTTTGCTCATCTTGTTCTTACAGAATAAAGGCTAAGGAGAAGAAATTATTTCATTTTTTCAAGGTATATGCTAATCTTCTTTTGGTAGTTTAGGAAGTAATAATTGTGCTGATGTCTGTTTTCTTGGGTTTCTTACTATAGGAGTAGAATCAGTTCATACTTCATTAAGATGAGACTTCCAAATTCTGGAGGCAGCTGCCTCGTATCATGCCTGGGAAGGGGAAGGCGTTTGCAGAAAAGGCTGCTAGAGCAATCTTTCCCTTGCTTGTTAAGGGGCTTTGGAGAGTACAGAAGGTGAAGTATTTTTTTTTACCCACTGGCATTATGACACTTAAAGAGCAAAACCAGCCCCATTCCCAACTGCTGGAATTGGTGTGCAAAGGCTATGTGTGCCTGACTTTGCTTTTTCTAGAGGAAACACATGGTCTACCCAGTCACAGTGTGAGAGGCCAGGTATTTAGCGTCTGCATAATGCACTAGGAGTGGGACAACACAGTCTTTGGCTTCCTCCTACGCATTAAACTGGAAAGCAGCAGAGATAAGCAAATATCCAGAGATATGTTGCTCAGGGCCTTGCCATCTCTTTCAGGTGGTAGGTAACAACTGGATTATGCTGAAGTAATTCACTCATCACAGTGCGGAGTCTGAGTAATCAGTCCATAGATGCCCAAGGCTGCACTGTCTTCAGGAACGTGGTGTCCCACCCTCAAGGGCAAGGGAGAACTCAAGAGTCGCAGATGCTTATGGTCGAAAGGAACAACAGAAGTCAGAGGGTCTGCAAAAACTCACTAAGTTCTATTAATAAATGACACACTTTGAATGGAAATGTGTATACGTTAGTCCCTGATGTCCTGTATAAGCACATGGCAGTGGGTTTTGGGTAAAGGGGGGGAAGGAAGGAAGGAAGGAAGGAAGGAAGGAAGGAAGGAAGGAAGGAAGGAAGGAAGGAAGGAAGGAAGGAAGGGAGTGGTAGTTGGCATGTTCCTAATTCACAAAGCACTGCAGAAATGTTCAGTAAAGAGCTGTGTGGAAAGGAAATCATGGTTGGATTGGTAAGTAGATCACACAGCTTTTTTTTTGGTCAAAGCTCTCTTCCTGATGCTTTCATGGCGACCTGCTACCTCCAGGCAGAGGCAGTCCCATGTCAGGGTACTTAGCGGTGGTATGCCTGTGAGACGTGGCTGGCAAGGGACCTGGCTGCCTGCAACTCCTGTCACCACTGTCCCCAAAGGATAGGTAGCTGCCATCAGGGCTCTTGTACATGGGACATCACTGCCAATGGGAACCCACAAGTGCTCTTTTACGACCATGGAGAATCATGAGTCTGGGTCTGGATGACCTTTGGCTAGAGATGAAGTGTTTAATTATACTTGCCTACACTGAAGTTTAGACGCCACTTTTTTTGCCCACCTCTGTTATAATTGTGGTGTCCTTCTGGATCTCCTTACTACGGGATCAGTATTTGTCTACTAATTGTTGATGTTCTTCTCTATTAAACATATATATTTTCATGAAAACTTTGGGTAGTGTTTGCCTTCTTGGCTGTTGCACCACTCAGAGATAAATCTGAAGTGAACTGCCTGTCTCCAAGATGAACGGGCAGGAGGAAGATTTGACAGACAGATGGGCACAGAAATAACCTCTGTTTATTTTATTATTAGAGAAATAGTAAGACTATATCTGAGTAAGTTTAAGCTGAAAGGAACTTCTTGGGAATGCTTGATTGTCCTCTGTGTAGAATGTATTTTTAGCAATCTTCTTCTTACAGAAAGAACGATTTTCTGCTGTTGACATCCCAAGAATAGCTATGGATAAAACCCATTGGATTTTATGCTGTCTGCAAAGCGGCAAATATTAGTTTTTTTCCCTTTGATTCATGTAACCAGTGAGAGAAAAAGCACCCTCTGGATCTAGGGAAAATGAATTTATTATTGTCCCCCTGGTGTTATAAGAGCTGAAGCTAAGTGGAAGAAAATTAATACTGCTCAAAATTCCACAAGAAAAGTCAATTTTTAAAGTGAAAATACAGCAGAAGCTAGTTAAGTTTCAGTCCTTTAAGACACAGGTTTTTCTTGAGGCAGCAAAGGCATGACTATTATTAGCTTTCATTAGCTGCGTAGTGGGTTGGTGCAGGAGCCAACCACCCACCGAACCATTTGCTCGTTCCCACCACCCAACTGCGAAAGAACGGAGAGAGCAGGAAGAATGGATGTGAAGCTCATGAGTGAGGTGAAAACAGGGGTAGTGCTTACGAATTACCATTATGGAAAAAACCAGCTCAATTAGGAAAATGAGCTTAATTGATTGCCAGTCTAAACAGGTTTGTTACATGCGCATACCTGCAATATTTATATTGATATGTGAACTAGAAATAATTGATATAGATGTATCTTTTTATAAATATAAAAATACATATCTTATGCAATTCTGTAGTATATATGATTATATGACTATAACATTCCTGTTAGAATACACTTATGTATGTATAAAATGTATAAACATACAATTATGAAATTATTGGTTTGGCTATTGGAAAGCAAACATTTACCAAGATGGGGTAAACTCTAGTCTTCCTCCCTTTCCCTGGCTCACCTTCATTCCTTGACCCTGGTGGATCTGCTGGAGCTAAAAAGTGCCCAAGTCTGGGACAGGGTAGCCCTGGCCTCTCCTCTCACTGACCATGTTGCAGCCCACTGCTGCCAGAACTTGGACACCTGCATCCAATACACTCGGCAATGTAAAGAAAGTCAAAACAGACACCATTTTGCCCCACAAAACTCCAGCAAAAGGTTTTCGTTCTTCAAAGATTATGGAGAACCTATGAAGAGATACATGGACCTGTTTGTCATAAAAATTGTTAAAAGGTCCAAGTATTTAAAAAACTGGTAATTACTAATAAATGTGTAAATGAAAGAGGAAAAATATGGTTTAAATAGCAACTTCATTGCCTGACAAGTTTAATTAAACTCATAGCCTTAAGGCAGACAAGTCGAAATTCCCCTTTGTTCTTTAATATCTTTTCCAAACAAACTTCCGTGTACAATCAGAAATACTAGAAAGAAGTGTATGCAGAAACTAATTAGATTGAGCAGAGATGAGCAGGAGTAATAAGTCTACTGCACAACTTATAACTTAATTAGATCTTTGGCAAGGTTGAGTTTCAAGGGAGAGAATAATAGAAGAAGATTGGAGATTCTCGAGAAACAAACAGAGGTAATATTAAGTGCTCCAGGAAAATAATTGACTCAGGTTTTCCTTCCTGTAATTTTGGATATGAAAGAATGTAGAACAGCTTGGAAGAGCTGTTGTTTTCCGTCCCATATCAACCAAAATTTAAGCCTCTTCAGCTTATTCCTTGACTGGTGCCGGAAGTTTGAGGCTAAAAATTATGTGGTAGGGGAGTAGCATGGAGTTTGGGCACAAACTGGAGCAAAGCATGAAACTGGTATTCAAAGACAATGAGGAGGAGGAAAAAGAAGTAAACAGGAAAGAGGGACAGGCAGCAGGATAAAAAGCAAGGGAGAGTGTTGTGGAGGACATCTTTTGCTGTGGCAGCTGAGTGTTACAATATGAAGTTGTGAAGATGAGCAATGTTACCAGACTCGGGGAGCTGCTGTCAGCAAATGGAACCAGAAATACCTTGGATTTTACTTCTTCCTGCAAACCTAACAAAGCAGACTCCTCAATGCATGTGTCTAGGCTTTACTGAGAATTGCATTCTCTTTCTCTGCATACTTAAGTGTTCTAGAGGTACCTATCCAGGTACCTGGTCAGGACAGACATGATTATTTGATGTTTCACAGAGGGTCTGCTTTAACCCTTTGCCAAAGGAAGAGTCTTCTACGCTCTTTGGTACTCCAAGTGCGCTTGCGCTTGCAGTTTTCAGGGATACTTCAGGACTGTCTGATTTTCAGGTGGTGTGAGTTGTTGGCCAAGCTCTGATCCAGGGCTGAAACTCCAAAACTGGCTTGGACACCCTACTGGAAATAAATATGCCATGTAGTGTAGAGAGATTATTTATCCAATGTACAATGACTTCCTATCATGTGGCTACATCACAGTGGTGTGTGAGATTTATGTCATGCAGCTGTACAAGGACTCAGGAGTCCTTAGTGTTGAACCAAAAAAATTTTCTGTACCTTTCACTGATATGTCATTTGAGTTCCCAAATTTTGCATCTGCATCTGAAAATCTGAGATGGTAAATTTGGCATTTTTCTTTTGTGCTGGTCAGTTCTGCTCAATGTTAAAACAAACCCACCCCCAACCACTGTTTCCGAAGCTGGAGTTACTTGAAATACTGCAGTGATAAAGTTATTACTCACCCATAGGCACTTTTTAAAACTGTCAAGTGCATGTTTTCCCTTATTTATCAATATGTTTGAACAAGTGAAATGTTTCTTTTTATTCTCCTAGATTCTTATTGTTCCTTTTTATTTATCACAGGCAAACCCCTAATACATCAGATGAATTACCTTAGCCATTGCTATTCCCAAACGCTCCTTCAATAGGACACACATTTGTAATGGAAAATGATTTGTTCCAAGAAGCTTTCAGTGTCTTGGAGACAATACTGTAAAGGCACTTCCAATTGTTTTGCCTGTGTTTTCCGTAAAAAGACAGATCCTCTTTTCTGGAGGAGGTTTGGACTACGTTTCTAAATATAAGGTACCTCTCTCTAAGGCCTGGCAGCCTAGTTCATGTACACACAGGTAGTGTCCTCTCATCCCAAAACAGTGAGGATTCAGTCCTTGTTAATGGTGCGTTTCTCATAGTCCTTCAGACTCTGTTATGTACATGCCATCTGCCCTACCACTGCCTGCCACAGAACATCCTGTACCCTGAGCAGAAGGCTGGCAGGCACTGTGCAGCTCCCATCATGTCATTTTTCTGGCACCTTGTTGTGGTGTTCCTTTTCCTGGCCATTGAAACCTGTCTCTGGGCCTGGCTACTGATGCTAAGCCCTGTTGGGCAGCCCAAGGGTCTTGGCCTACCAGGCTGCTGAATGCCCATGGAGGTGACAGGAGCATGCCAAGCCTGGCCTGAGCATGCACCCAGGAGGAAGGGGGCTCTGGAGACTGCTGTCTTCAGGATCTTGGAGCTGTGAGCTGTTGGTTTGCAGAGCAGACATCCAGCAGAACTGCCTTTCCCATTCTCATGGAAAGTAAATATGTGCTATAAACAGTTCTACTGAAGACTCCTCCTCCCCTTCTTCACATCTTTGCTGTGTTTACCCAAGTATTTTGGGCTTTGTCTAAACAACAGGAAGGACAATGACATGCAAATGTACTTCTGACATTGAATAAGGCAGGACTGTAAGAAACTTCTCTAGCATTAGTGCCACAACACTGTTGATTGTTCCGCTTTGCGTCAGAGCTGTTGACACCATGTAGATGCTGTGGCTGTTCTGTGCTGGGGTACCAATATTTGGGAGTACTTGCAGCTACAGGGAGACAGCTACTTCCTGCCAAGGAAGACAGTATAATGTTCCTTGGAGCTCGTTCAGACAGATTTATTGGTGAACACAGTAAACATTTTCAGGATGACATCTTGACTTTGAGAAATGTGAAGGAATTCTACTGAATTGAACGTGGAATTACGCAGTTAATTTATAACAACTACAAGTACTTTTTTTTTCACCTTTTCTTAGCATTATTAAGGTTAGTGATAAGTCATCAAATTCTATCTTTCTTGTATTTCATCTACTTATTCTTTTTCTGTGGTGATTAGGTGAAAGCCACCTGTGTCTAAGGAAGGATTATAACTCATACTTCTGTTGTGGAACTCACTGTCATGGGATTTTGACAGAATTGTAAGACATCTCAGAACAGGATTGAAAACTCTTTGTTCCTGGGAGCCCAGGAATATGCTTATTCCTGGGTACTTTAACAAATGTATTATGATAGTCCAGGTATTATGGATGCTGAAAAAGCCTCAGCAGAGAATTTCTTCAGCTCTCTGCAGCATTTTTGTGAGTTCTGTCTTTCCCATGCAAGTGACTCAATGTTACAGTTTTGTAAATTTCTTGCATCTGCAGGTTGTTTTGCAGAATTGTTATGGTTCTAACTAGAAAAACATTTAGAGATGGGTGTCTTAGAACTTGACCAATCCCCTTAAGGAGTGGATGGCAAAAAACCAATTACCTTATGCCATTTAATACACTTTGCGAGCTAACATATAAAAGCCGTCTGAGAATTCATTAAAGTGCTTCCATTTATCCCTGAGCCTGGACTTCATGTCATTTCTCTACTTGTCCGTGGGGAAAACAGCGACAAGGTATTTCAGTGCAGGAAGATTTTTAAGGCTCCTCTTGGCAGAGGTTTAGGATGTATAATAAAATAAAGCGTCACTTTGCCCTTCACTTACACATCTGTTGTAGGCTGCAAGCGAGTACAGGATGCCTGAGTAGCACTTTTAATTTGATTCAAGAAAGCTGGTTTTGTGTTCACAGCTGTGTGGTGCCAGCCCATTAATTTTTTATTGCAGTATATACCTTTCCTGAACGTGTTATATTATGGCTACATATTTTGAGTTGAAATTAGAAAGGATTGTCTCTGTGTTCTGCCAGCTTTGGATGTTATAGAATTCTTCTGGGTGGAGACTTGGTGTTTAAATTTTTATATCAGTTTCTCTCAGTGCTGTGGCTCTTTCACAGCCTGGATAGTGCATGGATTTTCATAGCTCATGGATATTTGCTGCTACAATAATACAGGGAACAGTCTTCATCTGGTCAGCAACAGTGGTATTACGATATTTCCATATTCAAAGTACAGGAAAGGGATCTGCTTCTCTTTCCTCTGAAACAATCAGCTGAAAAAAGGTAACTTTCCTTGGTTTGGGTGTAGTGCAAAGAAAGAATTCAGTGGAAATAGTGAGATCTGTCAGCATTTTCATCATTACTCAGACCTTCCCATCAAGTGGAACTGACAGTAGGCTGAGAACTGTATAGGTATGTGGAAGCTGCTTCTCAGAATTATGTTACCGATTTTGGTCTCGTATTTCATTTTTTTAACACCAGAAAGGAATAGATTAAATTTAAGGGTACAGGACTAAAAAAAGCCCCAAAGGATTTTGGTTTCAGATAATAAATATAATGATGACATTAGTAAAATTGATGAAGAGGGGTCAAACAATTTTCTCTCTTTTTAAAATATATAATTTCTCTCTGTGATGTTCCTGACATTTGTTCTGTCGTGTAGAAAGACCAGGTGTCATAAAAGAATTTTCTGGGTTTGGTTATTCCATGTGGTAGGATAACCTTGCTGTGGACCCACAGGAAATCCCCAATTATTTCATAGTCTTCCTCCTATTGTGCTATCTTCAGTGCTTTAGAAAACACATTTTCATTGTAATTCTTCTTCCTGGGTATGGTTTGTCTTTGCTATGGGTGCTTGAAATGAACTAATTCTGAGGCCTTTTTGAGAGGGGAAAAATAATATATTTCTTTTGATTTCTGTAGAAAAAACAGATCAAAAATATTAAAACCTGAGAATTAGAGAGACGTCCCTCTCTTTGTGCTTCGTTACATTACTATGAATTGCTTTTACTGTTCAATTGCCCATAATCAACTAATGCTTTTCATGACAGAGACTTTTTCTCTCCTCCCTAAAATATAGGCCCCACTGCAAAAAAGTGAGTTAAGCTTCAGTTTTGACCTTTGAGAAATGTTGCAGAAGATTCTGCAGTAAAAAAGGTCTCAGTTGGAAATGCAAGATTCATGGTTTCAAAGTGCTTAAAACAAACATATTGAACTCATACAAAGCCTTTTTTGTTTTTCAGATTTTCATAAAGATTATTTATTCTTCTCCCTGAAATCACACGTCTGCATGTCATGTTTTTTGCTTCTAGTGCTTTGGTCACTCAAAACCATTTGCTTGGAGGTTTTCCTGCCAAACTTCAGCCCACTTCTTCTTTTCTGTGTTTGTTTGCTTGTCCTTCACAGGATGTAACCCCAGCTCTGCTGCTGAGAGGATGCTCTGCTGACTGTCACTGCTTTCCTAGCCTTGTGCTGTACAGAAGAGGTGATTTGCTAGAAGCATATGACTGAACTGGGTTAGAGAAAGTGTGCATTCTGCATAGGAAAACCCAGATTCGAGCTGCTAAGCCTCTCTTTTGGCCTTTCTAATGTGCTTCGTCCGTGTCCTTTCAGACAGTGATAGCTCCAGCACCTACAAACATTTTCACGAATCAGTGGTATTTAAAACACGTATCATTTGGGTGTGATGCTAGGGGACCAAAAAAAAAGGCAAGCAGGAAAGCCGTCTTGGGGATCACAGTGAGCTAGAAAAGCATGGGGGTGGGAGGAGAAAGTATAGTCAGCTATGCAGGAGAAAACTTTGAGTAGAAAGCAGGCCACCAGGACCCCGAACGAAATGGGATTTTAGGCGGCCTGCTTGTCTTGGTTTGAAAGACAGGTGTCTGTCAAGGAAGGCAGAAGCCTCCCCCGAAATGGAAAATGCAACCCCCTTCCCTCTGAATTATTATAATTTTGAAATTAAGGGGCTTTCAGGCAAAGATATGAGGGGTGGGAATAACAGTTCTTTACTAATATATATATATATGTACGACAAGGCAAACAAACAACAATAACTATGGCAGTAACAGCAAACAGAACCACAAACCCAGTGTCGGCCTCTCTCGGCTGTCGGGCCGTTCCCCCTTGGGTGCAGTTCCGCTCACAGCCGGCAGGGGCGCTGGCGGCTCCCGCTGAGCAGGGCAGGTGCGATGGTTCCCCCGCGGCTGCAGGGGGCGCTCCGGAGCGAGCGCGGGCAGCACGCGGTGATGGCGGCTCGGGGTCCCGGGAAGGGATGGACAAAAAGCTTCACAAACCCTCTGGGCGGCTGATCCCGGTGCCTGGCCGGACCCTCAAGAGCAGCAGGCTGGAACAGCAGAGATGAGCACAGATCCCGGGTTTGATCCCGGTGGCAGATGAGATGTATCAAACTCCGGAGCTGCAGTGGGAGACTCAGGAGGTCTCAGCCGGCAAAGGGTGTGCAGGGTTATAGTGTAGCGAAGGATCCAAGCGGCAGCGGAGGCAGGGCGGCTGCAGCCCAGCTCCCAGCAGGGCAGGGAAAGGTGGGCTTCGGAATTCCAGGTTTCTCCGGTAGAAGGAAAGCAGCCGAAAAGCAGAACACTTCTAGCCCTGACGAACTCCTTCTGAACACTGAGAGCACCAGCCAGGCCCGCCGCCCCCACCCCCCAGGTGAAGAACAAGTAGCTAGTTGGGCCCCCACCGTCTGTGGCCAGGTCTTTTGTTCTTCTTAAGCACCTAGCAATTTGTCCCCCTGGCAACATGTATGGGGAAGATTCTTTAAGAGAAAAAGAAAACGGGAGAACTCCTAAAAACCCCAACACTGCTGCAAACATGACCTATTAACTTTTCAGCTACATCTGCAAAGATCTCTCTTTATGGGCTAGGTCCAGTTTTACAGGAGTGCACAAGGTCTGCAAAACTGGAAGTGCTAGCTTACAAGAGTTGATGAAAAGGACTGGCCAGTGGTAATTCCAGTGCAGAATGACCAGAGAACAATAAGAAGATCTGTACTGGATTACAGAAGGAGTCTCTGGGCTGGGAATCAGAAGGCAAAAGAAACAGTATAAATCCAGTCATCCACAGAAAGCTCTGTATCTGGGAAATAGCTGGTGGATGGTGAAGCTGTGTTTCCACTTGCCAAGCTGGATGACTGATCAGATCTGTCACCACTAACATCCTTCGGAGCTCTTCCTGTTTTCTCTCTGCCAAGATGTAAGCTGGGATCCCAAGCTGCTTGCTCAGGGAAGGATCTGCATTACTACTTCTCACAAGCACAAAAAACATGAGCTCTGCTAAACAGCAATATGTCTTTGGGAACCCTTTTTAACTTCCATCATGCCTATGTCTGTGCTGCTGCCAGGAAGAGGTGGTATTTTTCCTCTAGCCTGTTATTAGCCTTTTTAAAGCAGTTGCTGTTTTTTTCATGAGGAAACTCTAGATTTTACATAGGATTTCATGTCCTTTCTGCTTCTGATTCAGATCCCTGCATGAACCACATGATAAGAATATGTTCTCCTTGGCTTTAAGAAGGCAGACACCTCTAGTTCTATACCAGAGGACCTAGGTTGCTGTTCACTCTGAGCAGTCCAGCTGTAAACTTTCCATGCCTTTTGGCTGCATCTGCCTGTGACCTCTGTCTTGTCCTTACAAGACAGAACATATGTATTAGGCAAGTTTGTTCTAATGGTACATGTAGGTGCAGCTGTTGCAAACAGAGCACACTAGCCCTCCTCACATGGTGCTTTTGCCCTTTATGCCTCGTCCAGCTAGTGGCTCAGCTGATCTGAGGGACAGGATCAGAGCATCCTGCTTAGATGCCAAACTGTGTTAAGTCATCTGTGAGGAAGTGTGAAAGAAAATTGGCTTAATTAAAATTGAGGACTATTTTCCTTTGTGATTTTAATAGATCAAGACTTCTTACAGGAATAAAAATAATTTCAAGGATGTTTCCTATGAAACACTGGACAGTGGCTTTAGGCAATGTGAGAGACACATTTCGTCCTCCTTTGAACTTTGCTCATTTCACTGAAGTTTCCCATTCTGTCTTTCTGAGAGTAGTTTATGAGAGCTTATTGTTCACAGTGAAAGGCTCAGCATGTTCCTAGTGATGCCTGGTGATGCCTGGTCTGAAGGATCTTTGACATTTTCCTATAGTTGCTTTTTAAGATTTTTCTTTTACCTAGATTTCTTGTGGTTGATATGGAATGACTGCATGGGCTTGTTCCAGCTAGATCAGTATCCCAGTCTGTCTTCTGCCAGGGTAAAGACTACTGTATTTTTCAAAAATGTTATTTCCTGCTTACTTCTCTCCTTGTAGTACTGGATCAGATTCCACTTGATAGCTGTGATGTCAATGACATCACTCTATCCCAGATTGCTCATAGGAAAGTCTCATTGCTTTGAGATTAAAAATAATGGCCATTGGATTAAGAACAATGAATATTTTTAGTTTCATTATGACGGTAAGTGCTGCTTCTGTAGTTTTGTTCTCATTCACTTTCTAATTTTTTGTGCAGTTTCCCACATTTTTGTTGAAGCCTTCAAAGAGTATTTTCCACAAAGAATGGCTTCCAGCCTAATTTCCCCTTCCCAATAAAAAATTCCTTTCTTCTGGCATGAACTGATTAAATACTGCCCAATGACAAGTGTCACTGATGTTTTGGAAAAAAAACTTTAAGTCAGAAACAGGAAAACTGTGCCTATTTTTGACTCTTTGGATAACTCTGAGAAACATTTGTTTTTTTATATTTTGTCAGACAGTACAAAGCTGAAATAAACAAAGCAGCGTAGGTTGACTTATCAGATGTACTGAGTCTAAAATAAAGACCTCAATTTCAAAGATCTTAACTATTGTCTTTGTACCAGAACTGGTAACTTTAGTGTTGAGCACCTGTACTCAGTGGTTTACAGGACTGCTTGTACAACTACTTCAGTAGCCTCATCTGACTTGGCTGACAGCTCCTTACATTCCAAACTGTCTATCTCATATTTAAGGAGAAACAGCAGCACTTGTAAACACTCTTTTTATAGGAATTTCCGTGTATCAATTTCTGGCTCTCCACCTTCACAAGAACACTACAAAGTCATATAGAAAATATGAAGCATAAAAGCAGAAGATATGGCACTTTGAAACTACTCCTTTCCTGAGGTCACCATGGTTTCCTTTCAGACAGCTCTCTAAAGAATGCTTACAAAATGTCTGCGAGTTAAGTCAGCTGACTTACAGAGAGATTGTTTTGTTTCTTTGTCTTAAATCATGTGTCCTCAGAGGTTCTTTCAAGATTAACTAGCAAACAGCTCCAGCAGGGGAAGAAGAGTGACTGTGAGGATGCTGTGAGCTCACTAATAAGAAACTTTAACAACAAAAAGAGGGAAGAGTTGAACTGTATGGATTGCCAAATGCCATCCCGCATCTGTCACCACAAAGTTAAAAGTTTACAAGGGGTTGAAAAGAAGAAGGGTTGGTTATCATGGACTGGCAGAAAGCTGACAGATAAAGCTCTGCGATTCCTAATACTCCTGCTTCCTGGAAGAAGGATCGAAGCCTGTCTAATGATGATACAGGAATAAACTTAGGACAAGGCATTTTAAAAGTTAAAGTATCTTCTTTATAACCTGTGTGTCTTTTGTGTGCTTCTTTTGTGCTTGTTCCCATTTGGTGCAAATGTGTGTAGTAATCCTCATACTGACAGAGTAAAATGCACTTTAAACCTTCAAGGCTTATGAAGAATAAAATTGCCTCTTTGAGATGAGACACGCTAAGTGCACCACTTCCTACAGAGTGGCAAAAATAATGAGCAGATACTGAAGTACTCAGGATTGCTGTACACTCTGCCAGCAGTTGCCTGTTCCCAGGAGTTAAAATTGCATGCACATCATATGGCAGATTGGTAACACAGATTTCCAGGTGTAGGGGCAGAGATCCATTAGTAAATACTATCTGGCAAACAGCAGAAAAATAGGAAGATGTCTCATAATTTCCATTGCAAGTCAGTGGAAAGTACTGAGAGTAGGACAGTCTTCTAGACAGGCATCTTTTAGGGAGATGTCTGAAGAAAAAGAAAAGCTCTTGATCAGCCTGTGAATGAGGATGTGAAGGGGAGCTCGTATTGCCTCTACATGAACCTGGACAGATATCTTAATGGAAAACTGGTCAGTTCTCTAAGTTTTAATCCAAGAAAATTGTGGCGTATCAGCGCGCAAAGCACGGTCCCCAGACAGTGATAAGGCCAGAAACATTTATTAGAAAAGCATACAGTTTTTCTAATATTTTTACCATTAGATTAAAATAACGTGCCTCTAGACAGCCAACAGAATAAATGATTCGAGCATCCGACCATTTCTTTCAGACCAAGTGTTTTGTTATAGCTTATTGCAATCTACTGTGGTTCTATCTGTTACATTTTAGAAACCTTGTTACATCTTCTCCCTGGCTCAGCAGAATAAGATTCTTTTACTTAACCGAGTGGCCTTTGTTCTTCTTTTACTGAGGCTCCTTTGTTTTCCTGCCCCCCATCTCCCCCCTTTTTATTTGTTAAGCGTTGCAAAGCCATTGAAGTGCATCTATGCATTAGCATTACTTGCCTTGCGTTTTGATTGATAAGCTGCTGAATACAAGAAAAGATACAAGGCAAACACAGCATGATCATCAAAAGTGCTACAAGTCCCATTATTGCTATGGCAACTACATGTTTGACCCAAGGTCCAAAACTGAAACTTCCCAGCCAAGAAAACAAGCTGAAAGGATCCCACCCCTGGTTTTGCTGCAGTTCTCCGGACAGCTCCTTCAGTTCCTAGATGCTTTTGTGAATGGACTGAGAGCAGTCACTCAGTTTCGTACAGCACATTCCCTTGAAGCCTTCACATCCGTGTCCCTGGGCTAACAATCAGAAGTCTATTGCTGCTCTGTTTTGCAGAGTCGCATGATGTACAGAATTGACATCTGTTAACAATCCTGTTAAGGCATTACTGGTAGCATTACTCTCCTTTGTAAGCCAACTGCCTAGTTAATTGATTGTGTTCAAGGCATGCACAGTACCAACAGAAGCAACTAAAGAACTAAAAAATCTTTTTGTGTTCCAGAATTTGGCCTCAGAGTCACAGTCGGGGCCAAATGACTCAGCATTACGTTTGTTTTGCTTGTGTCGTAGTGTCCAATTAGTGTTTTGAGACTGGGATGAAACATGGTTAAACTACCAAAAGTGCATGGACCTCCCACTGCTTTTCCTGGAATGCCTTTCTGTGCTCTGTTTCCACATACTAAAAATATGTTATCAGGCAAACTTATTGCATTGGTCCCTGTTGTGACTTGTGAGGGAGTAGTAAAATTGCACCAGGCAGAAGCATTAGGGTAAATGCCAGTGCCATTTGTGTCAACTCCTGTGTTGTCTGCTTTTGGATCATTAAAGTAAAAACACACAGGAGCTTTTATAGAACCTAGCATATCTAGCTCTTGAGGCTGCAGTGAGAGAGCAGGGAAGTCACTTACTTTTCTCATGCCTCCATTAGCACTCCCCAAGTACCATCCCACAGATTGGTCAGCTTTAGATTGCCATGATCCCAAACACCATGACTATGCTTACCTGGAGTTGTACAATCACATGTAAATCTTTGATTGTGTAACTTGTTCCAGCCATCTTTCATCAAAGGAATGCCAACCAGACATGTTTGAAATGGATCACTAGGGCTGGTCATGGATATACAGAGGGTAGATTGGTTAATTGCTTTAGCTAATGTGAGCCAAACATTGGTCTTTGGTTGTGGGAACCATGCCTCATTCACCATCCTTGAGAATCTGCTGAGGATGACAAAAAAGGCTATGTATGTTGTGCCTAACTCATTGTAACTAATTGCCAAACCAAAATTGTGGTGCCTTCAAGTCTTCATTCCCTCTGCAGCAGGTTTGATGTTCTTCATAGGTAGCCAGTGAGCTCCTGTGGATAGAGAAACAAAACCATAACCAGGCCCCCCTGTTAGCAAAGGCACAGGGCCTAGCCGTTGTCCACTCTGCATATCTTTATAAGAAACAAGTGGTTGAGAATCTGTTAAAGCATCATGGGAAAACCTTCTTTCACTTGCTGTTTTGTTATCAAATCTGGAAATATTTAAGAAATTTAAA
>RAHM01000343.1:223444-576747 GCA_003713295.1 Parotia lawesii | reverse complement strand
CCACAACTGTTGCTTATCATCAGACCACTGTCCTATTAGTGCATATGGCTGGAATTCAGCCAGGATAAGAAAAAGCCTCAGTGGTAATTCTATTTGATGTCTGGATACAAAAGAGGTCTGAATTTTATCTGTTACAAGCTGCAATGCTTCATGGGCTTTTGCATCCAGCTCGCGAGGAGATGTTAAATCTGTGTCTCCCTAAAGCAAATTAAACAAGGGTGACAATTCCATAGTGGAGGTACCAAGGGTAGGTCTGAGCCAATTAATAGTTCCTAATAATTTTTGCAAATCATTTAGCATTTTAATAGAAATCTTTAGCACAATGGGCTGAGGAAGAATTTTTTCTTCAAATAATAGAAACCCTAGGTATTTCGAAGGTGGTACAGTTTGAATCTTGTCTGCTGCAATACAAAGACTGAATTTGTCAAGAGAGAGGTGCAAAAAGGCAAAACGATTTTGCAATACTACAGGGTCATCTGCTGCTAGCAGTATATAATACATATAATGATACAACAGAACCTTTGAAAACTGTTGTGGCACCAGTTGTAAAGCACTTGCTACCACAAACAGGCATATTGTAGGACTGTTTTGCATTCCTTGTGATAATACAATCCAGTGATACCTTTGCATAGGTTCACAGCTACAGTAATATCAGGTTTGTTTCTGATTTGATTAATTGCTTTTTGACAGTCAGGATTAGCATTTTCATAGGCTAAGGATTTCAACAAATCTTCTGCTGTAGCTGGTAATTCAACTTGCCTATTCACAGCTGCTTGCAAACGGTCAATAAAGGTGGTGTATGACTCTCGGGGTCCTTGCCTTGTAGTGGAAAAGCCAGGCTCCATCTTATTAACATCTGGCACTCTTCTCAGAGCTTTTATAACCATCACTCTCACTTGGTTAAATGTTTCTGGGGGCCTTCTTAATTGATCCCTTATAGATGCCTGAGCTCCCATCCCTGCCAGATGATCCCTTGTTATTTCAGCATTACTAATGTTTATATTTGCCAGTGCCTGCTCTTGACATAAATCTTGGTATTCAGACCACCAAATTGAATACTGTCCTGGTGTCATAACCATTTTAAATAAAGCTCTCCAATCAGCAGGTAACATTATACAGCTTTCTGCCATAGACTCTGTAAGTCCCATCGTATCAGAAAATTGCAGATCTTTTTCACTCATACTCAAGATTAACTCCTTAGCCATATCATAAGAAATTTGCTCATGACGAGGATGTCTGTTATGATAAATTACGGGCATAGCTTTGAGCAATTCAACAACTCCTTGATCTACTGCTTGTTTTTGGCAAGTGTCTAAAAAGTGTTTTAGCTCAGAAGGCAGCAAAGTTTCATTATCAGTCACATAGGGTGGATGATTTAATTGCTCTTTTTAACAGCTTTACGTTACTAGATGGTGCTGCAGCCGTAGTTTTCATCGGTTGTGGTTTCACAGTAGGATGTAAATTACAGTCTTTTAAATGTATGGGATCACCCTCTGATCCTCCTCATTAATTCTCTCCTCCTTTTGCGAAGCTACTGGGTCATGAGGCGAAAGTGATGATGTTGATTCGGAAGAAGTATTTGCCAACAGATCTACTGTGGGCTGATGAATTTTGTCCAAATCATGAAAAGTTTGTAGTGCAGAATAAACAATTCACCATGTAATAAATTCATCAGCATTAACCTCTTGGTTCTCTGATTGATAAGTCTTTAGAGAATCACTCACTCACTTCTGGTTTTCAAGGTTATACAATTCCTTTACTTCATACCATGGACAGTTAGCCTTCACCCACATAAGGAGTTGTATAAGCTTGCTTTCTTGAATTCTACAACTTTGCTCCCTTGTGATACGTAATAAACAGTTTTTATGAAGGGTTTCTAATTTACTTATATTATTCCCCATCCTATATATATTTTTTGTTTTGTTTTGTTTGTGTGAGGTTGTTTTTTTGTTTTGGTTTGGTTTTTTTTTTTGTTTATCTATAAAATTTAATTTTTTCCCCAGCTGCTTGCAAGGCTGACCTGTAACTGCTCCTTAGCCTGCGACGAGAAGGACATCCTCGACGATTCTTGAAATCCACCCTTTGGTTCAGCTGGGAATACGCCGTCGGTCCAGAGTCGTCTCAGAGATTTCGTGTCCCTGTTAATCGGACACCATTTGGGGTGTATCAGTGCGCAAAGCAAGGTCCCCAGACAGTGATAAGGCTGGAAACATTTATTAGAAAAGCATACAGTTTTTATAATATTTTTACCATCAGATTAAAATAACATGCCTCTAGACAGCCAACAGAATAAATGATTCGAGCATCAGACCAATTCTTTCAGACCAAGTGTTTTGTTGTAGATTATTGCAAACTACTGTGGTTCTATCTGTTACATTTTGGAAACCTTGTTACATCTTCTCCCTGGCTCAGCAGAATAAGCTTCTTTTATTTAACCAAGTGGCTTTTGTTCTTTTACTAAGCCTCCTTTGCTTTCTCGGCCCACAGAAAATCCAAGTAGTTTATTGATTTATTGAGTAAACATAATTAATGAAGGAATGATACATTCAGAATCCAGACTGGAGCTTCTGTAAAGGCTTTTATAAGTACATAGTGACCAAAGGAAGGCCAGTAAAAATGTGGGCCCCGTGCTGAGTGAAGTGGGAGTCCTGCTGAGATTGGACATGGCAAAACTTGAGTACTTAATGCCCTCTTTTCCTCAGACTTTACTGGCAAGACTGGCCTTCTTGGACTCAGAGACCAGGCGAAGTCTGGAGGAAAGAACTCATTTGAAAAGGTGATCAGGTAAGGGAATACTTATGCAAACTGGACATAGAGAAATCCATGCGTCCTAATGTGATACGCCTGCAAGTACTGAGGAAGCTGGCTCAGCACTGTTGAGACTACACCAGTGCTGGAATTGGGTTCCAGTTGTGGAATCACCAGTACAAGAGAGACATGGACATATTGGGGGAGGGGTGTCCAGCAAAGTGCCACTATGGCATTAAGAGCCTGGGGCATTTCTCATGTGAGGAAAGATTTAAAAAGCTGGGACTCTTCAGCTTGGACAAGAGATGGTTCAGGAGAGAATCTTACCAATGCATGCAGAGACCTGAAGGGAGGCTGAAAAGAAGTGAAACCAAGCTCTTTTCAGTTACCCAGTGAGGGGCAGTGGGTACTAAATGAAACGCAGGCAGTTCCTCCTGAATACCAGAAAATAATTTTTCGCTGTAGGGGTGATGATAAAACATTGGCACAGGTCACACAGAAAGACTGTGCATTCTGCCTCCTTGGAAATCTCCAAAAGCCACTTCACATGGTCCTGGGCAATTGACTCTGCCTGGCCCTGATTGAGGAGAGGGAGTTGGACCAGATGACGTCCAGAGGTCCCTTCCAACCTCAGCCGTCCTGTGAGTGTATGATACTGTTATCAGCGTTACAACAGATAAACTACTAAATGTGAATAAACACTTTCCAGCCTCCAAAATAAGAACCTCCAAAAGCCTTCACCTCCTCCACATTCACACAGTTAGGTGCAGTTCCCTCCTGCACTTTGAACACGTGAGTTTCATGCATTTCTCTTTCCTGGCAATGCGATTCTCCTACCACAGTTCTCCTCCGTGCCGCAGGAGACACTTAATCTTCAGGAGTGCTTAGGCTGCTCCAGAAAGTCCATATATCCTGGTCTAGTGGGAAAGGTGCCGTGTGGTCCCTGTGCTGGGACCAGGGCTGGGGTTGCATGCCATCGAGCCCCAGCCAGCTGGAGTGCTGCTGCTGGTAGTGGGGAGGGAGATCTTCCAGGCTGTGGAGACGCCTTCATCTGTGATGGGGGGTGTGACACCAGCAGTGCTGTTTCTTGCAATGCCAGACTTGGCCTGACTGCTGCTCCAGCCTCACTCCCCATCACCACAATTTCATGCTCCTTTTCTGCTTTTCTGTTTGACTCTCCCTGTGTTTAAAGGTTGCTTGGTAATCTGGTTATGGTTTGGTCTGTCTGATGGTCATCCTCCTCTTCAACACTATGAGCTGGGGCACAAGCCATTTCAGGCAATTTTGAGTTCGTCACGTGCACACACATTTTGCACTCATATTTGCATGTTAGCAGTTGTGCCAGGGTGGTGTGTGGTGGGGTATGATCCATTCTTACAGGAAAAATAGAGAGAATATGAGGACAGACTTCTTCTGGATGGTGAGAATATAAAAGATGATGGTCATAAAAATGCATGAAATCCTCATCTGACATGTGGAAAAACTTCTTTCACTTGACAGCTATGCAGCCCACAAGAGAGTTGGGGAGATCCTTGAAGACACCCAACCTTTTATTGGAGAAGTCCCTTAGCAAGCTTACTTCATTGACCTTGCTTTAAGCAAAGGGAGAGTACTGGAAAGTGCTAGAAATCTCTACCAGGCTATGTTTTTATGTAAATAACAAACCTGTGGAAAATGTCAATGTTGTGATATATTATTCAACAGCAAATGATAGTGACGGGTCAAAATATTTTGATTCTGCTTAAAAAGAAGGTTCTGAGCATTACATTTTAGAATTGATGAAATATTTGGATTTGATTGGAACAGAAAACTCATACTGTCAGACTCCTCTCTGTGCAATACTGCCGAAACACCACATTCTGCAATTCTGCAAATGAAGGTTCCCAAGATAAGTAATGCTCTTTTCTCAGAGACAGGTATCCATAATCCAGGTGGGGAACACAAATAAGACTGTGTAAGAGAGACAGAGCAGAGCAACAAGCAAATGAAAGGTCTGAAGAATTGCCATACTCATACAAAAACAAGCAGAACTGGCTCAGACAGAAAAAATTTGGCTTGCTGAAGCAAGCCAGAACATTTTCATGTTGCTTGAAACCCTATGGAAGAGACAACTTTTTTTCTTTTTGAAAGACAGTTGATAGGAAAATAGTGTTTTCTGAATAATTGCACTGTTTTTTTTCACCTTCCTTGATGGAAAAAGTCCTGACTATATCCTTCAGTATATATGTCACCCTCTTACAATGTTTATTAATGTGTCATAATTTTAAGAGCTCAAATGCATTCTAAGTGTCTAACAAGAAATTTTAAAATATTTCCATCGGACTGCATAATACATAAAATGTGCTGGGCTTCCAGATTGTTATTAATGCCTCCAGAAGAGTTGTGACCTGATGTCAGGATGGATTTGTCAATACAGAAAATTTTCCTGTGTTTTTAAAGCTGAAATTGAAAAATAGAAAACCTACTAAGCTTTTAAAAAGCATTGATTAGCACTGAATTTCTCACAGTACTGGAAGACCTTGGAAATTGGTTCTTGACATAAATGTGAGCAAGTGCAGAGAGCAAAGTTGCTGTCAGAGCTGGCATATATGTTAAATGTAATCTACAAGGAATTTAATCTTCCTAAATCCCTTGTAAAATGTTTTTCAGGAGTTGAAAGTAAAAATTTGATGTGTCCTTGTCTAAAATTAAAGAATAAAGCATCACTTCCCCTTTTTGAAATCTCCAAAAATATCTCGCAAAAATCCATTCCTGCTGCCAAGTGATTATAGGGTGGGTTTTTTTGTGTTGTTGGGGTTTTTTTTCTGTTAGTTTGTTTTTGCGTGGTTTTTTGTTTGTTTGTCTGTTTTGCTTTTGTTTTTGTTTTTTATTTTTGAAAAGACACTCATTTAATCATCATCTTTGTATTGAAGATTTTGCTTGCAGTAAAAATGCCTTATGATTCTTCATTCTATCTTCTAAACCATGAAGTCAATCTCTGGTGCAATGAGTACTAACCGTACCAGAAGGAGTTGGTGTTTGTTTCACAGAAATTCAACACACTTGCTATGCATGGATCTCTGTGATGCTTTGGATCTGTTAGATATCTTCTCAGTAATGGAACTGAACCAGAATTTTCTATTTATGGGGAAAGACACTGTTGCAGAAAACCTCTGACTCACACCAAAACAAACCAGAATTTTTAGCTCAACATATTGATGTTTTGCTTTCTTTCTTTTAGGATGCAATCTAGGAGAATTCAGAGTTGCCCAGAAAGGACTTCCATACAATTTAATGTATCAGTCTCCAGCATTGCAGTAAGAAAACCAGTATTTTTCTGCATGTCTGCTCAACTGTCTCATCTACATTATGGGAGAGGTGTATTGGTTCTCTAAGGATAATGTGGCACTTTGTCTCCCTTCCTAACTTCCTTGAGAAGAGAAACTCCTGTACCCTTGTAGTTCAGGACAATTGCAAAGGAAGACTCAAGGCAATTCTCTCAAACAGTGAGACCTTGTCAGTCGAAGTCTTCTACAAAGAGAAAGCAGTCTGTGTGTGGGGTGTTGTCCTTGCGTAACTTCACATGTGTCTACCGTTCTCCTTCTCCCTCCCTCTTCTTCCTCCCTCCCTCTTCTTCCTTACACTTACACCTTTGTCTTTCCTGTCTGATGAGCCTGTATGTCTTTCTGAACCTGTATTTATGCATGTGTGTGTTTGTATGTATGTGTATGTGTTCACATTTTGCCTTTGAAGGGAAGCGCAAGACCAAACCTGGTCCTGAAGACCAATTTTTCTTGCCAGGGTGTGCTCTGATTTCCTGTTTTTTTAGGTCCTGACTACATGTTTTCTTGTTGTGAAGGTTTGTACATTATCTAGCAGAGACACTGCATGTCCTAAATGTTAGGCAGACTTGACTAAAGTACTGTCTTTTGTAGCAACATGCTTGTAGGTTATTCTAGGCCACACTGTCTTTTGTATTTGAGGCTAGTCTTTTTTTCAGATCAGTGTTTTGTGCTGGATGTAGCCAAGACAGCAGTGAAGTGTGAGCTGAAGGTTGCACACTGTCTGCCTTGTGGGAGAAGAGGGCTTTGTTCTACACTGCTCATTATCAAGGGCCTTTGGATGTGCTTTATGTAGTGCAGACAGCAGTACTAGTCTGGCCTTTGCACACTGTACCTCACACTTTCTGGGCATTCCAAGGTTAAAGACCTTTGGAGAAAGTTCATTTTTAGTAGTCTATCGTCTCTCAGGACATTTACAAGAAGAAATGTAGAGGTGTGGCACAGGCCTAGAGAACCCACTGAACTTGATCTTGCCTCTTAAGTAGTACCACCTGAACTGAAAGGCAGTACATTCTGCTTTGACTGTGATGTGATGATCTTGCAAAGCGACAAAGCTGGCAAACTTTGTACGGCTGGGTAACAGTTCCATTTCTGCATGGGGAAACACATGGCTCATACCCAGGCTTGGAGTGGTAGGCATGAACTTAGATCCTTTACAGAACATCCAGTAAGCCTTATGCACCCAGATCTTGTACCTTTCTGGAACTAGCTCCTTTTCTGGGGTGCTAAAGAAATGCAGGATACAGAGAGGTCCTGTAGCTGAAGGTGATTTTTTCCTGAAATGCATAGTCATGTTAACAAGTCTGGAAATGCAGATATTTAGAAAAAGAAGTGCATCTATTTTTGGCCTTTTGTGTCAAGAAACCCTAAGGCTATTCAGATGCTCTTTTATCTTCTCTCTTGCGTGACTAGCTAATGGTTCTTACAAGGTCACTTGGAAGTGGGAAGCAGCTGTGCTTCTCTTGCCTAAGCACCGAGACATCCTGAAAGAGACATGTAGGTGGTATTAGTGGAATGAGGAAAGACTCCAAGGAAAATGACCACAAGAAAAAGCATGAATCCAGAGAGGAATTTCTAAACAATTCCATAGATTCTGATTCTGGTAGTTAAACGGTTTCCAAAATTGCATATTCATATATGACAACTGCTGAAGAAAACAAAGGTACCAAAAATACGGTCTACCACTGTACAGGGGTTTTTTTGATACTTCATCTACTGGCTGTGACTTATAAAGGTCTGCTGCTTTGCCTAATTTCTGTTTCTGCAGAGAAAGATGGATATCCCTGCCTGAAGAGCACCCTGTTGTCATTCTCAGGCTGCTGTATTTCTTTATAGTTCCAAATGAATGGAATTTTTCTTAGCATTTAAAGGCAAATAATGAATATAAATATAGAAAACCCATTCAAAAGACATAAATTTCATAATACAATAAATACTCAAGGTAACTACATTTGGTAAATACTCAAGGTAACTACATTTGATAATATTTGGTCAAGTGATTTACCTCTACTGTGCATTTTCAGGAAGAGAACACTGGCTAGATGTGACCTGTGAAAGGCTGTATTGGAGAACCTGGCCATACTGGTGCGGGAAGGCAGACTCAGCCTGATTGGCCATGTACGTACTGCAGCAAAAATGTCCTTGTGCTTTTCCTTTATATACCAAAATTGTTTCAGTGACTGGTTTACTGGGAGATGAGGAAACTGGGAGAAGTTGGGAGAAAGAGAAGCAGAATGTATTTTTTTCCTGTGTAATATGAGTGGGAACTTATTTTGAGATCTTGAAATCCAGTGATAGCCTCTAGGCTATTAAATCCATTTGCATGGTAGTTGTGTTAATTTTGTTTAAAAAATCGGTTTCAGGATGCAAAACCGGTTTTGATTTTTTTTTTTATCGATGTATATTAAACTTAAAGCAGATAATATAAATAAAAACAGATTTTTATAGATGTACTACAGACTTCTAATTAGTTTCAATTCTGTTGAAGCATAACTTGACCTAATAGCATAAGTAAAAACCTGGTTTTTGTTAAGAAAACTACATATTGTTGTTTGCTAAACAAAATGAAGGTTTTCTCTCCATATGTTATGTAATTCCCAGAGCTTTCTGATTACCAACAAAATTGAACAACAGACCACAAACCTGTGTTTCAAAAGCTACCAATTATTTTAAAAAACAGCACGGCCAGCAGGGCAAGGGAGGGGATTCTGCCCTTCTGCTCTGCTCTGATGAGACCCCGCCTGGATCTCTGCATCCAGCTCTGGGGTCCCGGCACAAGAAGGACAGGGACCTGTTGGGAGTGAGTCAAGAGGAAGGACACCAAGAGGATCAGAGGGATGGAGCACCTCTCCTATGAAGAAAGGCTGAGACAATTGGGACTGTTCAGCCTGGAAAAGAGAAAGATTTGGGATGACGTAACTGTGGCCTTCCAGTCCCTGAAGAGAACTTAAAAAAGAGATAGAGAGGGACTATTTACAAGGTCATGTCATGTAGTGACAGGACAAAGGGGAATGGGTTTAAATTGAAAAAGTAATTTTAGATTAGATATTAGGAAGAAATTCTTTACTGTGAGAATGGTGAGATGCTGGGACAGGTGAAGCTGTAGATGCCCCATCCCTGGAAGTGTTCAAGGCCAGGTCAGATGGGGCTCTGAGCGACTTGGTCTAGCCATGGCAGAGGTATTGGAACTGAATAATCTCAAGGTCCCCTTCCAACCCAAAGCGTTCTATGATTCTATGTTTCTCTGGTAAATATAAAACAAGGCTGGTATGTGCTTATAGCATTATGTCCTACTTCTTCATCCGGAAGATTCTGCTCCATTTTGCTGACCCAGTCCAAGTGGAACAACTAAATTGTCTTGGGGCCAAGGTCTTCTATTGTTCCTCAGTGAAGTTATACAAGAAGGCTTGCCCAAAATCATAGGAATACCATTTGAATATTATGAATTCCTAGAAATGATGAAGAATGGATCAAGTTTCAAGTAGAGAAAGCTAGACCTGAGAAAATCATTCTGCAATAAAGATAGTGGGGTACTGAGATGGAGTGGTGAAAGGATGATGAAAATCTCTCTGGAGGGCATGTTAGTTACGTATCTTTCAGAGGAATGTCTTACATAAAACCACCTCTCATGATTTCAGAGTGGGAGATGAGCAGTCACAACACTTCTGTATCTCTTTTCAATATTTCTGTAGCACAGTAATTTGAGAAGGGCATAAATCTTTTAATTTCACTAGTACTGAATTTTGATTGCAGCTTCATACTTAAGTGGGCTTCAATGGGAAGGTTAAATAGCTCAGTTGAAAAATATTTAGAAGATCTGTCCCTCAGAATAGTCATGTCCTGCATATGTGGTCTAAATCCCTAAGGCCAAAGCATACCTACCACACCACTACTTCCTCAGGGGACCTCATTCCCTGTCCCCGCAAAGAACAGTGCAGGAAATGGGGTTTGTGTTTGTGTGTGTGTGTGCTGTGTACGCTGAATGGATGAGGCACATGAGAATCCTTGCTTGTAAACATTTGAATTCCTATAATGCCAAGGATACAAGAAGGGAGGGAGATGATCCCTCTTGTGGAAGCAGTGGCTTGTAGATGAAGGTGACTAAGCCCAGAACAGCAGGCCATCTGGGCACAGGCGCTTCTGACAAGCCAGCAGCTCCTGGTAGCATGCTGGTAGCATGTTGGATGCCCTCATGCTGTGACAGACTTCAGCTCTCTAGAAAACACAGGTGCCCACCAGAGGTGTTTGTGTAGCTCCAGAAGATGACTTAGTTCACTTGTATTAGGATGACAGCATGAACCCTTTCCCCCACTGAACTTTGATGTATGTCTAAACTGAAATGTTTTTTATGAGGGAAAGTTTCAAGTAAATCCCATCCATGCTACCATAGCTCAGAAATAATTAAACTCCCCCTAAATATCACCTGCTCTTGTCAGGTTGGGTTTATTCCTTTAGCTGTGCTTTTCTCTGCTCGGCCAGGTATTTAACAGAAGATGATGGTGCCGCACCAATAACTTACAAACCAAGAAGACTCCTAAAGATGTGGACAAAAATGATGGAGGTCAAAGAATTAAAAGTGATGAAGAAGCTGTCATACTCATGGAATTAGAATTCTTTTTTCCCTGACTGCATGACAAGAAGTTCTCAAAGATTTTCTTTGAAATGTGTACCTAGTGACAGCTGTGTCTGTCATCCTTATGTGATGAGTGCATTGAAAATCTTGTGAGTACAAGCTACATTAATAGGGGCAAAAAGAAACAGCAATTATTACCTTTTTTTTACAATCAGTTTTTAGATTTCAATTTGATTTGAAAGAATATTACAGTGATGCCTGCTACATCATAAGATATACAGTTCTGGGGCCATTTCCACAACAAAGTCTGATTTTAAGGAAATTAACTCAGCTATAAATATTTATACAGGGCAGATTCTTGATAAAAGGAATCCTGAAGGATTAGCAAAAGGAATGTAAATAAAGTTATTCTTATGCAGGTCTACTAATGAATTACAGCCTGTTTCTGACTGTCTAAATGATTAATAGTGCTTCTGTCACACTGTATGAGCTCATGCAGGATAATGTTCAGTGTAGAACTGCTGAATTAACAGTGCTGACCTCATTAGACAACAAAGAGGTTTTGGGGGCACATCTAGAGCTGTGGTGCTCATGTACTGGTGTTCTGGTGACCAGAACCACAGGTCAAGAAAAGGCCAATCAGAAAAATCAGTGGGGGCTGGAGAGGGGCAGAGCACAGGGTTCCTAATCCAGCAGCAATGTCACTGATGATATTAACTATGGTTCAGTCTAGTTTGGACCATACTGAAGAGAAACTGCATAACTGTTATGCATAATAAATTCTGTCCCTTCCAAATTATGTGTCAGTGCTATCTTCCCAAGTTACAAGTCTTCTACCTTTAAGTCTAGAGCAATGAAGTCAGGCTTGCTCCCCAGAAAAGCCAGTAAATTATGTTTTCAATACCTTTTCCAACACTGGGCAATTTTTTTGCATTCATGTTAAAAACACAGTCACTTTCATTCCTCAGGCAGTTACTACTCAGAGCCATTTAATTAAGTCAAACAACAATAAATGAAGTGTTAATAGCATCCTTAAGCTAGCAGATCTTTTTCTAGCCTAAGTACATGTGAGCAACAAGGTGACGAGTGGCTCATGTGCTTTTCTCTTCAGAGATTCGATAGGTTGAGGCCTCCAGAACTGCAGGCAGCGCATTCCTTCTTCCAGGACTCAAGGACTGCACCAAAAGGGCATCCCAGCTTTGGTCAGAGCTATAGGCTTTATTTTGTATTGCGCAGTTGTCTTATCGTAACTATCCGTTTCTGAGGAGGCAGCAGGTAGTCAGAATCTGTGCTGATGCATATGACTACTTGGATGTGTGTTATCAGCCAGTTACCAGCACTACGAATCAAGGAGATAGATGCCACCCTGCACAATGTCTACATGAACTTTCACAGTGTGATGTGGGCCACAGTCCATCATCTGGGCTGCCAGACACATTCAAAGTTAATTCAGATGTTGGGATCTAGAAATAGCTACATCTCAAAGTCACCTGAGTAAGATTGCAACAGAGCAATCCAGCACTGCAAGTCTGACAGCTTTTCAGACTACTAGGGTCCATTGAAAAGCACCTTTTTGCCTGAGACCTTCACAAGAGATTCTCATTGAAGAAGGAAAAATAAACAAAGGCTGTCTTCTTTCCAAGGACAGAAATTAGCAGATGATACATTCTATTCTTCTCTGATTTTTCTCTGTGCTGAGACAGTGCCTCCAGACCAAGTGACCAAGCCAATCACTATTGGTAGCAAAAACTGCTCAAACTGTTTGTAAAGCTGCCTCTTGAAGGCACTGCTGTAAGTAATGGGAATTCAGTCTTTCCAGTGGGTTCTTATACTGTTGGGCTATGTCCACTTTTTTCACTTCTACATAGCTTCCTTTCTCTAGGTAGCTACCAAGAACCTACTATGACTCTCCTAATAATTGATATTCTTTTCTGTGTCAGGAGAAAAGAAGTCTTGGAGTTTAGCAAAAGTGATTATACTCTTGGAAAAATTGAATCTGCATCCTGCTGACAGGTTAGAAACTTCCAATGTATCTGGTATCATCAGTCTCAACAATGATGAATCATAAGTGCTTTGTTTCTGAATTGAGCTCTCTGTACTTTGAAGGGGTGGTATTTTTTCCTTGCGTCTTAAACAGTAATGCTCCTATGAAGGGTAATAATGCCATAAAAGTCATACTCTTTTCTTCTTGTATCTTAACCCAAGCTCTTTTTGTCCAGATCCAGACAACTACCTTGGGGTGAATGTGTTCCTCCTAGTGCAGTGTTTGAACAGGCTCAGTCCAATGCTTCCGCTGACTTCAGCAGCTCTTGCTTCAGCCTTTATATTTGGAACTTAGTTTCTAAAGATACCCCTTTGGTAAACTTTCTAGTTCTGCCACTCAAGACCATTTCATCCCATCTTCTCTCCCTCAGGAATGCTTTTTTAATCCACTAAGATCCATTCTTATGAAGACGAAGCTTGAATATGAAGACAATAGAGAAAGAATGGTGCCATAAAAGTGTTTAATCTTTAAAAGCATTATCTTTCCTTTTGGTTTTGACTAAACACATCAACTGTTCACTTGGGTCTCGTGTCAAGCAACAAACACGACTGTTCTGAGACTGCCACACAAAAGATGCCCAGCTGTGCCTCTGGTGACTGAATTCTTCACTGCCTAACACTCCTTAGGAACTGGAAAGCACAAAAGGTATATGTGTGTGTATGTATGAGCTGAATCTTGCACCAGTTGTAAACCAATTTATGAAAATACAGATGTTCTTCTACTGGTAGGAGAACTTTTTGTTAGATATTTATCTGTGACACTAAATTGATGCTGCTGTTTGTACAGATTCTGGCATAACAAGAGACACGATACAGCTTTCTGTTTGTACTGTACCAGTTCAAAAATGTTGGACCAAAATTGTCTCCATGTTCACTCTCTGACATGGCATTAACATCAGGCTTTAAGGTACCTCAGACTGTAAGCACAAGTTCATTGTCCCTAAATTTACACTTGCATTTGACCTTCTGGTACTTCCTAATTTTTGCTAGACCTTTGAAAGTGTCTGAAATTAGATGCATTGGATATGACTGGCTGTAAACAAAATAAAGAAAATAATTAGGTGACATGCTTAATGTGAGCTCTTTCCTGCATTCTCCACACCCAGTGGGTTGTGAAAAACACTCTTTTTCTCTCTGAGAAATTGCATCAGGATGTTTACCCTTCTTCCTCACTTTTCTTGAAAATTTTAGAAAGCCACGCATACAGTAATGCAGGTTTATTTTCTCAAATTAGTCTTCAATTTCTGACTGGGATTCTCTAGAGAGAGAAGAGGGTTATGAGTTAATCAAGATTGAAATATAACAATCAGCAATTGTTTGAAATCTAGACCTTCTTTAAGTTATATATGACAGGAGGAAATAACTCCTGCATCTGTAAGTGCAGTCTTAGAGTCTTAGTGGATTAGAGAACACCTTTTGTCAATATTCAGTGACCAAATTTCACAGGAGACTTGTAGATTTTAATTTGCTGCCTTTAATTAATTATTTGCTCATTATCACCTGTCCTTCTGCTGGCTGCAAGTCCATATGAATGTGGAGAAGTCTTGATGTGAGATAGCATTATCAGTTTTTTGGGTCTTTCAGCGCTGTGGTAGAGAAGGTAAAGATGACTAATTCCAGGTCTTAACTCCCAAGACAGACTACAAATTTTGGCTCTTCTCTTTCCAGATCTCAGAGGAACATCTGTGATATAGCCCAGGCCCAACACATTTGAAGATTTCACGATACATTAAATTTCCTTGGGATCTGTCTTAATTGAATTTGTGCATGAGGACAGCAACTGCATAACACATGGACCGTTCAACAAAAGCTCCCTCAAATCTTGAAGCCAGTAGCTGGGAAATGTGAATTCTTGCTGGAGGTAAGAGTCCTGGCACTAATTAGAGCTATCACAGGTGGAAATCCTGATTGGACTTCAGGAGTCACTCAAAAGAGTGGGAAAAGCAGCATTCTGTGGGTAGGTGTTTTTGAGGCAGCTTGCTAGGCTTGCTCAGAGTGCCTTAAAACAAAAGCAAAGCCCTGCTTTCATGTGAATTGCTTGCATCCTGGTTTTGAGCAAACCATTCCTGTGACTCCTGGGACTGTAATCTCCTGTTTTATGGCTTCCAGAACAGTGTCAGAACAGTGTCTCTTTCAAGACTTTACAAGAAATGTAGACAAGATTAGTTCCAGGTGAGGAAGGACAATAGAAGGGTATCATTTGGGACATTCTGGCAGATGAACAGGTTGTGCACAGAAATGGGATTGCTTGAGTGTACAGAAGCAAGGCCTGGATGGCATGGGAAGCCAATCTTTCTGGATGATGACTTGCTGACTAGAATAATTATTTCTTTCTCCCAAGAAGCAGTAACATTTCTGGTTCAGTCTTTGAGTCTTTCACTGTGCTGAGTAGTGTTTCTAGATGATCAAGTAAATTGCCACAGAAGTGAAAGAAGACAGAGAACTTTGGACCATAGGTAAGAAGCAATGGTTACCTCCACTCCATGCAACAATCAGCACAGATGACCTGCCCAGCACCAGGTGGGACAGAAGAAATGCATCTGCCCTTGAAACAGATGCCATTTATTTGAGAAAAGTTGCTGTATGACAAAATGTAGACCTACATGTTTAGAGCTAAAGTCCTCTGCTTCTAGACTTTGAGAACCTGTGGGTGTCCTGAGGGAACAAATCTTTACAGAAATGGAAGACTTTACAGGATTAATCAAATATTGGTCTTTCCGGTTTAGAACCCCAACAAAGCACTCCAGGGTCCATGCTAGGAACTTAAGCTAAAAGAAAAGAAGTTCAAGAGCCAGTCCTTGTGGAAAGGTCTGTTGAACAGTAAAAATAGTAATGAATAAAGAAACTGTGATGGGACACATATACTACGATGGAGACTGAATACTTTGTGTTAACTCTGTATTTTTTGCTACCAAGTTTGTATTTTGTTGGGCTTGCATGAGATGAGTTCCAGGGACATATTTGCAAAATGTTTCTGCTTCACATTTAGGAGTTCAGCTTGTGGCGCTTCTTCGAACTTTACTGATTCTTCTTCACACTTGAGAAAGGGTGTGTACACCCAAAATCCAAAGCATATAACACAAACTGAAGATAATTCTCCTCTTCCCCTTTTTTCAGCAAAGATCCTTTTGCAGAGACTGATCCAAGGTTTAGGGGAGTCCCCCACAACTGGAGAAGTAGGAAGGTTTTTCTGTGAGGGCTCAGGTGGAAATTCCAGTTGCTGATGGAATTGTCATCTTTGTGCTCGCACTAGTAATAGCCAAATTCTTTCTCCCTCTTGGTTTTATGTGTGACCTTTAATAGGCCACTGATTTCATTTTGTTGAGACTCTAAGAATAAAATTAATTTTCTGTTTTTGCTAAAATTGATTTGTGCCTAATAAATACCAGTAATAGTGAAAGATATTCTTGTACAGAGATAATTGTGTCACAGAAGAGAATTAAGAAACAGACAAAAACCTTTCCATCTTTCAAAGGTTATGCCCGTGTCTTGATAATCACACACGCCCTGAGACTGGCTAATTGATATTACTGAAACCACAGCTAGCAGGACAAATTGTATTTCTGATGTGTTAATGAAAATGAAATTAGAAACTCAAAAAGTCAAAAACCCGTTTCAGTTCACACACAATTTACTCTTACTCCTATTTCAGCATATTCAGGAGCTAATCATCATATTCTCTTCCTTTCATCCAGACAGTTTGATGAGGTCAATGAATGCACAGGAAAAGTCCCCATATTTAGCATTCAAAGAAAGGCATAGTCTTGGAAAAGGAGGCAGCTGTCAACTGGAGTTTTCTCTTTATTTTCCTGTGAAACTCAGCTTTGTGATTAGCTCTTTTCACTGCTGAAATTCATAGAATAAGGTAGTGGTATTCTTTAATGAAGATGCCCACATCTTTTTCAGCTGCATTTATTGCATTTTCATGTGAAACTGCTGTTCAAATCCTGACCTAAAATGATCTGTTTATCAAGACCATATTTCTCTCACTTGCTTTGTGTTTGATTTAGTGAGGTTTTTATCTGATCTGACCCTATTTTCTTCTTCACACTGGTGAATTTAGGCCTTTCCTAAAGATGGCCTAAAAACATTTGCAAGTAAGAACCATCCTCCAGAAATCTGAAAACCAACTTCTGCAAAGTAATGTATCCCAGTGGCCAGGTCCTGACACCCAGAACGTCTTGAAAATTGATTTTTTTTCAAAGAGGATGTGCAGGTACATTATGTATTTCAGAGAATGGGGCACACTTGACAGCCACTCTCCTAATTTGAAAGGTACCCACATCAGCAAGAAGTTGCAAGCATTTGTGTCTTGAGCTGTTATCTCTGTGGGACACAGAGATGCTCCCATCTTTCTAAAGGCACAACCTATCAGCTTCTTTTGGAGGTATCTCCAAGGCCTGCTGTTGGATGAGGCACTGGAACAACGGCTGGATCGTGAGCCTCAAGTGAGAATCTGTGACCACTAAGTGCTTTTCCTTGCTCCTCACTAAAAAACCGTGGCACATGTGGGTGCTTTACTAAGTGATGTGAGTCTGAAACACCTGAGACCATGGAGGGAAGTGAACCTGTATGCTTGAACTGTTTTGATTGGGAAGACAGAACTAGCTTTGGGACAAGTGCAAATGGAATGTGGTAACCATGATTAACCTCAGATACACACTGAATTCGCTGGGTGATGAGAAAAAGGCATCTGTGGCTTTAAGGGTCCAGTGGTTTGTGCTTTCGTTCTTATAATCTCTTCCAAACGTTGGAGTGCTGAGTCAGCTGGCCAGGAGGTGCACAAGATGACAAATGACTGATTGGCCTCTCTCTGGGTTTTCCCTGCATCTCTGATTACCTTAGGGAAAGGAAGTCTTGGTATACAATGGACAGTGCTAACCTGATGAGACTTCTTCCATGAAGGGGCAGTGGAGCTGTAGGAGGTAGTGTGCTGAAAATGAAGTCATATTTCTATGACTACCCAAAAGACAAAGAACTTCCCGTTTTCCATATATAATGTCTGGTGGTCTGATTGGTGGACAGTTCACTTCTGGACTTCATTCTGTCATTGCATCTGCTCTTTGTAGTGAAATGTCTGACAAGATGAGGTAATCTGAATTGTTGTTCTAGAAGATGGTCTGTACTAGAAGACTGATGCTTCTTCATAAACAGGTGTGTGAGGAAGCCTGGTTACCTGGCAGATACGCAACAAAATGTTTTTGATCTCTAAACCAACAACTGAGATACCCAAGCACTCTGAGCAAGTAGTTCTGTATTCTTCTCCTTCTTGTCGGCATCAAAAATATTTTTTTCATCTGGATTCTTGTGCTGGCCACTTATCATAATTTTGATCAGTTTAATAAAAAGTATGGGACTCTTTCTCTTCACTGATTCAGATAGGAATCACAGGTCACTGTCCTTCAGAAGAACAACTTGACCATTAATAGCCTGCTGGGCAGATGCTGGTCCTTCACTTCAGACTTTCCACTGTTTGATTCCAGGAAACTTCGAACAGTGGTCTGTGCTACAAATCTGCATAAAGCAGATTGTAATCCTGCTTTCATTATGGCATACTCTCATTCCCAGGCTGTTTCTTTGCCTCCAGTACCACACTTTTCACTTTCTTTTGGTTCATAATCAGCTGCTTGCTTGTAATTTCCTGTGCTTGTTGAAAATCACATGACATAAAGATATTGTCACTAAGTCTAGAATTGCAGTTTTCTTCACATAGAATCCCTCAAAACAAGGAAAGAGTCATGTCTGTAACCTAGCAGCAATTAAAAGACAGAAATTGTTGATTCCCCCTCTTGCTGTAGTGGAGAGGGAAGTCTGTACATTTATGATAAACAGTGCAAATATTTTAGATTTTGCGAGTGAAATTGAAGGCGCATTTAATTTAGTGCTTTTTTCCCCTTCCCTTTTCTCCCTCATAGTGTCACTATAAGGCAAAGATAAGGCTCTTTGGCTGCTTTAACTGGATTTCATATATTAAGATTTCATTTTAAGTGTAACACTAACTTCCCTGTGTTTCTGATGCTTATTTCTGCATAATTACACCATCTGTGCAGTTTAATTCACTAATATGTACTCTGCCCTTTAACTCCTTTTAAATGTCACTCATGTGGGAATTCAAAGTGTACTTTAACACCACAAACCACCTGATGACTTAAAATTAAGGGGTTTTTTTTTCCTGCTGCTGCTTTATAAATGAGCAATTAAGTTACTTAACAACTACTCCCAGAGCTGACTTCCCTCTAAGTTTGCTTGCAAGGGAAATTAATTTGGTCTTACTTTCTAGAGCAGCCCTTTCCCAAGCACTGCCTACCTTTAGACCTGTGCAAGCCATTTGACTGCTTCTGGTCAGCTTACCAACATTGTGGAGTAAATTGGTGACAGCTTTCAAACTGTCCTGGTACAATGTTAAATGTGGGGCCACAATAACATCTGTTCTCTCATCCACAGTCTAAATAGACTGCAAGGGTTTTTTAGGGTAGAACTTGACCTATGTCATGGAGACACAAGTTCTTCCAGTAATGAAAGCAGTCTCAGGATACTCTGACAAGAAAATCTCAAGGACAAGAGAATATCTAACACTGCAGTGGCAGCTGCAGATAGTGGCAAGCATTATGTTCCTGTATTAATCCCTCTCTACCAATAGATCTGCTTGTGAGTTCTCTCTCTATCGGGAGGAACTTCTAATGAGCTTGACTTATGCTCATCCATATATAGTAATATACATGTTTATATGTTTTTAAAGTCTATGAGGAAAGTAAAATAAATAATTTTTTATTGTTTATAATAACAAGAACACTTCAAACCCAAGCATTTGATGCTTCTATTATTGTGTGACTCCATGATCTCTGCCATGGGACAAATGTCTCTTGTGCCAGCTGCACGAAACATGATCAGATGGGCTCCTTTCCTCCTTTCTTTGCTCAGCTGGCATGTATTCTCACGTTTGTTGACCTCCTCTGGACACATTTTAATATTTTTTATATCCTTCCTATATTGTGAAGCCAAAAACTGCACACAGCACCTGACGTGATGCTGTACCAATCTGAATATCATGGGATAATCACTGCTTTGGACTGGTTACATATAGTGTGCTTAATGCAATACTTAAAGCACTTTTGGGCTCCAGGGCACGTTGTTGACTCACACTGAGCTAATCATCAAGGAAAACCACCAATTCCCTTTCTGCTGTGCTGTACTTCAGCCTGTAGTCCCCAAAACTGTACAGACATCCGGGATTACACCATCGCAAGAGCTGAATCCAGGCATTTATCTTTGTTAAATTCGTATGGTTGGTGAATCCTGGCACTCTAATCTATCAAGATCTCTCTGTAAGGGAGACTCTATGCTCAAGGGAATCCACAGCTCATCCTAGCTTAGTACTTCTGCAAACCTTCTTAATGCGCACTGAGCTCTAGTGTCTAGGTCACTGACAAAAACACTGAAAAGAACAGGGCCTGAAATTGAGCCCTAGGGAGCACTAGTAGTGCCTGGTCACCAGATGTTACCCTGTTTGCTACAAATCTTCGAGCCAGAGGCTTCAAGGCAAGTGTTCATGCAGTGTATTGTGTACGTGGATGCTGGGCACTTTGTCCAGAAGGATACAGTGAGAGCCAGAGTCAAAAGCTTTTCTGAAACAAAAACCCCTCACATCCACTGCCTTTCACTCATCTGCTAGATGTGCAACCTTTTCATAAAAGGATATATATTAAGTTAGTAAGGCATGACTGTCCCTTCACAAACCCATGTTTTCTTTGACCAACAACTGCATTTCCTCTGAAGCGCTTTTAAATAACTCCCGGAATAAACTCCATAATTTTACCAGACACTGAATGGAGACTGACAGGCCCGTAATTACCAGGGTCTTCTTTCTTGCCCTTCTTGAAAATAGGAATAATATTTGCTAGCTTCCTGTTGACTGAGACCTCTTCAGATTCACAGGACTGTTGATAAATAATGAGATCCTGCACTACCATCAGCCATCTCTTTCAGTATCCTGGGATGAATCCCATTGAGCCCCATAGACTTCTGTGCATTCATCTGCAGCAGAAAATTCAGTACAAGTTCAAAGCTGGCTGGGAGCTTTGTAACTCCCACAGTTGTGGTCCTCCACCTGAAGGTCCAGAGGCCCTCCATTGATGTTAGAGACAGATGTGAAGAAGGAATGAAACGACTCTGCTTTATCTTCATTTCTGTTTGTGAGGTGACCAACCTCCTCATGCGGTTTTTACAGTTGAAATATAAATATTTTAAAGAGCCTTTCTGCCATCTACCATAGTGTGTCTGTCTTCATCTCCAGCTGAGCTCTAGCCATGTGAATTTTCTCTCTACAGCATCCCAGCAGTCCTCCCGTGTAGCCTAAATTGTCTTCCAAAGACCATACAAATCATTTTCCTCCAAGTTCCAGAAAGAAATTCCTATCCAGCCAAGCTGAACTTTTGCCTCACTTGTTTGAATTTTTACACATGCTTCTGCATTCTCAGAAGATAGCTCTTAAAACTGATCAGCATTTATGGACCCCAATGCCCTTGAAAACCAATTCCCAGGGGACACTCTTCCAAAAGCCACGGTCGGTCGTAGCTCTGCTGACAGTTTTCTGCATACCACCACAGTCTTTAAACTTAACTATTTAATGATCACAGTGGCCAAGTCAGCCACAGATCATCACAGCACCCACAAGACCATTTTTATTTACAAACAGTACCTCTGGGAAGTTGGATTTGCCCATAAGAACAACTGATCTAGAGATTTCCCTTATCTCTTGACAGAAAAATCATACATCACTGTTACCATCCTGGCTGGGTGACCTGTTGTAGACCCCCAGAATCACTTCTACTTTGTTATTTTGTTAGTTCTTCTGCTATTCTTTACCCAGACAGTCTCAACATGGCATCCCCAATTGCGAGTGCTGTAAAGTCCAACCCCTGGTTTACACAGAGTGCTGTCCCTCCGCCTCAACTGCCCTGCCTATCTCTATTGAAGAGCCTGTTACTGTCCATCACAGTATTCCAGTCACAGGACCCTTCCTACCAAGGCTCACTTATGCCACTGAGATAATCACATTCCCCTCTCCAGTAATGAATTTGGCTGAGGGAGAAGGAGAAAATAACCGAGACTGATTTTGAAGGCTGGCAATTGATCCCAAAATAAAGACTCCTGTCATGAAGAGTAGAAGGGCCATGAGAGCTGGGGAAGAGTCCTAGTTATGGAGAGATTCTTCGCAGCGTGTCTGGGGTGGGACATATGTATGACCTTCCTGCTGCATCTGTGGAACGTTGTGTACGGAGGACTGACCTAGGGATTGAAAGGCAGGTTTTACACTATAAAAGAATCCCCTTTCCCTGAGGTTTCTCTCACATGCTTCCAATGAGACATGACCAACGATTGATAGATACTATGGATCTTTTACTTTCACGGTCATTTCACCCGATTAGTATATCTTCTTTCTTAGTACTTTCCACATTTCCCCCCTAATTCACTGGGAGACCTTATCATGTCTAGGAGGAATTTCTTTTCCTTTCTTGAGCCACAAGCAATCAGAGAATATTGCATTTTCAATGGTGTTGACTCAGATTGAATGCAGACTTGCAAACTCAGCAAACAGCAGTTTGGCACACACACAACTCTCTCACCATTTTCAAAACATTTTGCGGGTATCTTGTTCTAAAATAATGTTTGCAGTGGTACATGTTCTACAGTTTTCTTGCTTGCAGTCTCTCTCATGATTTTCCTTTATATTAGTGCTTCTGGAGGGATCCAGAAAGTAGAGATAAGCTGTGTCTCTGGTAGTTCTTCAAAGCTGTGGACATGATGTCACCTAAAAGAGAGATCGCTCATATCCAGGTTACAGTGACAAGGTATGGCCATGATCAATTCTTTAGGTAAGAAGACTGGTACATTGAGTAAAGGGATAAGCTGTTCTCTATTCTCAGTGAGAACAGAGAACTAGAAATGCGTTTTAAAAGACACAAGGGGAATTTAATTCATGAAGACATTAAGAGAATCTTTGTAGTGGCAAATAAAGTTCTGCTTATGCCACTTGTGTTTAGAATTCTCCTGATGGTCCTCCAGCCCTCAAACCAAACTTGAGCAAAGCCCTCACTTTCTGGATCCTGAATGAGTGCAACAGCAGCTTATTTCGTCCTGATCAGAGGTCTACCCTGATTTTCCAGAGAATCACTCAGGCAATTGCATAAACCAAATAGTGTGTTAGGATTAACGAAGCTGTGGAAAAGCATTGTAGACTATGCTGCATTTATTCACTCCATGCTGTGCATCAGCTTTGGGTGCTAATCAGGAGAATATTAAGTCTATATATTTCATGTTAATTATGATAAAGCAAGAGGACAATTTGATTAATGTTAGCAACTTAGTTTTGCCAGGTGATCTGCTTCATTAGAAAATAAATAACCAGAACCTAATAGCCTTGGGGCAGGTTTAATTCATTCTTGTAGAAAAATGTTTTAGTCCTGCTTACTGGTAGTCAAAATAATAATCATGTTACATACAATTCACAAATGTGCTGTCAAAGCAAACAGGATTGTAATTAAAGACTATCCTTTCAGGGAATTTTATGACATACCATGATAAACATATTTATACTTCTTGGGAAGTTGGATACTTAAGCTGAGTTAGAATTAGCCTGTGAGATATCAAAAATGCTGCAGCTGAGGTATGAAAAGAACTTTGGATCTGTGACAGCTGGAACAAGTGACTTTTTTGTATAAAAAATTTTTATGAACAATTTTTTGTATAGAAAATTCCTTTCCCCTGGTATTTCTCCTATCTCTCTTGTCAAACCAGAGGAGAAAACGTTTGTTCTTGTGAGTGTCTTAGCATCAAGAGAATAATGTATGGTGGGGAAAAATCTAAACACTGACAGTACATGCTGCCTTGCTACCAAAAACTTCGAGCTTCAGCCAATCCACAACTTCACTGGAAAGCCATTTCAAGTGAGATTCTTATTTGGCCTCATCTTGGTGAGATTCCCAGGTCCTTCAAAATGGACCTAAAAGGGATCCAGAGAGACCACCCCCATCACTCACCCTGAATAGACACCATTTTAAGGAGTGCTACATTTTCCCTCTGTGCTGTCACAAAAGCTGGAAAAATATTTCTTACTACAGTACAGAGAAAGACACCAGTCAGTTTCTGGTCCTTCTTGAACTGGTACCAGATATAAGCTGCTAGATGCAAGTCCAGCTAAGACTAACCTACCACCTCAAGAATGAAAGGGTTGTGAGAAATAAGCACAAGAAGGAATGGCTTCTTTGAGGAGTGAGAATTGAAAGTCTGAAGTTCAAGGAAGTTTTCTTTGTTTGTTTTCTTCTAATAAGCAGGATTGAAAAAAACACAGTCTGTAGATGAAAAGAGCATTGCAGAAGGATGAGCCAAGCCCCCTGGAGAGGCTGGCTGTCACAGTTGTCTTGCCGTTCAGTAGATACTCACAGCCAGATCTATGGAAAGCTGGCTTTCCACTACAAACTGTCACGTATATCTGTCACTCCCAAAGAACTGCCAGAGGTCCCTGAGCCAGCATGCTCTATGGGTTTCTCTTAGTCTTGCGCAGACCATGAACAAAAGTGTGTGACGGGAAAACTGAAGATAACCTTGTCCATATCAGAACTTCTTTGTCTTGCCTTTCCTCAGCAGTGGCTGAGCAATGCTCAGAAAATCTAGAGCTCTCATATTTCAGGCCTTTTAGGAGGTTGTGATCTTATTCCTAATAGGCTGCTTGTCCAGTTCAAAACTAAATCAGCCTCTCATCTGAACTGTGCTATTTAAGAGTTCCTGGGTCTTGTTGTTTTTCATTGTTGAGGGAACTTGTTGTCACACAGAGCAAGTAGCAGAAAAAAGACATAGTTCATATAAATTTCTTCTTTCACTCTACAAGACAGTGTCTAATTATGCTGTAGCTTTTTTTTAATAGTCACACTTACTAGTGGTTTCACATAAACAGAAGATTAACCACAGTATGGTGATCTATTTCTGTATCAATTCAGAATGGTTAATGTTCTTAAGTCACAAAAATGTAGGCTAAGATTTGCATAGTCCCTCTAGCTCTTAAATGAAAACATTTAAGCTCCAATGAGAGTCCCAGCCACATGTATTGAGTATGAAAGATAAGGGGCACTAATCTTGAAAATGTAATTAGTAATCTAGTTTGGATTAATTAGTTGTACATTGCCCAAAAAAGCATATTTAGTGTAATGACACCATAATTGGAGTTTGACTCCTTTGTAATCACATCCTGTCATCTGATGCAAAGTGCTGGCTCATCTTCAAAGCTCTTTTCAAATACAAATTTTACAATAGATCTGGTGTTGCTAGAAGCCTGGGCTTTCTACTCTGTTTTTGTCTAGAAAAACCGTTATCTGCTTTGCATTCTGTCTCTCCTAGAATCTCCAATACTAAAACGATTAAATTACCATGCTGGTTTGCCAGAGCTTCAGCCTGAATTGCAGTCAGCTGTTGCAAGCTGTAGTCCAGTGGTGCAAGAGCTTTGGCACTGAGGAGGGTGGAGAAGGACACCTTTCTCTTGGCACAGTCTTTTTGTGAATGCTCATGGTGCTCTGGGGGGAGGAGCACCAAGCTGGAGTGAGCTCCTTCTTATACTAGAACTGGACTTGTGGGGATCCTGGGAATCAGCAATCCAAGCAGGAAAACTGCTCCGTTCAGGAAAGGCTGAGGCCCCTTGCTGCAGTTGGCAACCTGCTTCCCCAAAAGGGCAACAAAGCAGTGGTCTGTGCAGCGTAGGGCTGCTTTTGAACAGGCTGCTGGCCTTCTCTTTAAATGGAACTGGGAGTGCTACTAGCGTGAGACAAAGAGCCTGTACCAGGTCCAGTTGCTCCTGCCAAGACTTGTTGAGCGTAGGTCTCTATGGAGCTGATTAGGAGACCAGGGTACATTTTTTTGTCATGGGTCCTGAGTAGCCTTGAAGAGCTGTAATTCTCAACATTTCCCCTATTCACAACCCTGTAGAATGTAAACACATTGATATTGTGTTTGACTTTCCATAGAAATTGTTCAAAGCACCAAACTATACATTTCAATTCACTCTTAAAACCACTTTCTTAGTCACAGCGTGTAAGTACCTTTTGAGTATAGCTTTGTTTTTCACATGTGGACCAAGTCCAGACAGAGTTGTGCCCACGAATCAGGCGAATCCTTGTAAAATGGAACTTGTTTTTTGGTTTCCTGTGCTTAGTATCTTGGTCTTCTGCAGGCTGTTGACACTCCTGAAGGATGGGATGCCATCCAGAGGGACCTAGAGAAGCTCACAAAGTGGGTATTTGGGCATCTCATGAGGTTTAACAAGGACAGCTGCAGGGTGCTGCATCTGGGTCAGGGTACCAACACAGGTACCAGCACAGGCTGGGGATGATGCGGTCAAGAGCAGCCCTGTGAGAAGGCCTTGGGGGTGCTGGGGGATGAGAGGCTGGACATGACCCAGCCATGTGCACTCACAGCCCAGAGAGCCAAACGTGTCCTGGGCTGCATCCAAAGCAGCGTGGGCAGCAGGGGAGGGAGGGGATTCTGCCCCTCTGCTCTGCTCTGGTGAGACCCCACCTGGAACTCTGCATCCAGCTCTGGGGTCCCAGCACAGGAAGGACATGGACCTGTTGGAGAGAGTCCAGAGGAGGGACACCAAGGTGATTAGAGGGATGGAGCACCTCTTATACAGAGAAAGGCTGAGAGAACTGGGATTGTTCAGTCTGGAAAAGAGAAGGATTTGGGGTGACCTTTTTGTGGCCTTTCAGTACCTGAAGAGAACTTGAAAAAAAGATGGAGAGGGACTGTTTACAAGGTCATGTAATGTAGTGACAGGACAAGGGGGAATGGCTTCAAACTGTAAGAGAGTAAGTTTTGATTAGTTATTAGGAAGAAATTCTTTACTGTGAGGGTGCTGAGGCACTGGAATACATTGTCCAGGGAAGTTGTGGATGCCCCACCCCTGGAGGTGTTCAAGACAGGTTCGGACAGGGGTCTGAGCAACCTAGTCTAGTTTAAGGTGTCTCAGCAGCAGTTTGTAACTAGATGATCTTCAAGGTCCCCTTCAGACCCAAACCATTCTATGATTCTATGAAGCTAGACTCTAATCGGGAACATGCTTTGAAACATGAGACTGTCTACTCACAGTCCTTCTTCCACACCAATGAACTGCTTTGGGGAGCTATCGAACATCTCCGTCTGTGGGAAAGAATGTCTGATGAATGATGCTACTTGAAACTTGATCTGTTCATTCTAAGAAGGATGCTGGCAAAATGCACCACAGTTGTTTGTGAAGGGGAAGAATGGAGTGGTCCTTATTTATAAGAGAGCGTTTTGAATACTATCTTTGTATTATATGACAGAATGAAGTAGGAAACACTGCTATGTCCAGCCCTGTCTATCCAATAACACAATAGAAGCATACACACGGATAGATCTGTCAGGGACAAAACATTGCATTTAGGAATGTACGATTTCTGCAGGGTGTTGCATACAAAAGGGATTATCTGTGTCAGGTTCTTTCTCATTGCAGTGGTGCTTATGCCATTGTAAATTGGTTTCTTGTGACTAGCAAACACCTACTTGGTAAGTGCTAAACTTAAAAACTTCACCTGAAGGTGATTTGGGCCTCTTACTCTGCTTACGGAATAGGAGGTGAGTAGGGAAGCAGAATAGTTTGTCATTGTCAGGAGAAGGGACAAGGACTGAAGTCTCTCTCCTTGCAGCTACCTGTGTAATGCAATGAATTGGAGAGTATAAGCATGAGAATTGAGGGAGTAGTGTGGTTACTGGGAATGGAGAAGTGGGAAAGTGAGGCTTTTGACTTCTATCACACCTCTTAGGAATGCAGATACTCCTCCCCAGTTGCCTACAGTGTCCTACTGCCCATGGACAGCTGCTCCAGTGCAGTCCAGCTGTCTTTCTGGATGTTCACTGTGGAATGCCAAAAAGCAGTGGTAATTGAGAAAGTCTGTTTCTGTCCCAGAAGCAAGCTGCTCAATTTCTTGATAAAACCCTGTATTGTGGATTAACCCCCACAACATCTTGCTTGCTCACTCTGTCCCCAGTAGGATGGGAAAGAGAATCCAAAGAAAAAAAGTGATAAAACTCATGGGTTGAGTTAAAGACAGTTTAATAGGAAAAGCACAAGTTGCATGATCAAGCAAAGCAAAATAAGAAATTCTTTCACTACTTCCCATCAGCAATTACTCAGCCATTTCCAGAAAAGCAGGTCTTTAGCATTTGTAACAGCTAATTGGGATGACAAATGCCATAACTCTGAAATTACCCCCTTCCTCCCTTTCCCTAGATTTTTTTTCTATATGTGGTGCCATAGGGTATGGAACATCCCTTTGGTCACTGGGATCAGCTCTCCCAGGTGTGTCGCCTTCCAACTTCTTGGTCACTCCCACTTGTGTGGTGGCATGATGGACAGAAAAGGCCTTGTAGGTTTTTGTGAATGGGTGGTTAAAATTTCTTGAACAAATTCTGTCAAAGGCATCAGTAAAAGCAATTTTCTTACAAATCTGTGAGAGCACGATGAAGTTCTATGGTAAAGTTCACTCTGGTACCACACAGATAAAGCACACAAAGGAGAACTGGGTTGGAGTCAGCCTGGAATGATACACAGCAGAGATAGGATGCAAAAGGGTGAGGACTGAGAATGTAAGGGTGCAGAGGGGGAAGGGAGACCCTCCCACTGAGTCACAAGGTTCACAATGGACCCCTTGCCAAACCTGCCCTTGGAATTGCTCAGTGCTTTATGTCTAAAGGATKTGGCAGCATTTAATCATTGACTGATTTACAGAATGTCCTTGAGATTTACCATAACCACAACAATAACTTTATTTTGAATCTAAAATGGCAACATTGGTGCTATATTTGCTATATAGTTTGTACAGTTTTCACACACACACASAGACACAGACAGACACAGACACGTATATATTCAAATACTTGTGTGTGTGTGCACACGTACAAAGCAGCGCTTACAAACTGCCCCGGAGTTCAGCGAGATGCACACACTGGAGGCCTCTGCATCTCTCCGTGGGCAAAGGCCTGAGCCTCGGGGAGGGGGTACCAGGCTGGGCCCACTGTCAGTTTCTGACGAGGCTCGTTTGAGTTCTCAGACCTGTGGGTTGACAAGCACCGAGGCACATCCCGCTCCAAGGGACCTGCTGGCACAGCCGCTGGGGCCAAGGGACCTCAAAGGGCCTCCTGTGGGAAACCCGTACACAGGGTTGTGAGATGCTTGGCTTTGGTCTTCCATCAATTTCCATCCTGGACTCAATCCAGGTCAGTAATTTTCCTTAGAGGTCCGGTAGCAATAATATTATTTCACTCCAGCTGTGATTCCGACAAAAATAAGTTTCCAAGGCTATTTATTAGAAAACAGAAGTTAGTTAGGCAACAGAAGTTCTGGGGAACAGGCAGTGTTATTGATATGCTCGAAGGGAGCTTAACTATCGGGCAGCCATTAATTAGGACCAAGGCTTAACAAGAATTCCTGAGATCATAGAGCAGCCTGAGGAGATGCAGGGGAATGATCACAACACTTTGGAAGCACTGCTCAGCAATAACTAAAACACTCTTATCTTACCAACATTTTTTGATCACAATTCTAAAACATAGCACCACATGAGCTCCTATTAAAAAAAATCAACTCCATCACAGCCAAATCCAGTATTTCCTACTTGCTTTCTCGCCCATCTCTGCTGGGGCTACAGGTGAGTAACACCACAACTCACCATAGTGAGAATGGCTTTGGCAAATGAAGGGGTCCATTGGCTGGGTTGCTTGGAAAGGATGTTTGACTCTTGTGTTTTCCTAATCGGCACTGATGGTAGTTCTAACTGAGTCTGCATGGTCTGGTTTCAGTTGGAAAGTGCCCTGGATAATACTTTCTTTTCATGTGCTAACTTTTAGTTGGCTTTTATGCTTTCAGGCAGGGATGTAAAAATATATTCTGCCTTCTTTCTTGCGTAGTGGCTTGTGGGATTTTTATACTGCTATCTATGATGCTAGGTATTAAAAATAATGAAATTTAACTTGAAAACCAGTTATATTTGTGGGTTAGTGTTTGTACATTTGTGTGCATAAGATCACCTCCTTGGCCCTCGGTGATCTCTGCAAACTGCTCGACTTCTTTGTCTTGTCAGCCCTGTCCTGAAGTAACATCTCTCTGGTGTAATTCTCCAGGTCACATTTCCTGCCTGTCTTGGGATTGTTTTCAGAGTACCTGATTGATTCTCAACTGGTATGAAGCCTCTACACACATACTTATCACTTCCAGCACTTTACAGTGCAACCTCTGCAGACACTGGCAGATCCACCCATGCAGATGCCACCTACCTCCAATATTAAAATTAGAAAATTCCCTGCCTTTGCAGAGATGAAGCCTAAGACAGACGAAGAACATGCTCATGTAGAGAGATTTTCTCTTAATGAATAGCTGGGGCTTTTACAAATAAGAGAAACAACACAGGTGGAACTTCTGGCCTCACTCATAGAGTCATAGAATATCTCAATTTGGAAGAGACCCATAAGAAACACTGAGTCCAACTTCTTGCTCCTCACAAGTCCTAAAACCAAACCATGTCATGACTAAGAGGATTGTCTGGGTGCTCCTTGAACTCTGAACACTCTCCTGGGGAACATATTCCAGTGGCTCTCTAGCTTCTCAGTAAGGAACCCTTTCCCAGCAGCAAGCTGTTTATGTATTGCAGCCTTGAAAAAAGAAAACAAACTCCCTTACTGAACATGAAGGGTAGAACTCAGTCTCATCAACCCAAAGGAACAAGTTTCTCCCACTAGAAGTTACATGAACACAAAAGCTGTTTCATGCTGACAAAAACCATTAATGGAATACCACCTGCTTTATCCGAGATACATTCCCATAGCCCCAAAGGTTACTCTACCCACTTTGCCGTTTGACTGAAACAGAAATTGTACAAGGTGATGTCAGTATCTTTGAACAAGCCATCAGACATATAAAGTCCTAGTCCCAACTTCCCGTCTCCAAGAAGTAAAGGAATCCTGAGTTTGCTGCTTTCTTTGAAATACAGCAGGGAAAAAAATCATAGAGAACTTTTCTTTCTAGAAATAGGGTTATCCAGAAAAGTTTTCATTATAGTTATTTGCATTTTTTTATGAAATGCATGTGGCTATGAATGGATATTGACCTGGTTTATTCTATTAACTCACTTATCACAATGAATTTAAGGGAAAAGAGATAGAAAGTTCTCACTCTTCCTGTGCTAGCTTGATGTGACAGGAAGAAAGTGTCAGAAATGTGTGTTGGGTTCATATGTCCACATTTTGGTAGTGAGTAGATGGGAGAGGCTGCAGGGATGGCATCTGTGAGGAGGCTTGGGGCTGCTGTGTGCCAGACTCACTGCAGAGTAGAGCCAAGTCCCACAGCTGAGCCCCACAGCTGAACAAGGACATTTTGGGAAGGCAGATAGAAAGGGCAGAAAACGCTGCACAGCAGTTTTGAGAGAGAAGAGTTGGAAAAATTATGTAAGAAACAGCCCTGTAAATGCCAAAGGGAGAGAAGGAGGAAGGGCACTAGAGCAGAGAAGAGTATCTGTGGAGGACCACAGTGGATCAGGTATCCATAGTGCAGCCTGTTGAGAACCCGACACTGCAGCAGGTGGAGATATCCTGAAAGAACCTTCAGCTGTGAGGAGCTCATGTCACAGCAGAATCTTGGCAGGAGCTGCAGCCCATGGGGAGGAGCCCACGCAGGAACAGGTTTTCTGTCAGGAACAGGTTTTCTGGAGCCTGTGGAGAACCCACACAGAAGCAGTTCATGAAGGACTGTATTTTGTGGGGAGGGACTCTATACTGAAGCAGGGGAAAAGTGTGAGTAGGAGAAAGCAGCAGAGAGGATCCATCATGGACTGATTGTAACTCCCCTCTGTGCCATTTTCAAGGGGCAGGAATTGAGAGTGAAGGAGAGAACTTGATCATGAGAAGAAGAGGTAGGATAGGGGAGGGTGTTTTAGTTTTGTCTTTGTTTCTCACCATCATGCTCTCTTCTTAATCAGAAATAAATTTTATTGTTTTCTCCAAGTTGAGTCTGTTTTGCCTATGGTGTTAATTGGTAAGTGATCTCCCCGTCTTTATTTTAACTCAGGGGCTTTTTAATCTAATTTTTGCCCTTGTCCTGTTATGGAGGCAGTGTGAGAGCCTGGCTGAATGGGAGTGTGGCAATCAGCCAAGGCTAACCTGCCACAAAAAGAAATACAAATACTCGATTAGAATTCCAGCATTGATCTGGATTTTATTTGCTTGATAAAATCCTCTTCCAGAGATTTTCAGAGTGCTAGTACTTCCTAATTATTATGAGCCCACGTTCATAAACTTCTCTATTGGTGCTTCCAGTCATATTTAGAAAAGCCTGAAGGTTCCAGATGGAAAGCAGAGGAGATAGTGTGATTTTCTGAAGAACCACTGTTCTTAGCTGGGTAAAACGTGGTATCTCTGTCATTCTACTGCATGTCACTCAGCCTTCTAGACCCCTTAAGTTTCTGCCAGCCTTGATCTCCCAATTTGTTCTTCAGTTCTCTGCCTTGTGGAAGAAGAAGAGGCCATAAAGTCGTGTGTTTGGTCTTCCTGATGACCCCTTCAACAGGAACAACAGGAAGGTAGAGAGAATGGTGAAGAAACTGGCTAAGGAGAAGGTTTGTGAGTGTAAGCAACTCAAAGATACTCCAAAACACAGGGTTGTGCAGAGGCTGCATGCAGCTGAGGAAGTGATCTGCATAGAGTCACAGGTGACAATTGTGATCTGTCACAAAAGGAAGGGTGAGTAGACAACTGGACAAGGGACAGGGCAGGAGGGATTTTTCTCACACAGAAATACCTCTGTTTCAAACTTGGTCTCTCTGTGATGAGACCTCCCTACTGTACATGAGACAGTATGTACTGTTACTATGTACTGTACTGTACATAGTAAGCTTGGCCTAGGAGGAGGCTTGGGAAACCCTTGTTTGCTGTCTAGCAACCTGTGATACAAGTAGGACTTGGTGCTTTCTGTAGTTTACAGAATACAGATAGTTGTTAATTTTCACTTTTGTAGCTGTAGGCAAAATAGTTTCCAATTTTAAGCAAGAGGAGACAATATTATTAAGTTAAAATGACTCAATATGCTTTGGCCAGTATTTTAAATTAAATTCAAGATGCAGGAAAACTCTCATCTTTTTCCATATTTCATATGGGATGAAGTCACCACCTAAAATTTAGTAAATAAACATTTCTGGATAAAATAAACTCCAATATTTTAAGTGGGTTATCAATTTCGGAATTGATAGAAAGAAACTGAGAGAAAGAAACTCTACAAACTGCTTATCCTTAGTGTTTCAACTCATATGGTTTGTGAATTATTTGAATTCATGACAGATTTAGATATATCGAAGCTGTGAGCTGTTTCTGAGAAAGGACAAGAGCAGCTCAGAAATGGTAGCTGGGGCCCCAACTTTGTGTCAACCTTTCACCTGGCTTTTCCTTGTGGAAGAATTTTGGAAGTTGAATAGGCATAAAATTAAAAGTGTGGGCATACGAGTGTGATTTTCAGAGCAAAACCTTCCCTTTCTCCCTGGAAGGAGCACTGACTCCTCTTTGCCAAAACCCAGCTGTGGATTTTTGTGCTCTATAGACCTTGTCCTGGTGTTAATTGGTCTCTGTAGTGTGGTGATAGAGCCTCTCTGCTGTTTTTTTTTGCCAGGTCAAGTATCCAGCTCAGTTTTAGGAATCTCTTAACACGGCTGTGACACATGCCTGGTATGAAAAACATGTCTGTGTAAAATTAGTAATGCCATCAGAGCAATGGAAAGAAGCCTTCTTGGAAGAAGAATCAAGTAGAGGAAGCTATTTTAGGGAACTCTTCTGAGCAACTCTTTTGTAGCCTGGACTTCAGCTCTGGTTGCCAGCTCTGTCCCACTTAGATAGTAAGCTTTTGAAGGAGGACTAGTGCCCTGTGACACTTAATGCAGCCCTTGGCCCCCAAATCCCAGAAATGGCCCATTTTTTATTGTTTTTTTATTTCAATTCCCTTTCATACCAGAGGAACAATGGTGTCTCTCCACTTCTAGAGAAAAAACAGGAAAATAAGCCTATAAAGGCCACAGAAAATACAGCCTTCATTTATAGAAAATAAAGGCAATAAACTAGGGCCTTTGCAGGACTCCAGCTAATGTAGAGACAGTCACTGGTTGCTATTTCAGGTGATGTGGATGCTGTTTTGCCATTGTTATTATTAAGAAACACTCAGGCACTAATAGAAAATGTAAGTAAAGCCGAATCTCCTCCTGTCTTTGAAATAGAGCAGGGATGTAATTTATTGCTGTAGTACCTATACCTGCTGTTCTAATTAAGACCTTGTCAGCTTTCCTATTTTAAAGCTATTTATTTTTTTTTAAATTTAGCCACAATTGAATGAATGAACTCAGTAAATACTTGATCCATCGAACATGGCTTCTGTCTCAAATCTCAGGTTATACATCCCGGGCACAATGAGCTTCCTTTAGTGCACACAACCCTGCCAGAGGTTTTATGATGCCTGCACACCTGGAATCCTCACATCCCTGCTTGGTACGGAGACAAGGCTGGCTTAGGGGAGATGTTCTTGCCTGCACCAAGCAAAGTTGACAAGCTTTTAAGCACTTGCTGAGAAGTTTGCTTTCCCTCTATTTCTCCTTCACATACATTCTATTCCTAGAAATTAAAACCTTTTTATTTAAGATTAAAAAAAAAAAGGCGTTTAGTTGCTTAGAATCTCCACATTTACAGCCATTCAGGAGACATTATTTCTAAGACAACTTGGTGAAAAGATCTTTGAAAACAAGAACAAAATTTTATGATCTTCCGACTGCTTTGAAAGTACAATAGTTAATATTTTAACATAGTCAACAACTGTGGACAGTTAGGTATGGTGTAACAAATACCTCAATTTTTAATGTGTTTTCCTCTCTCTTTTTGCCAAGCTTAGTTTGCCACAAATAACATTTCTGGCTCACTTCAATGCCTAATTACAAGGCAGCTGATACCCTGGTGTGGAATTTATCATAAAATTGGTCAAAACATCTTGACTGGGTTTTTAAAGAGAAAGATAGGTTAGGACTTTGTTTCTCCTTTGTATCTGAACATTTCGTTTGACCCTGATCTATGTAGGAAAAATGTGCTGCATGGAAACCAGCTTTCTTTGAAATAGTTAAAATTATACTTCATTAGGTCTGCATAAGTTTTAGACTATGTGATCTTCTATGGCATACAGATGTCTTTGGAGAGATAACATTATTTGTGTGTGCTATTTCTCGCTATTTTTTGTGTTCATGCATGATGGAGGAAAGAGAAATATGATTAATGGCCGTGGCTAGAATTCGAAACTACTCAGGCTTGATTTTGTTATAGTGAATATATAAGACTGTCTTTTCCTTTTTTGCTCTATTTAAATTAGTTTAGGCTGACACCACTACCAATTTAAAGACAGTAGTGGTACATTTTTCATCTAAATATTTTAAGCATTTTCATTCTTTTATGTCCTTATTTGTTGGGCAAATACACGTGTATCAATTTTTTTCACAAAAGGTTGTCAGCTGGTTTACGTGTGAAAATGGAAAGCTTTAAACACAAAGAGTTCATAAAAGCCCTTAGAGTGACCTGGCTGTGCTGAGCAAGCCTTGCTCAAGCATGGAAAATATAGTTAGCATGTACAAGAGCTGCAGCACTGATTTATTTCTTATAGGATATGGTTTCTAGAGATGTTTCTCAGATGCAAATGTATATTTTAAAATATTTTACCTCATGAAAATATTTATTTTCACCAGGCACTCTGTAAGAACTTTTAAGAATGAAATTTCAGAGATTATTCTCATCAGGTTTCTGTTGTACATTAATGGCATAGGGTGAAAATGGAAAAAGAAAACATTAAATTTGAAAGGTGATGAAGGAGGATTTCTGAGCAATTGCACCTGGCAGTCCACAGAAAGTATTGAATGCTTCTAGTACTTGTATGTTCTCTGTTTCCAGCCATCTCTCGTCAGACAATCACTGAAGCATTAAGGTTGGATGGGGCCCCCTGAGATTACCTGGTTTCTCTTTCTTTTGCTTCTTAAAACGGGAATAGCATCTGCTTTCTTCCAGTCTTCAGGAACCTCCCCCTTTCTCTGTGACCTTTCCAAGATACTCAAGAGTGGCCCTGCAGAGGCCTCAGTTCATCTCCTCAGCACTTGTGTGTGCGTCCTGCCAGACCTACAGGTTTGCGGATCCAGTTTAACTGCTCCCTAACCTGCTTCTCCTCTGCTGAGTGTGTCTTCCTCGCTCAAAATTTTTGTTCTCAAGGTCCTGAAGCTCCTGAATATTGGTTTTACAAGTAACAATTGAGGCAAGGATGGCAGTGAATACCTCAGCTTTCTATGATCTTAATCATCATGGTCCTCTCCAGTTAGTGGAGGAGACACATTTTCTGTAGTTTTACTTTTTAGTGTTGGTATACTTGTAACAGGTCTTCGTGTTGTACCTCACTTAATTAAATTCTGGTGGGTTTTAACTTTCCTAACCCTATTCCCACACAACCTGAGAGCATCTCTGTGCTCCTCCTCACCTGCACTCACTTCCACCTCCTGTATATCTCCTTTTGATATTTGAGTTCAGTCACGCGCTCCTTACTTATCCATGCAGGCCTCCTGCTGCCTTGCCTTGATTTCCTACTTTACAGGATGGCCCTTCATAAAATTTTAGGGTGGATCTGTGAATTTGATCCCTCTTCTCAACAGAATTGTATCTTTAGGGATTTTTCCAAACAGATACCTGAAGAGATTAAAGTTTGCCCTCCTGAAGTCCATGTTGCTGGCCCTACTTTTTACTTTGCTCCCTCCTCCTCGAATCCTGAAATCCATGACCTCATTGTCTCTCCAGCCAGGATTGTCCGCAGCTTTCACAAATTCACAATTCTTCCTTGTTTATAAGAATCAGGTTCAGCAGAACAGCTTTCTTTGCTGGTTCCTCAAATACCTGTATCAAGAAGTAGTAATCAATATGCTCTAGTTTTCTCCCAGGTATCCTGAATCTGAGCTTCCATCAAGCAGCAAGCCTTCCTCAATGGAAAGTCAGCTTGGGGGCCTTCATCACCTGTAGCAGAGTAGCCTACCACTCCCACTACCACTCACTGCTTCCTTCTAGAGGTCCCAAGAGGCTCAGACTCAGATACAAGTAAAGATAATTTGGCATCACTTCCTCATCAGCAATGAGGACAGTGAATGCATTCTTCAGATGGAAGTCTTTAGGTGGGGCAGGACCTTCCTCTTAAAGTGAGACATCACCAGCTTCCAGCCTCCACCACGATCAAAGTTTTCACTTTTACTTCACAGGCACAGTCTCTTCCTGCTACAGCTGAAGGTTCAGACTCTTGAAGCCGCAGTATCTTAGACATGATGCGGCTCACGTCTTTCTTGTCCTTTCTGGTGTGTGGTATGCTGACCTCTGACAGTGCTTTCATGGAGCTGAGCACTCGGATGTGAAGCTGAATGAAGTCCTGTTGCTGCAAAGAAACACTGCAGATGTCAGATCCCAGACTGGTGGGAAGTGTTTATTTTCTATTGGTAAAACGCAGAAGTTAACTTCTTCATGGTGACATTTGGAAGGCTGGTTAATCAAAGTGCCGAGCTGCAGCTGGAACTATTCTTACACATACAGAAAGTATTTCTTCTCTTGTAGCTCTTACTAGGTTTATGGCTTCCAGGCTTGGATTTTTCTAAGCTAGTCATGTATCTTTCTGTAAAGATAAGTCTGTCTTTTTTTTGGCTGTTAGTGCTATATGACAGAGATATGACACAGGACTCAGTTGGGCACTTCTTCAGAAAGAAAGATTGCAAGACATGTCTGTGCTTTACCTGTCTAGATTGATCGAGCAAGGCCAGATGGAGCCCTGGAGCAATGTCAAAATTGCTGGAGCTAGTACCTGCTCACCTGAAAACATACAAGAAGTCAATCCAAGGAAAGAGACTGCAGAGTACATGGGAGCTATCCGAGTAAATATCTACCATTACTGACATCAAGGATGTGGCAATTGTCCAGTGAGGGCTCTGATGTGCTATTCTCAAAGCAAGATGGGATTCATTTAAGCTGAAGAGTGAGACCATGCTGTCCTAAACAGAGGTAATTGCTTAATTTCTCTAAGCATTTTGAAATATTTGTCATCTCTATTTAGGGTTTGGGTTTTTCTGGTAATTTAGATTGGAAATGAGACTGTGGTATTTTAACAAAATAGTTCTTGCTAGAACTGGCTACATCCTTCAAGATGAAGGAATTACTAAGTGTTTTCTTTAAATCACTTCCAAGCAAGCACAGTTTTTATGCTGGTATTCTCCCTTGGTGTATTATCATCATTACTTCTCTCGGTCTTGACTGAATCCACAGACCTGCGTTAACTACTTCACATTCCCCATGCAGCAGTGAATTGAGACTATCATGAAAATGTAAGTGCATTTCTGATGTGCACCAGTCAAATTAAAACTTGTGTAGCTTGGACAGATTCAGTTTTCACTAGTAAATGAGCTGGTATCTCACTACCGACAGGCCACAAGAAATTTAACAAGGCTTAGAGGGGAAAATAATTTTCTATACTGCTGGAAAAAGTGTCAGAGTTGAACAAGAAGGAACCAAGAAAAAAAGTCCTTTCTGTAGAACTTACTCTCTGTCTTCACTTCCAAATGACTTCTCTAACTTCATTCAAGTGAATCTTCTCTGCACTGCTTCGTATTTATTCTCCCGATACAGCTGGAAATGTTCTTTCGTGTTATTATCTTGTTAGTGAATAAGCAAAGTGTTTTTCCCAAGCTCACACAAATTATGGCAAAGCAGGGCATGGAACCCACGTTTGCAGATGTATGAAGAAGATATAGTATCCTCAGAGGACTTTTTACACCCACCTTGGTGAAACAACAACCATATTTAGGAAAGTAGAACATGAAGTAGGAAAGAGACAGAGTGGATAGGCTGACATTTTGCTTTCCTAAAATCCATGAGTGAATTTTCTCTCTGTAAATGGGACAGGTTCTTATTGACACTGACGACATACTGGATCTAATAATAATTCAATGTTTTGCTCTGACATCCAGTGGAATCAATGGAAAAGCTTTCAGTAAGACTGAATCCTCTCGTTGGCAGAGGGTAGCATTCTAACTTACAAGTTTTGGTTTCTCGTTCTCTCTTGTACGGAAAAGGTGCGTGAGATGGGATTTCCTTGGCTGCTCAAGGGTAACTGAAACCTCTCATCCTTCTGTTTGCAAATCTCAGTCTTACTGGTGCCAGAAATCAAGTTTAAACAAATAATCATAGTGATTATAGATAGATCACAGATACAGTATGAGAATCCTTTGCATTTCTGTGAACCTCAGAAGAAAATGTAGGTGAAGAGGGACTCCTGACATGGTGAAGAGGAATGTAAAACTCACAAGTTAAAAGCAAGTGTACTCATGATAAGATTTACGTTGAACACCCTGAAAGAAGGGGATTCTGTGTGAGTAGAACACATCATTTATGCTGCTGCAGTATTCACCACAGTTAATACAGCAATAGGTATTTCAATGACTTTGAGTTAAAAATACATTTGTTTCCAGTGTCAAATTATATTAATTAATTTTTTTTTTTATCTGGGTTCACCTGAAGGTTGGTTGGTATATTTGGTCTCCTTTGAGCATGATTTCTGAGTTTGTAATTTCCTTTTCAGGAAGTGGAAAATATTTGTGGAATATATACAAATAGATATGTGAGCATAAGAACATATGTCATAAATTTTAAGTTCTATAGGGGAGGTGGGGCCCATAAATGCAGTAATCATGCAAGGGCATGGACTCTGCACACATGGTGGAAAAAGTGCAAAGCCTTTATTGTGCACTCAGAATTCCCTAAATACCAGCACCTAACAGGAYATMACATCATATAAACAGGAAAGATGTTCACCTCAGTGTCCCCCAATCACCTGGGGTATTGCACAGGTATTACCTATTATGGTAACAGGTAAACAATACCCTATAATGTCACAAACTACAATTATCACATCTCATAGGTCCAGCACTGTCCACAAACCCACAATCCTCTCTCAGCTCATCCCTGGTGACCTGGATGCACTCCCAGGGTCACCTCTGGGTTCAGGAAAGAGGCTCTCTTTCCGGCCCTCAGGGCCTATCTCTCTTCCAGCACATAGTGCACCCCAACACATAAATATTTCAAAAATCAGGTGGTCAACTCATAAAACAAGTAGATTAACTCGTGCTTTTGTGGTTTTTTGCCTACTTGAACTGATGTGCCCAAGGAGCCTATGCTAATCCTCGTTCAGCTCTTTGCCCCTGCTATACTGTCATTCTCCCATGCTTAGGAAACAAGCACATTCATAGCTTTTGGTGAGGAGATAAGAGACAACTTCTGCAATGGAGCTGTCCAATATTATCATCCTCAAGCACATATTGAATCCTTCCTACCCCCTGGAAGTGCTGCTGGAAGAAGGTAGGTTAGCAGCATGCGGATAGGTCAGAAAACTGCTGCTGGGAAATGAGAGTTCTGACCAACAGGTAAAGGCAAATGCACCACAATGCCTAGTCTTCAATGTACATTGCACCCAGCTGTTTACGTCTTTTTTGCATCAAAAGCAGGTCTAATATTTCAGTTCCCAAATGATTGCAATGGAGACAACTTTGAAAATGCAATGCAGGAAGTATTCAGAGCCTTTGCCAGCTTTGTCTCCAAGGTGTGAAGAGTCTTCTCTCCATGTGATACCAAGCTTTGTCTGACAATGTTCAGTACATTAGCACATTTAAGTCTGGAAAATCTGGCTGAGTGGCCCAACACAATGTGAGCACATCCCCCTTCTAGTTTAGCTGGGTTAGTTAAAAAGGTCTGACTGAGACCAAGATCAGGTCCTTTGCTGTTAAGAGCTCTGTTGAGGAGAGGTAGAAACAAGAGCATGCCCCTCTTTTGCCTTGGGAACTACTTTCTCCTGAAGCTTTACTGTAGTGCCCTGCCGGCCACCCATACCACAGCTGTGCAGCAGCCACATCTGTGCCAGATCTTATACTTTGTCTGTCCTGACCCTGACACAGATCCAACAGCTTGGCTTCCTGGGTGGGGCTCAGACCTGTCTCATCATTGCAGAAGTGCTGGTTGATCAGTGGACTGTATCTGATCTTCAGCAATGTTGCTGGACCTGATCCTGACCTGGACCTTCTGCTCTGCATCCTGGCTCCCTGTAGGCAAGGTACCTGCTCATGTCTGCCTTGTTATTGTGTTCTGGTCTCAGCTCACTTTTCCCTTGAAGAGCAGCTTTTTTGTTGCTTCCTTACACAAAGTTGCTGACTAATATTAAGGACAAAACAGATCACATGTTTTCTTTTCTACTATGCATTAAGGGATGTTAAGTGTGATATTGCTGACTACACAGCACTCATGTACTCATCCCACAAGCGTGCCACACTCATGGGTCCCCCAAATCCCAGCATGGATTCTCCACACACCTGATACCCCAGCTCAGAACGGAGTCTGCCCTGCTCATCAGCTGGTATCAGCTTGAAGATTGCCAGTGAGTACACATACACAAACATTCTATGCACAGCAGGTTTTGGGGAAGGTACAAACACTCACCCCTTCCAGCAGCTTGGTACCAGCCCAAGGGCTGTGTGTGACCTGTGCTCCAACTCCAGCTGATAGTGCTGAGCCATGCACCCGCACTGGTCACCTCAGAAGTTGCTTTTCAGGGTACAAAGTGTTCCTCCCGCAGTGACTGGAGGTTAAAGACCCCCCTCACTCCAGTTGCTGGCACTGAGACCCCCCTCACTCACTCTGAAGCCAGCACCTCTGGCCAGAGGCACCCACAGCCTGGTCTGGCTCCAGCAGCTGCTCCCCGCTCCTCACGCTGCTCCCCCAGCCCCTGGCACTGAGTCCTGCAGCAGCCACGGGCCTGGGACAGGGAGTGGGGCCGTGCAGAGAGGTGGCTGAGAGCAGGCAGGGCACACTGCGGTGAGCAGGTGCAGGGCTCCGCCGGACAAGCCACCGAGCAGCCCCAGCTCACAGGCAACAGGCGCCTTCTGTACCCTTGTCTGCCCACCCCACCTCTTTGTTCCTCCCTGCTCCCTCTTCCCTGCACATCTCCTCCTTGGCTGGCAGAGTCCCACTGACCCACCCCAACACCCTGGGTCCTCAGCTTTACATCCTTATCTTTTGCAAACTTCCAAGTTTTCCGACGGACTCTTGACAACTCACCAGCTGGTGTGGCTGACCAGATTTGTTTGTATACAGACCTCCCTTATAATTTGTCAGTCTGGTTTCTGTCTCTGTATGTCCTTATTTATAGCTCCTTTGACCAGATACCCTAAAGGAGCAGAGACTGTCCTCCTGCATATCCTTACAGGATTTAGCTGAATATCATGGGAATTGCCCCAAGGAAGTCTGTTGAGATAAACCTACAGAGCATAGTGTTAACTACTAGGAGAAAAAGAAAAAGGGGAAGGTAAAGAGTTTCTGAAGTAATTGGAGGTGAGTCATGGGACAAGTCTCTTCTGCTGTGTTAAAAACTTACTTGTCATTTTGTATGGCAAAACCAGATGTCTTCACTTCTACAAGTAATTTCATTTTAATTAGGTTTAAGTTCACAGCTACCAAAACCTTGCTTTAATACAGACTTTGAGAAACTAAAATTGAGGTGAAAGGTCAGCCGTATAAAACCCTGAGTAATTTGGTAGTGATCAAAGCTTCATATATTTATTCTCTACTTGCTTCATTTTTACAATAAATGGTTCTTTTTATATTGTCAAGCTTTTTAAGAGAGAAAAATTCCCAGGAATTTTTCCTCTCTTAAAAAGCTTTTTTGCTGGTTTTGTAAAAGGTGATATTTTAAAAATAAAAACTCTTTTTTAGCCCTAGTTAATTGGATACTAAAGCTTTGCAGTAGAATCACTCATACAGAAGTTTTTAAAAAGTGTAGTATTAAAAAATAAACAGGAATTGGACTTTTCTTTTGCCTATCCTCAGATCAAAAAAACCCACAAATAAAAAGCTCCCCGAACCAAACCAAACCAAACCAACCAACAAACTATCAAAACTAAAACCAAAACCCAAAAAACCTCAAACCAATGAAACAAAAGAACTGACCAGAATATTCTTTCCTTGACATGGTCTTAGCTGAGCCATCTAGACAGCTGTGTTATAATCTTTGATTTTTTTAAAAAAATCTGCATTCATATGGAAGAAAATATCACTTTGCTTGCACAATCCTTGATGCAAGTGTGTAATTTTAGTAATCTACCCACTTCAAGCAGTTTGTCAGAAGGGAGCTAATGGGAGTGGGATCTATGCAGAGGAAACAGTGGTGCAAGAAAGGGCAATTAAAATGGAACCAGTTTAAGTTTTGAAAGGGTTAGAAACAAAGGGAATTTCACCTCTTCTATCACAAGCCTGTCAGAAACATTTTGTAAGCATATAGCCTCATTTCTCTTCAGCCTTGGTGAATCAAACAAGTGTCTTATGCTTCCCACTGTCATGTAAAGAGTAGAAGTGTACAGGAACATCTCACTTCTCAGTCTTCTCAGTCCTGTTTTGCTGGGAAGACAGCCTTTGTGAAAGAAACAATACGTTGACATAACCGTTTCTTTCCTCCCAAAAAAACTTTTCAGTAATTTTGTCTCAGTACAAGTGCTTGAAAAGTTTTCTGTATTTTTAGGAGGGGCTACTAGCAAAGTTCTGAAATGAGTCGTTGTTTCTGGTTACTCTGCTCTTGTGTCAAAGTAACTGGCAATGTTTGACCTGACTTGCATGCAGTAGCAGATGTGTTATCCTGGCGCATGGGGACAAACAGTTTTCAGTATGATCGTTAAACAGGACTCACTTGAGCACAAAAGCTGCAAAACCAGTGTCTTGAACACCAGGATTCAGCAGGAAAGAGAAGACAGCAAAGGTTAGTGACATCCCTGAGAATTGTGTACCTAGAACATGTCATCAGCCTGAATATCTGTATATCTCTGTATCTCAGCGAAGTCCTAGGCAGGTGGGCCAAAGGATGGGAATGACTGGCTTAGAATAGCTCATTTGTCCTGGTGACTGTGAAACTGCTTCACTTTAAGTATTCTCAGATGTCTTACTGAGCCTCATACTGACTGAGCCTCACGAGCTAAGTGAATCCTCAGCAGTTTTCAGATGAAACAACATCTGGGAGGAGTGACTGAACACCAGATGGTTGTGGGGCCATTCCGAGGGAGCTTGACTTCCATGGCTACTGTCACAAGTGTGGATTGTGCAGGCTCTGTGTGAGCAACACCAACTCATCTAAATAGCAAACTGGCAATTTTTGTATCAAGGCACAGGGGCAAACCTCATGCTGCCTTCACTTGTTCTTAGCAGCACTGAAAAACTCAGAAGTCAATGGAGATCAACTCAGGAAGAGTGCTAGGACCGGATTCTTTTCTTGTGACTGCAGCTCTTAGTTCTGGGCAGAAGCTTCTCTCGATCAACTCTGTCAAGACGTGTAACCTCGGGTCACAAGGCACATGAAAGTTTTCCTTTGGCTACACAAAAAAGTTTTCTAAAGAAACAGAGAAGACAGACAAGGGGGATGTGTGCAGCAGCACATTATTTTGCAGCTGTGGAGAGGCAGTGGCTCTGAAACTTCAGTGAACTTCCAACATGAGACTACCTTCATGCACGCAGGTGATACATAGCCTGTACAAATGGCACTGTGCACAGTAAAAGCAGAGTGTTGGTCACAGACCTCACAACATCAGGGTTAGATGACTTATCCACATTTGCACGACCAGTTGTAGTGGGTTAGCCCCAGTCCAACACAGACACTCACTCACTCACTCCCCACTACGCGGAATGTGAAAGGGTGTCAAAAGGGTAAACGTGAAAACTTGGGGGTTGAGATAAAGGCACTTTAACAGGTAAAACGAAAGCTGTGCTACCAAGCAAAGCAAAACAAGGAATCCTTTCACTGCTTTCCAAAGGCCAGCAGGTGTTCAGCCTTCCCCAGGAGATCGGTGATGTTCTCTGTGCATTACACGGAACAGTTGTTCAAAAGACCAACACTGTAACCCTGGACATCCCCACCTTCCTCTTTCTTTCCCACGGTTTTTATTGCTCAGCATGGTGTATGGAATATTCCTTTGGTCAGTTGAGGTCTGCTGTCCTGGCTGTGTCACCTCAACTTCTCGTGCACTCCCAGCCTGCTCGCTGTGGTATAGAGTGACAAACAGAGACGTTCTGACCCTGTGCAAACATTGCTCAGAAATAACTAAAGCACCACTATGTTACCAACCATTTTTTGGTCACAAATCCAAAACACTGCACCATACTAACAGCTATAAGGAAAATTAACTCCATCCCACCCAAAACCAGTACACCAGTAGTGGCAGCCTGGAATTCAGCCTAGTTATCTGGAATCCAAGGACAGAGTTTTCTTGAAGTATGAACAGGCCTCCTTCCCTTTAACATCACACTCAGCACATGTTCCCTTATTTACTGTAACTGAAAATTTCACAGGTTTCTGCACAACCTTTAATGTGTGCCTTGCAGTGAGGTCTACCTAGTTCAACAGGAACAGTTTCCTCTGTGACACATAACTGCACTGCTGTTTCTTCCCTATGGATGTCTGGTATGCTCTCACCACAGTCAGGACAGAGAGTCCACCTGGTCAACCCACTAGTAGATAGCTTTATCTGACAAACATTCAGAGTTGTGCCTCTGTCAGAAATAATCCACCCTGATGACATACCACCCACTCCTTTTTGGATGGATGGCAGATTTGAAGGAGGATTCATTACACAAGGCTCTGCTTGTAGTAAGTATTGTTTGATTCTCTATTCCCTTCTCTGCTGGCACTATTTCTTGTTTTGGGAAATGGGGTCTACTGGGGGCTGATGGGGTCCATCTGTCTGAGAAGGGGAAGAGCATCTTTGGCCATAGGTTTGCCAGGCTGGTCAAGAGGGCTTTAAATTCACGGTGTTGAGAGATGGGAACCTCCATCCATTCCACTTCAACCAGTTTGATGTCAGTGTCAGCAGGAGATCCCATAGCTTGGAGTGGGATCACAGCTCTGGAGGAGAACACTCAAAAATCCACAGAGGAATTCCTGACACTCCAGCCAGTAAGTTGGCTTCATTGAGGACCAAATTTAAACGACTTTGTGCAAACACACTGAAGATGGGGAATGAACAAGAGGAGTTAGGGATGCGTGACCGCTTGCTGAGCTATAATCTTACTGGCATCACTGAGACGTGAAGGGATGCCTCCTTGAATGGAGAGTTGGAATGGAAGATGCAGGTTCTTCAGGGAGGATGAGAAGGGGAGACAAGGGCATGAAGTGAAAGGACTAGAGGTAATGGCTTCTAGCTAAAGGACAGTAGTTTTAGATTAGAGATCAGGAAGAAATTCTTTACTATAAAGGTGGTGAGGCACTGGAACAGGTTGCCCAGAGAAGCTGTGGATGGCCCATCTTTGAAGAGGTTCAAGGCCAGGTTGGGTGTGGCTCTGAGCAACCTGCTCTAGTGGAAGGTGTCCCTGCTCATGGCAGAAGGGTTGAAGCTAGATGATCTTTAAGGTCCCCTCAAACCATTCTATGATTCTATGATGATCATATAGGGGTTTTTTTCGTATTGTCCCTTCCTGCCTGCTGCAGTTTTGAATCTGATTAAAATGCTTCTGGCATGTCAGATGAAGCAGATCTGGATGTGGGAGACAGGATGTTTCCTGAGAATTACTACTACAGGTATTTCCATTTCAGTGGTATTAAAGAATTCAGCTATTCTTTCCCTGCTTCTCCTGCTGTTACTTCCTTCCCCAATAAGGGTCAGGATCTGATCCTAAGATTGGATTTAACCTTTGATGTGACAACACAGAAGCCTTTCCACCACAGCCCAGGAGTGCTACATCATATATGGCCTTAGTTGTAACATCATCTTCAGCATTCTTGGGCCAAATTCTCTCCAACCTATGGTTCAGACTCCCTTTAAAGCCCCTAAAAGGGGACAAGAGGACCCTCTGTTTTGAATTTTTGTGGTAATTCCTCTTCTATACATTATCTCTTCTTATCTGGTTGTAGGAAGGTACAGGTGAAACTATCACTGTAAATTCCTTTGAGGAGGGCTGTTAATGTGGCAATGTGGGAGTGCTGCCATGCTCCACCCATTCCTGACAAACTGACAGCAATGTCAGACCTGTTTGATTTCAGCTGACAGCTGAAGGACATTATTCACCTATGTTGCTTTAGGCACCATAAAAGATGAGCTCACACAATTCGTCCAGAGCAAATAATCAATATGCTATTTCATACTTATGAAGAAGCACAAAGCTTAAAAATGAAAAGGGTGAAGTAAAAAAAATCCACAATAATGAAAACCCACAAAGGAAGACACAGTCTGCTCACTGCAGGAGTTCAATTCTCCAAGCTTCTGGTTGTGATTTTGTTTGAGCATAACTGCTTTTGTGAATCAGGCAATCACATGATGCAGTAAGCAAAACAGTAAATCAGTTCAAGCAGCGATGTACCTTGTAATTAAGCAATGCATGTAATCAACCTAAAATGGGACCCACATGAAATTGTAGTGTCATCAAGCAATAACTCAATCACAGCTCTGTATCCAATGTGGTAATCATGTGGAAAAGGTTGTTTAATTATTAAGACCCTCAATTTTGAAATTTCTGGTAAGACCTAGGCAATGTTTAAATGTCGTGTCAGAAAACAGAACTATTTTCCAGTTAGTAGTTTCCCTCACTGTTGAACTGTAGAAGACACTTTTATCTTCCCTGAAGCCCCAAGAGAATTGGCTTTCTAAGAAAGAGTGTGTCTTTGCTCTGAAAGCCTTTATTTTAAAAGGAGGAACACTGTGTTCGTATCCTTTTTATTCCTCTCCAAAAGCTCATCTAGTCTCAGAAGCTGAAAAAGGGATCCTAGCATGGTGTTTTGCCATCTTTCCTAGGAAAAAATATATATCAAACCCTTACCTTTTGCTCTATGGAATCCCTTTCCACAAACAAAGCTGTTCTAGACTTCTTTGTGATCAAAGTAACTCCTTGTGAAATTAAAAGAAAAGCTTTTTTGAAGCAAAATTTCTTTTGTGGTTGAAAATATTTTTCTTCTAGAAACTGGAAGCAGAAATGAGCAATAACTTTTTAAATAATTAGGTTTTATCTGTAGCATTTTCTGCAGAAGTTTTTGATTTTCAGGTGGTTCTGATAGAAATGTGTGAAGTTTAATTTTTTTTAGTTTAACATTTCTTGAACTCTGTGAAAACTTAATCAAAAATAAATTGAAGAAAAAAAAGGAGAAAAAAAGCACAACTAAACTGAAGTAAGGGAGTCCTTTTATAGAAACTGTCATGAAAATTATTATAATCATGTGGGTTTTATTTCAATTCTCTTTTTTAGGGCTGGGGTTTAACATCATTCTCACAAGTTGCATTTATTTCCTTGGGAGTTAAGTTCTCATTAGTGTTTGCTTAGTAGATGCTGCTTCATTTATTTCAGTTTCTGCCTCCTGTGGTATTTTAAGCTGCAGCCTTCATGAAGTCAGAAGAACTCTCATCTCAGCTGCATCACAGGGAGTGTCCTTTTTAGACAGCTAAATATATCACCACGACTTGAATTTTCTTCTGGGGTTTGTGAATTAAATAGATAGGGTTCTCCATTCCCTCTGGACTGATGTACAATTGAGAAAGCTTGACCTTTACCTGCTGAATACCCATTTCATCCTAGCCTGACAATAATTCAGTCCCAGAACTGTAATGAGATTTCCCAAACTTGTTTGTTTGCTAATTACATAGTTCTATTCTATGCTGGGAGTCTAAGAGGGAACTGGTCACCAATTAACCATGACATTTCTGCTGTTTTTCTGTCCCAAAGTGACCTGATATGTCCCACTAATCTTCTCCTTGGGTCTTTAGGCAGCCTACACCATATTATTCTGTATTTTTCCACTAATATATGCTGTAGGAGACAAATGTAATGAAACTCAGTGCAAGACCTTATGGGAGGGTGAGGCACTATTTTTAAACTGTCTCTAAGTAGGTTAAATCTTGGCACTTACACTTTCACATCCAGTCACCAGCACCAAGATATGTGTACCCAGCTGCTCCAACTGAGATTGGTGATGTACGATGGATACTCACTCCTGAGTCTCCACTGCATCTCTTGGGTTTGTCGTGGCAGGTTCTTGGATTAACTGGTTTTCATACACTTCAGGAATCCTCAGCTATTTTACATTGACTCTTACTTGAACCTCTGTGAATACTGAAGAAGATAAGCCCATTGTCCTTGTTTCCTGATTTTTAGATAATTTTAAGAGTGCGGTCAGTTTTCTTGTGGAGATGGGAGGAAAAGAATCAGCATAGGATACGCTGGTAAGTGCGTTGCCATCTTCCTGTTAAGAAAGGTGTCAGTGACAGGTCATGCATGGGCTGTGACCTTACAAGAGCATTCATTTTCTGGGGTCAATTCAAAAAACACCAGTTTGTCAGTGTTTAGCAGTTTGATTGTTGTTTCTCATGTCCTTGGTTACCAATACAGTCTGTTCATGTAAAACTTCCTCTGCAGTTTCTTGGGTGCATGCACATACAAAAGAGTACGCTTTTTTAATAGTTCATCTTTTAAACAAATTGTTCTATTTCTGTTAAAAATATTTATAGAATGACCTCAAAACCAGTACTTCACCATTGAAGTCAGTAATTTTTGTCAGAGCCTCAACCTTATTTACCTCCAAAAATACAGGATACTGCCAAGATCTGAGAGTCAGAGGACTCCTTTTATAAGACATTTGTAGCACAGAGAATAATTATTTTTATTCTTTTGACTAGAAAAAATCTAAGCTTTTCTAAGGATGAAGCCATCTGAGAAGGAACTAGTTCTGATCTGCAAATTATTCCCACTGCCACCTCACCACTCTTCACCTTAACAAGTATTGACTCTCTCAGCATCCTATTTGGCAGTCCCTGGAAGTGAGATCAGCTCTTTAGGCACAAGTGCTCTTCCCTGGGTATCCACACACTTCTGATTGACAGAAGAGGTACCTAGCTGTATCAGTTCTGCTAGCCAATGGATGAAAATGATTCAGTCTAGGCAAGATTTCCCTCAGGATGCAAGCCAAAATCCAGTGTCTGGCTCTGCTCTGGCCTTACATGAGCAGTGGAATCCCACTTGTTCCTTGATGTCTCTGTTCAGGAAAATATTCCATCCATGCATGATCAGTATTTTGGTGTCACTTCTGCATAAGCGAACTCCTTAGAGGATCATATGGGACTGACACGTTGTCTGTTGTTAGGACATTAAAAATCACACATCTCATTTGGAAGTGAAAGGGCACTTCCAGAGAAACCTGGACACACTACTATTCTTCTCATGGGTCAAACTCCTTTCATGCCCTCCTTAAGTAACGATCTCAACATTTCTACTTGACCTTGCTGATGAACTTCAGGAATCTGTATTTGTGGTGTGGTGCAGTATTGCTAATATTGGACCTGCTAATTCATATTAGAAGCAAGAGTTCACACTCATTTCCAGACATTTGTGTTCAAATTCTGCTCCTGCAGAAAGGTGATGCCTTTCTTGCTTTTCTTACCTTTTCTCATCATGGTGTAAGACTGTCTTCATGGGTATACCTTTATAAGGAGTGAAAGAAATACATGCCCAAGGAATTTTTAGTAAATGAATAGGGCAATTTGAAATTCATGCACATAACAGGCAGCAGACTTTTAGTGCCTCCCAGAGCTCAATTTCTAGTTTTTATTTAATTTTCTAGTGACAGTGCAGTCTCATATGGCATGGAGCAGAAGGCAAATCTCATATCCACAAGTGTACATTCATTTAAAGTTAGCTTATAAAGTAATTTTGTGACAGAGGTAGCTCCAAGTGGAAAAAAAAAGTGTGGAGAAGATTAATTCAGTTGAGTCTCTCACCATTTCAAATTGAAGGGGAAAGAAACCCAAACATACACCAATTTAATATAATGTCAATTCCTTGAAAACTCTCCTGAGTAGATTCTTTATTTCGTAGTAGGGATTCTTACTACAATTAGTTTCTCATGAAGACTTAATAAAATTTAATTCTCCTCTAACAAGCCAACAATTTCCATGAAATTAATCAGAACTCATAATGTGAGACTTTTACTCCTGTGTTACTTAAGGTTGAAACTTGCTGGTGGATTAAAAAGTCATGGAATGGATAGACAATACCAAATAAATGTTCAGGTGGGTTGTATATATCCTATTTCCACATTAAATAACTTTGATTCTTTCCTATTCCTTTGGGGTGTAAATCTGTTTTTCAGGCAGGTTGCTTAAATACGTGCTTAGCTACAGAGCCCTAACCCACTATTTGAGTGTTTTTCACGATCCTACTATGATACTGGGGCAGGGAACTCTCTGAAGTGAGGGGTTTAGTCTGAAGTGTAATTGTGGTAGAGACTGAGTGGGAGTGAAAGAAATGATGATTTGTAGAGGAAGCCCCAGCAGGGAATTTGCCACCATTCCCAGGCAGCTTGGAAACCTGAGAAATAACACAAATGGAATAGGAAAACAAAGTTTTCTGTGTGGTTGCTTAAGTTGTCTTTGAATACACGTTTCTCGGTCCTCGGTGGGCCAAGCCTGAAGCAACATCAACCAGGCCTCCCCATCTCAGCTGCCCCAACCCTGGCACCCTGTGCCAGACAGTCTCAGAAAGTGGGCAAATGACCTCACTCTTACTCACGTTACTGGCACATCAAGAGGGAGCTTGGACAGAGACATTCATTTTTATGTGCAAGAATAGTGACCTGCTTTGCTTGTGTGCATCATCTGGCTGATAAATGCTATCATTTGAAGACTAAATATTACAAAAGGAGGTTAGGTGAGAAATGCTGTGTAGCGAATTAGAGAGAAGCAATGTGAAATTAAAAGGCAGATGAGCATGTATGGAACAATGTTTGTGTTTCACAGAGATTCAGGTGTGTTAATGATTAAGCTTTCAAGTTATTGAATCCTGAAATGCTTTGACTCTCAACACAGGAAATTTTCCTCTTTAGATCTGAATTTCCCAAGGATTCTATAAACACAGTGAACTTTCTCCTTCACTTTGTTACTGATTTTTAGCAAAGACTGATTATACAGGAAGGCTCTGTGTAAGAGTTAAATTGACAGATCATGTTTACAATCACATAATTTCTTTTCAGGGAAACTCATCATATGAGACTTTCAGGCTTAGAAGAACTAATTTGGATTCAGCACACATGCACCAATGGAAGTGTCCAAGTCCAGTTACTTCAGTCTATTAAGTTTAACTCTCTAGTGCTTTAGTTTAAATTGAAATCTGTGTTTTGGCCACACATGTCTAATACTCATCATATTTAGTTGTAAGAACTTTATTAAGGCTACTAAACTCTAATTTCTACTGGCCAGTAGTCAGTCACCCCTTTTGTGACTATTTAATGTGGTCACAGCTGATGTGTTCTGCTGACATTATACAGCATAGTTAACTCTTCTCCTTTTTGTTAAGGGATTCACTTTCATGAACTAGATGTGGGGAGGATGTGAAAATTAAAAGAAGAAAATTATAAATTCTTTTTTAAAATCAGTTCTAGTTATAAGAGTTATTACAGGGTTAGACTAAATCCTTGGGGTCTGACTAGTTGTCATAGCACCTGAAGACAGGGGGATAATATTACAGGCTTAATAGATGTGGTGTAAAAAATGTCAGGGGGAGAAGAATCAATAAAAGATGCAACATTTCATCTCCGTTGCATTGATTTGCACACAAAAAGAGAGTACTTGCAGCCAGAGAGATGAAATGCAAAGCTACAGTATTGTCAGAAAGCTGTGCCAGTTGCTGAAGAGAGGAAGTCTTAAAAAAATACCAGAAGGAAAAAAAAATTATAAGGACTATGACATATATGATCAAGTGGCAATACAAGGATGAAGCAGGAAACAGGATGGTAGTGGATGACCTTGGAGCCTCATGGAGAGAAGCTGATGAAAGAACAATATGATGCTTTAGGCTGTGGATGCCCTGGGTGGATGGGTTTCCTCACTGCATTGTACTCCTTGTGTTTGGTTTGTGCAATGCAAGGGGATAGAATCTCCAACACCGCTACCTGCATGCAGCCTTGTTCCCACAACACTGCGGAGCTGTTGATTCACTGACACTGAATGGATCAATAGAAGAAATGTCATGCCAGTAAAGGCAGGGAATGAGCTGGCTGCACACTTTAATTTATTTACGTGACATTACAAGTTACTTTTTACAGTTCCACTGAGGTAAAAAAAACCCCAACAAACACATTCTAAGGTGACATATATGTCTACTTTTTGTGGATTACATAGGTTTGCTTTCAGGTACTGCTATTCCCCTCATCTGATTCAGCTAATACACTCTACCTAGAAAATTACTTCATCACATGTTTAGGTTTGTTATCAAAGTGAGGCAACGCAGAGCAAGTTCAAAACTGAGACAGGAAAGTGTGAGAATTCCTGAGCTGTCAGATTGCATCTAACTACCATGGTCTCTTCAGAAACATCTGAGTGTAAAGAACATAATATTTTAACAGCTTAATTTGCCAGCATCTGCATCACACCTAAGAGTAATTGCTCTACAAGTATCTGAAGTTCTAAAGATAAGCACACATTCACCTAACGCTTAATGAAAAATTTAAAATATTAAACAATTAAATTTGTTGGTATGGCTCAGAGATTGACATTTTGAGGTGAGGACCTTCCTTCCAAGTCTAGGTCAGAACTTGAGACTACTCTTTTAAAACAGGAAAAGAATTACAGGCTGTAGCATGTGACACCAAGCTATCATCTCAGTCAAGTATGCTGTTTCCCTCTGATCATTTTCTTTTCCAAGACATAGAGTAATAAAAGAAGGCGAGACACAGAACTACCTGGGAAAACAGAAATCCTGTTGTAAAGTGTGTTTGACATTTTGAATGTTGCTTGCACTTTAAATTGCAACGAAGAGGAAAAGTGTGACCTCTTTTTCCCTCTCCATGACATAAGAATTCTGAAAAAAACCTGAGTTACTCTGCTATGATTTTGTTTATTTTTCATACAATACAGACATGTATTGCTTGAAGCAAAGAGTCAAGGCAAAGGGATTTGGTATTGGAAAAGGTGCAGTACTTTTGATACATCAAAGTAGAATGTCTCAACAGCATAAAACACGAAACAGTAAATTTTTTTTTCCTTCTTTGCCTCTAAATTTCTGTATAACCTGACACATTACAGAATGCACTGGTTTGGATGACTTACTCACTGGTGGAAAAATTCCTGCCAAAAGTACTTGAAATAATAACCTCATGACAAAAACTTGATATGCTTTGGATAGAGACATCATTATTTAATCACTGCAGTGATAAAGATGGATTCCTGGTTTTATGGTCAACGTCTGTCTCCCAAAGAAGCCTTGTAATGTAGAGCTGTAAATCCTGGAGATAAGAGCTACAGGATATTTACCTGATCATGCTTATCCACAGGAATCAGAGCCCTCAATTAGTCTGGTAAGGCAAGAGCTTGTTTGGACAACAGGAAACAAATAAAGGAATGAAGCTACAAGGACTAGGGGAGTAGAAAAGGTAGAGTACAAACAAGGAGTTTTCAGCTTAGGAGCTAGAAGCAGTAAATGGCAGCCTGCCAAGGGGCTTATTCATGAACTAGGCTGGGGCATCTGTGTTCATTTTTAAAAAAAAATGCATTCTTGTGTTTGCATGTCATTGAGACAGAAAAATCTGAGAGACATGTTTGTTTTAGTTTTTCTAAGGGCAGGGAGCTAAAATTTGGTCTTGTGATAGCTGAAGCAAATGCTGAACTAGAAAGTTCATCGTCAAGAGATTTCAAGGGACCAGGTCTTCAGAGCTATCAGAAATGGCTGAAAAGTCCTTTTATAATTTTGGTTTAAGGGAAACACACACTTCTTAAAAAGAATATTATGTTGTTTTTTCTTCTATTTGGTTGGAAAATAAAGAGCTTATTTAAAGCCTACTTCAAGTTGATTGGAACAACAAGAAACAAAGCAATACTTTTGAAGAAGCAAAAAATTCTCGAATTCTGAAATGTTTTGACAGTCAGAATTGACAGTTGAAGAGAAAATGAAGCATACAATAAATTTGTGTTCAGCGAAATAAACCACTGAAGGGATTGCAACTAATGTACACAAAATTACCCTTAGCAAGTACCTAACTCCTCTGTATCAGCAGCTGTATTGATAAAAAGCTAATCATCTTGCTCCTGTGCAGGTCTTGCCTGCAGTCCACTGAGCAATGCAGCAGTTACAACAGTGAGAGCTCATAATAAGATAGTGGTGAAAAAAAGAAAGGGAAAAAGAAACGAAGTATGTTCATTTTGGGCAGCTGCCTAAGTATTTTCTATAACCTTTACACTTTGTTTGTGAGCTTTCTTATTAGTATCGTTTTCACATAGCATTGGTTTCAGTTTAGTAGTCAAACACCATATGGAATTGAATAATCAAACATTGCATTTTAAGATGTTGAAATGAAACATCCTGACTAATTTTTTTTTTCTTCTGAAAACAACCCTTTCCTTCTTTTTGGAGATCCAAATACACATTTTTGTATGGAAAATGTCACCAAACCCAATTATTGGCTTATTCCATTTCTTACATGGATATCAATAAACACAGTTTCCCAGCTGGTGGCTAAGGAAGGAATCTGAGTTCCATGTACAAAACTCCATAGAGGAGATTTTTTGCAGTTTTCTGTACTCTTCATCTGCACCAAGCAAGGTCACAAAGTGGATTCCTACTGTTCTGGTTCTGTAAGGAAGAACAAGCCTATTCCCACAGTTGGGAGCAGGCATATCTCAGCTACACAGTGCCAATCAGACTAAGAACTGGCTTTGGTATTTGGGGAAGTTTTGGAGCTGTCAGAGGTAGCCTCGGCATGTGCGGCTGTTCTCCTCTGTCCATGGTGCTGGGATAGCTCCCCTGCACAGATACCAGTCTCTATCCCGCACTCTGGTGGGGAAACACTGCTGTTTCTGAGATTTGTTACTGTCCAGTAAGTGTTATAAAATTGCATTACTGCGAGATTCATACTCATAAATTATTATAAACCATATTGTTATATGCCATGAGAAAGAAGATGCATGTGGCATTGCTCGTATCATTACCATGGCTGCAGAGCTGTTACTTCTTTTGTAACAGACATCATGTATGGCAGGTAAATCACCTAACAGATCCCCATGAGTCCATCTTTCCAGCTGGGTTTCTTGGCAAATTGAGTAAAGGTTCTGCCTCCAAGGTAAAAGCCTTCCCCACAAGCCCTTCTGAGATTGTGAATAGACACAGATCTATAGACTGCATCATCTCTTTCGGCTGCGTCCTTTCTTGCCTCTGTGCCTGATCCTCATGTGATGAGGAGTGTACTGGTGGGAACCTTCCTGACGGAATAGTCAGGGTATCACCTGGACAGGACATACCCAAATCAGGCTCACAAGTGATTGGATTTTCATCTGGAAGGTACATCACGTGGGAGTTATTTGGAAGCTGGTGCTTGAGGCAGGGAAGAGATGCTGAAGCTGGGACTAGGAGTATCTCAGTGGAGTTTGTGATTTGATGATGATATGCCTTGTTCTCCTGAAGAGGAAGGAACTGTGAGGTAGTTGGTATTAAGAGCTCTGTTTCACTGTCCCATGTGTCATGATTTTCTGTGTCAGCTGTATAATCTGGAAAAAGTGGGTGCAGTTTGGAAACAGAACCACAAGTACGTGACCCTTGGAGAGTCAGCTGGCTCTGGAAACAGATCTGCAGTTCTAAACAGGTCAACAAGAAGCTCAAGGATCTCTCAGAGACTTCTTGATGTCCCTATTTTTTGTCTGGCTTCTGAAGCCCCCGTGGATGACATCACCATTCTCTGCACAGAAGGGAGGACATTTGATCTTGCGGAACTTGTAAGGAGCCTATGAACAGGAACAGTGGAATTTCTCAGCAACCCCACTCAGCTATGCTGACCCTCAGCTGCTACAGGAGTTSCTTGATGTAGCACGGTCCAGAATTCCCAAAATAGGAAGAAGAATGCTGATTTTAGGGGGTTGGATGTTCTATTAGCCCACACTTTTCTGATCCTTCTGTTTGAGGATATTTGAATTGTTCCTTCCCAGACTCTGGCTTATAAGAGCAAGGTGTGCATATGGAGGCTTAGTACTGTGGGATGGGGATACTGTCCTTCTCTCTAAGAGCAATCATATGATGAAAAAGGAGTGTAAGGTGTTTTATGACAGACCCAAACTATAAGCCCTGCTTAGTCATATAGGCACTTGGGGAGGCAACATAGATCTGGAAATACTGTGTTAATAGAACAAAAACCTGGGCACACAGCTCCAGCAGGCTCCTAGGTTCCCTTCTTGAGCACAGTTATCTATGCTGACACACTCCTATGTTATGTATGAAAAAGTATCAAAAATACTGCATATATGACCTTTGAACTGTAATTTCTGGGGGTGAGTTAAGCCTTAAAACAGGAGGGTTTTCCACACCGTCTTGGTATTATTTTTTCCTTTTTGAGACTTAGTAAAAGTGCAGCTCATGCTTACCTAGGTGAGTTTCTTAGGCTAACACTAGTGTCTGCTGCAAAAGTGGTTTTTTGGGAGCCTATAGAATAGAACAGAACAGAACAGAACAGTTTGGTAGAAGGGACCTAAAAAGACAATCTAATCCAATTGTCTGATCACTTCAGGATGATCGAAAATTAAAACATGTTATAAAGGACATTATCCAAATGCCTTTGAAATACTGACGGGCATGGGACACAGAGGCAGACCCAGGTGGTAGACACTGTCCTGAGTGTAGAAACATGCACTCCCGCATCTGCAGCTGGCATCTGAAAGCTTTGCAGACTGCAGAGTCTCGATGGCTGGCATCGCTGCCCCGGGAGGGGTTGGACTGCCTGTCGTGCCTGCTGGATCTGCGCGCCTTTCCGCGCGGTGCCAGGTGCAGCCCCGGCGTCCTTCCTGACCTTCAGACGAGGTCGCCCACGGGCCGTGCCAGCGTCTCCCCAGGAGGCGCCGCTGCTCCCTATCCCCGGGCTCCCACTACTGCCGGCAGCATTCCTCCCTAGCCCCCTCCCTCCTTTTAGACCCACATAGGTTACTTTGGGGGTTGCTGTCCCACCTCTCCTGTTGGCGACAAAAGGGCGGATCAGCAGCGGAACTCGTCTCCTCCCCACCCAGCTCCAAGCCGGCTGTCGGCATCCCTAAAGGTGGGCGCCGGTGCTGTGGAGGAGGTACTGCCCTGCTTTGCCACGTAGCCCTCGCACAGCTCCTTCCTTCTCACCTTCGGATGCCGTCCCGAACCCGGGCTGGACAACGGATCGCTGCACTCGCGTCCTTCAGCCGCAATCGCAGGGAGACGGCTTTCCTCTTTCCCCCTATCCCCCCCCCCCCCCCCCCCCCCCCCCCCCCCCCCCCCCCCCCCCCCCCCCCCCCCCCCGCCCCCCACCTGGATAGCGAGAGCACGGAGACGAGCAGCCGGCGATTCTTCTCCGGCCACAGTTAATCCGAGGCGAAGCAAGGGGGAGGAGAAGGGTCTGCTCCCTCCCTATCTTCTTCCTTGCCTCTCCAACTCGTTCCAGGACCTAGGGAACGAGAGGGGATCTCCGGGAAGGACTCAGAACAGAGGATGCAGAACGCTCTCCCACACCCTCCCCCTTTTGCAGGAAGCCGTGTTTGCAGAGATTTCCCCTGGCACACACACTGACTCCCAAGGAGAGGCAAGGAAGCAATTGCAAAAATGCAACAGCGGGCTGACAACCACCCCTCCTTCCCCACATGGCAAAGCACAAGGACACCTGGCCGCTGGAGACAGCCGGGGATGGGGTGGGGGACCCGCATGCAGACACACGCACCCCTCCGAGGGGTTTGGGAAGCGCTGGGGGCCTGCTCGGCGGCGAGCATCGAGGGGCGAGGGCGGCGCAGGGAAGGGGCGGGGGAGCCGGAGGCAGGGGGAGGGAGAGAGTCCAGCTCCCGCAACGAGGGGAGGAGGAAGGAGGGACCGTGTCGGTGGGATGGTCCGGAAATGCTGTGATAAAAAGAGGGGCGCGGGGGAAAAGTAGGGAGAAGCTCTGGACTCGTTCCTTCTCCCCCAGTCCGCACCCGCAACTTCCCCGGCAGCCCTCGGGCACACGGGCGCCGGCCGGAGCCCGTGGGAGAGGAGAGGAGCCGCAGCCGCCGCCACCTGCCGCAGCCACCTGCCCCGGCCCGGCCCGTCTCAGCACAGCGCCGGTCGCCCAGCGAGGTATCGGCGCCGGGGCGGGCGGGCCGTGCCGAGCCGAGCCGGGAAGGGCAGAGAGGAGAGGCGGGGTGCGGGCACACAGAGGCAGGGACAGCCCTCGTCCCTCCAGGTGCTGGCACGCCTGTGACCCGGTGCCGGTGCCGGGCGGGGGGTGGGAAGCAGCAGCCGGAGCAGCGAGGCTGCTGTGCTGCACCTGGGTCCGGCCGGTCTCAACCTTGAACCGTCCCGGCTCACCCCGAGGAGGTGCAGCCCTCGCTGGCATTGCGCTGGGGGCTTTCCGAGGGGTTCTGGTGGGGGACTTTCCATCCCGCCACCCGGACTGCATCCGCATCCTGATCGCCCAGCATCCCCCGCTTGTTCTCCTGGGCACTTGCAGGGCGCTTCACCTTCAAATGCCCCCTCGGCGGTCCCGGGCGGAGCTGCCACCTCGGAGCAAACCCTCTGAAAACCGAGAGGGCGAGAAGCAGGCGGGGAAACGAGAAAGTTCAAAGGGTTAACCCCTTCTTGCCCATGTGCAGGAGACAAGCCGTGAAGGGGTGCCGCATTGCTCCTCCGCACTTGCTCCCGGGCACTTGCCCAGTCTGGGGGAACCACCGTGTACCCCTGACTCCTCCCACCCGCTGACCGCTCGCCAGCATGCAGCTCTGCTCCTCAGGTGCCTTGTCGTGCAAAGCAGGGTCTGAAGGGATGGAGGGTTGGAAACTTGTCTGCACTCAGACAAAGGGAGGAAGGCTGAGGGGAGAGAGCTGAGGAAGACCAAGCATTAGCCTTTTCTTCTCCTAGAGACACTATTCCTCTTTTGATTGTGCCTCTTTGCAGGCGGCCTTCCAAGGATTCCTGGTTTCTGTGCATGTGAGGTGTGAAGGTGGGCCGGACCCCAAACAACAAATCATGGATTTTGTTATGAAACAAGCTCTAGGAGGTAAGTGTGGTTGGCACACCAGGGGCCTTGAATCCCTCCTACCCCTTCCCTCTGCACCTGGTGAGAGAGGGGATGATCTACTGTGGTAGGGTCTGCATCTGGAATAACTCTTAGAGGACTTGGAAGAGCACGCTTGTCACTGGTTCATGATCCCAGAGTGTTTGAAGAGTCTGAGCAGGAGAGGGCAGCAACAAGCAGAGACCAAAGCCCCATGTCAGAGAAGAGCCCTCCCACACAAGGTGTGCTGGCCCTGGGTCATGCCTAATTGGCACCCTACCATCTGGATGCACATCCTGCTGTGCATTGTGCAGGTCTTGATTTGCTTCATGCCATGCCACTGAGGCAGGTGTTATAAAGGATGCAGACTGGTTTAGGCAGAGTAAACCTGAAGAAAGAGTGGCATTTTTTCTATGCGTGTAAGCCCTCTTCCGTCTTTGCTCCAAAGATTGGCCAAATCTTGAACAAAAAATGGCCAGTGCAGAAATTTTTGTCCCTGATACTTTGAGAGTTATTTTTAAGTAAGAACACTGCCACAAAAAAAGAGGGAAATTATAATAAAGTATTCCTACACACCTTACCTGGATTTGAGGCCGGCCCTCTATGTGTTTCTGTATATTAACTTCTGTGTGTGAGGAATTGTTTTAACCTAGTGTTGGGAAATAGAAAGAGTAGGGATGTGTGTAGGAGAAATTGGAAATACTGCACAAATATTTGGCAATGAGGTTCCTTTTTTCTGCCACAGTTACCTTCTAGGCTGCTTGACCTGGACATTTGGTCTAAGCATCACTGAGGACATGCTGGATGCTGTTGGGAACTGAAATACTTGCCTCAGAGGAAGTAGATTGTTCTCTCTTGTACTCTATCTCATGTGTGCATTTTTCTTTTTTTTTTTTTTTTCTGAGAAACTGTAGAATCACAGGGCTGTGTAAATGTTTAATGTGTGGTGATATTGATGTCATACACAACTTCAACATTTACTGCAGGACTCTCTTCCATTGCATGGAAACAATCTTTTCGTCTCTGAGAGTGGTGGGTGTTTTTCACCGGGGGAGCAAAATTGTCACAGTTAAGAACAGAGCAAGCAACCCAAGTTTTAGTTGGGGTGTTTTGAATAGGGAGATCAAACTGGAGAAGAAAGGGACTAATTTGGTTGCATGAAATAGCGAGGTATGAAGACATCTACATGAGAAGGTAATGGTTTGTGTGGTAGCAATGCTGTTTCATTTCACTCTTCAGTGCCTGTTTTGAAGGAGAATTAGTGTTAAGATGTGCAGGCTTTGCACTGTTTGCTGTAGTGTGAATACGGTTGCTTTCTCAGAAATGAACTAATGTACCTGCAAACTGGAGATACAGTCACTACAGCTGGAGATCCATGAATCCAGTAAAGGGAAATAACTGCTTAGAGACTGCAGTTAAAGGCAGGGGGAGGAGGGCTGCAGCAAAGGAATAACGTCTACGCTGCCTGCTTTTTTTCTGCAGCTTGGTGACTTAACGTGAGTTGGAAGCAGTGTCTGCCTGTGCTTAACAACATTCACCCTGGGCAGACCTTCATTCTAAGATGATGTTGCATGCCAGGATTTGTATGATAATAGGACTTTCTGAGAAGGTAAATTCGAAAAGCATCCTTTTGTGAAGTCTGAGCTCCTGATGTCTGTCAAGATGCTGCCCAGGGCACCAGCTCTTCTGCCAGATGACTTAATGTGTCTGGAACTTACCCACTTACTCAATAAAGGAGAAGTCTCTGCGGAGTGGTAAAATCCAGGAAATGCTAATTCATTAAGCAGAGTCCTATTTTTAAATTACAATAGTTTCAACAAGATAAAACAAGATCTCCCAGTGCAAATATAATATGGAAAATAAAGGTAGTTTTGGACACTGGTTTCTCCTTGGAGTTAAAGTCCAAGCTGATGCAAATCATCCTAGCTGGCCACACTAGCACAGTAAGCCAAGGACTAAAGGTTATAGTTTGCTTCCTTAGTTTTGGAGCCAGAACCCTTTCTGTCTGCCAGTTCTGATATCCAAAGGAAGATTTACTTAAGAGTTGGACTCAATGATCCTTCTGGGTCCCTTCCAACTCAGAATAATCTGTGAATTGTGTCCACAAGGATGGTCAAACTGAGCAAAGCACCAAACCTCTAGTGACTGATAGGCTTGTTTTGGCTAGGGTACATGGCCTGTTCTGCTAGTGACCATTTTTATTATCCTCACTTTCTGGGAGGCCTTTGTGTGGATTTCATGGCTCTTTGATTTTAGTTTAATATGGCTTTTCCCAGAACACCTCTGAATTAATTTGTCTGTTTGATAGGATTTTTCGAATGACGCAGAAGTTCTTATCCCGTTCTGAAAATCTCTTATGGCACTCCTGGAAGAAAGAAAAAAATACTGCAATTTTGTCAGTAAGGTCCCCTCTAATCCACAGAGTCAGACCTGCTATAGATCCTGCCTGCAGACCACCTACAGCTAAGGTAGCTTAACCCTTCAACTATCTCAGCTGGTGACAATTCTCTGAGGCTGAGGGCCAGCTGGATGTCCTTGACAGAGCATAAAGGGTACGCCATTTTCATAACGGGTATGTCATTTTCTCTTCCCAGTGTACAGCCCCAAAATGAGGCTTAGGCCAGAGCTTATGATAGCTAAGAGCCTGGATTTGAAATCTGTTTGCAGGCAGGTGCTTTTGCCCTTTCTCTACTGGACAGGTCTGTTGGTCCCTACTGTGTAGGTCTCTGAAGCACTTGAGGAGTTTGGGACCAGGTTTTGTCACAGGGAGTGATCAGACAAGGTACTGAAAGAAAAATGTCATTGTTCTCCTACCTCCTCACTCACCTTATTGAGGAAAAGGAGGTCTCCCTCTCTGCTAATTAGCAGTAACACTAAGCTTAGCAGAACACTTCTGTGGCAGTTTTGCCATTGCCTTTAAGCAAACTTCAAAGATATTACCCTTGTCTCTAATGGCACAGAATGATCAGATTTGCTTTTCCTTGGAGTTTTGCCCATAGGGGAAGAAGGCAATGGGGTGTTTTGAAGTAAGCAAGCAAGGAAAGGCAGTTATGTGGTGTCAAGTTGCTTTGTTTGGAAGTCTGTGTGACTAGGGTATTTAGGTTTTGTGAAATCAGTTTGACAGGTTACTATATTGCTGAAGTAGAATGTGTCCTTTCCCTGGCTTGTTGTTAAAGAGGGTCTGCAGAAGTCTGCTGTTTCTGTGCAGTGCAAGGTCATCCTCTGCTGTCCTGCCAGCACTTGGATTTTGCTGCTGTGTTGGCAGCAGAGTTTCTGCCTGAAGGTTGACCAGCTTGAAATGTGTCTTTTTAAATCTGTGGCTTCTTCATGGAAAAATCCTTGACCCTTTCATTAGCAGTGAGGACTGCAGTCCAGGAAAAACAGTACAAAATAGTAGGTTATTTGGCCAATTTGCTTCTGTGGCTTTTTTTTTCTTGTGTTTCTCAGACCTTTCAACACCCTGTATGGAAGTCAAACTATTTATTGTCTGACAGTGAGAGAAGCCATGGAGAAGTCATGATGCTGATTAGCTGTGTAAGACAACAAGAAGAAAATAGCAAGAGGAAACCTAAAGGTTTAAAATTGCTGCTTCTTCTTCCACAGGAGTAACAGCAAGGGGATATTTTGTACCTCTGACCTTGCTACATCACCAGACATTGACAGAGGTGTGTAGCCAGGGTGATTGGTCACTTTGCTGTTCCTGTGACAGTTCATTAAATGCAGACAATCAGAGTCATTCCATGACTATATTTTACGTTAGAAGTGCTCTTTGCCAAGTCAGGTGAGAGCTGGGCTACTGTCATCATGACCAGTGATTGCCCAGGAGAGAGCAGGAACTGGAGGATCTGAAGTGGGTCCTGAAGGAGTTTAGCTATAATGCTTTTCACTGTGCATGCCTTATTTCTTCCTAAGTTTGTGTGAAAGCAAATTGTGCATGAACACCTGACTCCCGTGTTGTGCTACACTGTATCACTTCCTCTGTCACTGCTGGCTTGGACAAATAGGGAAACTGGATGGAAATAGATGACAATGAACTTAATGAAGCTCTTCTGGGTGTCATTCTGTTACTGGGTGATTTGAGGGCCAAGGGTCTGAGACATTTTCTTATGAAAATGAAAAGAGGATACCCTATGGGAAGTGAGGAGAATTTAGTGGAATGTTGGATCATGATGTGTTCGAAGAGAGAGATTTCCTAGTGCAGAAAGCAATATTCTGCATACCAGAATATTGTGAAATTGTGGATAGACAGAACACACAGTAGCTCTAAATGTGATGCTGCACAGAGCCCTTTTAATGTGCTGCTTTTACTGCCATGAATGGGAGGAACGGCAAGAACTGGATGGTATAAGGTTGGGATTTCTGCCTTAAATATTGACTTTTTTTAATGCCAGCCTGTGGATAAATTATGCAAATCCTTTCACATGTAACAGTGCATATGAATGGTACTGTCTAAACCTCTTCATGCTTCCAGCACCCCTTGAATTCACTGTGCAATGCAAGCCCCACTAGGAGGAAGGGTTCATCTGAGTTTCTGGATAGATATTCACTATGATAGATATTACAGGCATGATTTTCTGATTTATTGGCAGCAGTTTAGAGTGGGAATTGCTGCTTCACATCCGCTTCTTCTGTCAAGAATCAGTGGACACTTGTTTTGGTTCAGAAGGATTCTTAAAATATTGTAGGCAGAAGACAAATGCAACCAGATTGCCATCTGGAGCATGTCAGCAGGGGGGCACTGCCTACTTCATGTCCCTTACCAGCGACTTTGATTTAGCTAGGTATGCCATAAAACACAGTCCAGGGGGAGTCCCCTTGTTCTTGAAGGCAGACAGACATCCAAGCCCTCATGAAGATAATGGGATTTAAGTCACTATGTGACTTAAGCTCTGAAAGAGCAGCTCCTGTGCTAAGCTTACATTAGGGAAGATGTGAGGGTGTGTGAACAGCAGATAAGCCTGAATGAAAACCACACTAGTGTTTACCATCTTAGCAGTGACCTTCTGTATATTCTACTGCTGCATTTGCCACAGTAGCTTGTGATGTGAGGATTAAGTTCTTAATTTTTCCTGCAGAAGTTAGCAAGATTGAGTGCGGTCCGAGGCAATACAGACCTGTTCAGGGTGGAACAGACCGTGAAACAAACACAGAGATTTCTGTTTTCTCTTTCTCCAACTCACTCTCTTGTTTCTCACATTTCCAGTTCTCTGCTGAGCCTCTGTGCTGCTCTGGGACCTCATGCATCAACTAGGCTGTGCTCCACTGCTTGCGTTAACATGTGAAGTTCTGGAGCAGGACAGAAACTGTAATGCAAAACTGCAGTTCAAAATGCCAACAAATAGTGCTGGTATTGACTTCTGGGGTCTCTTTTGCCTGTGATCCTTGAAACATTTAACACATGAGGTCTTTCATTGTGCAGTCAGGTGCATCCAAATCACAAAGACTGGAGAATGCGGCAAGAGACATGAGATCTCAAGCCCACTGTAGCATGTGATAGGTGTTGGAGGGCCACTTACTTTCATTCTCAGATAAATTCTGCCTGTATTTGTGTAATTCTGGGCCCCACAAATTAAAAATATGTTTAAGGGAGTTAAATATATCCAGAGGAGGGCAACAAAGCTGGTGAAAGTGCTGGAAGGAATGTCTTCTGAGGAGTGGCTAAGAACCTGTTTTTTCTGTTTTGGAGAAAAGGAGGCAGAGGGGTAACCTCGTTGCTTTCTACAGCTTTTTGAAGAGGAGAAGTAGAAAGGAGGTACTGATCCCTTCTTCCTGGGATCCAGTGGCAGGAGGCAGGAACCTGGGGTAGGTGGCATATCTGATGCATACATTTTTCACAAGGTATGGTATTAAAAGCCTTGTTTTCTTCCTAATGTATATTGGTGGGAAAGAGGTTTTCTTCAAGGAATTTCATAAAGTTGCAAGATGTCTTCCAAGGAAGCAAATGGTTGCTGTTGAGATGATGAAACAGTGAAACAACTACAGTAATGGTCAGCTGATTTATTCAATCCATGATCGAAACCAGAAGATGAAAAACTGACCAGGTCCTTTCTTCCTGTGCCTTTCTTGAGAAAACTTCCTTTTATATTTGCTTGCCTCTGTTTGGCCTGTTGCTGTTAGACTCACGTAAAACCTCCCCCTTGTGTCTGCTGGAATCTTACTTATGTTTGTCTTACTTGCAAGCAGGCACTGAGAGCAGTGTGCTTAATGAAGTATCCTTGGAGGAAATGTGCAACCTTCAGCTGATTGTAGAGGTAGGCCACAAAGAGCTTAACTAAGATTTGTCCTACAGGTCATCTGCTTGCCAAAAGCCTGCTTGGAGTGGAGTGACATGGATAAGCAGGAAGTTTTCTCTCTCAGAGAGGGAGAAATAAGGAAATTTCATATATAATAAATAGTCTGCCTAGGATTGATTCATGGCAGAAAAAAACATTCTTCTCCTTGGTTTTTCTGTCCACTTCGAGGAAGTTCTGCATACTTTTGATTTTAATATCCATCGCTGTACACATGAATCTTTCTGACTTTTGTGGTTTTTTACCTTTCATAATTGAAGCAGAGAAAAGTGGTAGTTTCTTGCCAGCTGCATGGTTTTGGCACAAATAGAATTTGTCAGTGCTGAAATTTTGGCCTGTGTTGCATAGGATATGCTATCTGCAGCAGCCAATTTGGAGCTGGGCAGGATCTTAGTGGATGATGTATTACAGTTATTCAGATCTTCCTGGTGAAATGGGTTTCTCTAAATATAAGCTACTGGTTTGCCTTTGTGTTGGTTCTTAAGGAGAGGGGAGTTCAGGATGTAGTTCAAGTGTTAGCTGTGGAGACCTAGGCACTTGCTCACGTGCTGGCAAAAGGACAGACATCAGAGAAAACTGATGTATACCAAAGCTGATGTACATGGAAGGGCTTTGTTCTCTGACTAGAAGGGTAAGGTTTGAACTCATAAAGCTATGAAATCAAATCTATGAGGGCTACCTGGGTTTAGAATTCTTGCTGAGTTAAGTCGAGACTGTATGGTCTGTATTTGTTAGCCCTGCAGTAAAGAATGGGCCTCCAAAATCCCTAAGTAACCTGTGCAAAGGCTCTCCACTAAGGGAAGACAGGTATCCTGCCCTTAGAGAAGACAAGAATGTCTCTTCTGTGCTGGGACACCCCCCAAAGGTCAACAGCACAAAAGTCCACCCTAGGAACAAGATGGTGTCGCTGGAAATTTCATGTGGTAGTTGCACGGAGATGAGAAGTTCTCCAGCAGTCTGCCAAATTGTTGAGGAGGCCTGGAAGAGGAATGGCAACAAGCAGGGAAGGCTGGCAGAAAGAAAGATAGATCTCTGATATGTTGCCATTGTGTTTTCTCATGTCAGAGGGCTACATGCAAGAAGCATGTTCTTCTGTTTGAAGGCCAAGGTCCCTTCTCTGAACTTTATGTGATAGTGTTCAGAGAAGAAAGAGAGGGAATAGGCACTGGTGCTGAGACTCAGAGACAAATACAGGTTCTAGTGTTATCTAGAGTGAGAACTTATAGTTTTCCAGGCCGTTGGAGAGAGGATATGGTTCATGAAGTGGTAACTGGGGTGTTAGTCCCTCAAAGGTGCAGAGTTTCTATGCCCACTTCCAACAGCTGTAAAGACCCTCAGCAGCATTCTGAGGGCTCTTCCAAAATCTCTGCTCCCCTCTTTCAGTAGTGGGCCAGAAAGTACTTAGCCTTGGATGCTCTTCTTTGTGAGGCTGCACCTCTGCACTGCCTTTTTATATTCATTCCATGTGCTGAAATCTAGCGCTTGATCAAGGCAACACAGAACTGTAAACATTTGCTAACTTAATGCTTTGAGCACTTTGCTGGTTGCCATCGTACTTTCTCACGTACAGTTTGATTGTGAGAGCTTGGATATAGTCAGTTATGGTTCTCTCAGGTTAGTTTTTGGGTCTGGAGTATGTGTCTCAGCATGTAGAACATTGCTGAGAAGGCTGAAAGTTTCTAACAACTGCTGAGCAGATGCTCATGGTGTTTGCTAAAGGGTAACAGCTGCAGTTACAGACATGGCAAAGGTTACTAGTGATCTATCACTGGTACGAATCAAAGTGTATATTAGAAACAAAATACTTCAAACAAATTGTGTCTCTCTGCTAAGGGCAAATTGACAACCATCCAGTGCAATTTGAGGATTGATTCCGCCCCCCCTCCCGCCTTCCTCCTGTATTTTTAACTGAGCTGCTTTCAAGTTGGGGGGATGCATTTACTGCAGAAGTGCATTAATATAAACAACAAATTTGGTCTGCTGACTTTGTGCATGTTTTTGCAATTTGAATTTGTCGTTACCTACAAGAATGAAGCTGCTTAGTAGCTACACTTTTGCATCATGATTTGAATCTCGTAGCTTATTTGCAGTGATACTGACCTTGAAGGAATGTCAAACATACAACAAAATCAACATAAATTTGGGATTCAAATGGCTGTGAATTATCTTCTGTGGAAAATAAGGAAAGGAACAACAACCAAAAAAAATACAGGTGGGGAATGGTGGAGCTGTTTTGATAACTCTGGTCTCCTGAGAGAATTGGAGCAATGGAGGGGAAGGCAGGCAACAATTAAAGGAGAAAGGATGGGAAAGAAATGTGTGTCAATGCCTAGGTTGACAAAAAGCTGAGCTGCCATGTCTCTGTGTTCCCGGATCTCTATCTTCTTTTTTTTGCTGATGAGCTCAGGCAAATTTGACCAGCAGAAAAGAAATTTGAACCTTCTGTTGAAGGTAACTGGATATGAGATGGTTGTCTCAATTGCTGGCCTCGTCTGTGGGAGAACCCTGGGAATGCTTGGGAAGGTAACCTGATCTCCAGGTTAAGTGGTGTCTCTCCCAGTCTCCTTGCATAGAAAGCGGTACAGGACACTGTTATCCCAAGAAAACAACAGACTCAACTAGACACATGGGCCTCTGGGCACTGCCCTTCCCTTCACGGGAAGTGAACAGCATTCTTCTATCCTTCTGTCGCTCCTTCTGCTTCGTACTGCCGGACAGAGCTGAACTTCCAGACTTAATGGACTTGAAAATTTGTCCTTGACTTGATATTGGCAATGAACCTTTCCTGCTATTTCTGCTTCACTGCCATGGTGTTACTGTGTGCAGTGTGAAACTTTCTGCAGCCCCTCTGAAGGGGCAGGAACTGTGTGGGACCGCCTGGCCTCTGTTCCAGTGCCTATCCTGAGTGTGTGTGTGTGTCTCTTGAATTCTTCGAAAATGCATGTATTAATCAAAGTCTTAATTTGCAAGAGGACTTCGGAAAGGTTTTACTAAGGCTGTGTTTTTTTTTTTTTTTAATGGAAAGCTTTTAAACACCTAGTTTGTTTTTTCTCAGCAATCAAGAAAAGAAGACATATTGCAAACATGAAAGACTATATGAGACTAAGACATCATGTCCAAACCAATGTATTATTAATCTCTGACAGTTATTTATTTTATGCTGGAGCTAAGTGTATGCATGCTACTCTTCCCTGAATCTGAGTGAAATGTTTTGTTCTTTGTGAATAAGATTTCTTCTTGCAGTTTCCTTCAGATTTATTTTTGCCTTAAAAAAAAAAAAAAATTAAAATCCCAAACAGAATACAAGTAAGCAAAAAAACTGAGGAGAAGGAGAAAATACTCAGAGATTTTGCCAGCATATGTCTATATGTTCCTCCTCTACAAATTCCAGCCAGGAATAAAAGTTCTTGGAAGAAAATTTAGAAAAATTCTAGGCTTCATTAGAAACAGGTGAATCTTTTTTAATTTTGGTGGGTTTTTTTTAAATTTAATATTTTTTTGGTTTTTTTATTTTTGGTTTTATTGTTAATTCTGTATACTTTAAACACTTCTCTTGAAAATTGCAACTTTCTCCTCTGTATTTTCCTTTAAATATCATGTCACCCTGGCTGCACAATGACAAGATTAAAAGGTGCATGAAGGGAAATTTATAATTACATGGAGATAGATTAAAATGATGAGGAAAAAGGTTAAGCAGGGACACGACTACTCTCTCTAAAGGCATGAGAGAGGTGAACGCTGCAGTGAAGGAAGAGCTACTTAAAGTGAAAGACAATATTGGTAAAAGGATAATGTGAGTAAATTGGCCATGAGCATCCTTGAGTCAGTAATTATTGTCTCTTGACCAGTGGGAGAGAAGAGAGGTGCTCTCTCTGGGGAATTCTGCTGCTGCAGCAAGCACGAAGAAATGGAAACTGAGTCTTGGGTGCAGTTGAAATAATTGTACATGTCCAGAGAGGTAGGGCAAGTGAGGCAGGAAATAATTATTGGTCCTGGGTACCTCAACAGAGAGTTGATGTCTTTGAGTCTTCACTTGTGAGATTGTCCATAATAACAGAATTACCCTAAAAAGTGGTTTATATTTTACACTAAATTTTGATTTTGTTCCAATATGTGAAAACATCTGATGGTGTCCAGAATGCAAATCTAGCTTAGTGGGAACCAGCATTGTGCCCCTCTGGGTGAGTTAGTTACAGAGCTGTGGTAAATTTTCCCTTTTCTGAAAATATTTTAGCCCCTTTGTATTTGTATGACAAAAGAGGTCTGCCAGCTATATTATGTCCATGCTCACAGATGATTTGAAATCAACTATTGGATTCAGATTGAAAGTGATTTTATTTCAAAGGACTTGGTGGATTTACAAAGTAATTTCTAGAATAGATGGCTGCACTGGATATCTTTCCAGCTGTGGTGCTTCAGCCGAGGCAAGGATTTTGAGTTTCGTGTAACAGGCATAGCTTGAAATTCCCTCCATGGTAACTTCTACCTGCAATTTACATGGAAGCAGCTGTTTTCAATGCATTTGGTAATTGTTTTGTTTTATGCTACAGTTGAGATAGAAGTAATTTAAGAATTAGGTGTTTCTCTGGGGCCTCTTCCTGGTTTTCGACAATTGTCAGAAAATAAGCTGTTCTTTCTTCCTCAGTACCAATATTTACTATTTTTCTGATTGTTAGACTCAGATTACGCTCCATAGTTTATGCGCCTGCTGTCTGCCAATATTCTGGACTCAGGCTCACATTGCAGAATGACTTAGATCTTTTATCTAGGCAGTGATTTCAGAGGGTGCCTTGTGCTGGCCCAGCACTCAGAGAAAGACCCATGTTTTAAATGAAGGACTGAATCTCTTGGGCCCAAATGCCTCCTGTATTCTCCTTCCCCATGGCTGATAACTTTTCAACCAGGTCTCCTTAAAACTGCCTGACTAATTCAGGAGTGCCTGCTCAAGGGAAACCTTCAGCAAGGGCACACAGGGGAGTGGTAGATCCAGATCACTGCCATTGCAAGCTGTTGGCTTCTGGAAGAGGAGCAATGTGCCATCTCTTTCTTCTGATTGTGCATGTTGTTATATTGCCAATGAACACTGTGCCAGGGAGAGATCCCACTGCAATTCACATCTCTCTGAACACCATGTCAAGGTGTTTAACACGTTTTTTGGTCATGTGGCCTGAGATCCCCTTTTGAGGAGACAATGACTTGCCTCATGGCTGAGGTGCTTGATTGGGACTTCTGGTTTTGTGTTTTGAATGTCATCTGATAGAACTTTTCAGGTGGTACTCCTCCTGCCTGGTCCTCAGCGCCTCTCCTCCGAGACCGTAGCATGTGGTCCTGCTATGCTGGCAGATGCAGTAACAGTTGCTCAAAATAGGTGGTTTAAATGCATCCTCTCGACCACTACCACAGGCAAGAGTGTTCTGTTTCCACACAGGAAAGTGAAGTCAAAGTGCAAAGTTTTGAATTTGCTTCACATATTGAATCCTCTCTCTGGGTTAAATGTAGAGTGTGTCAGTTTCAATGCTGTTTTTACTCCAGCTGACTATTGTGAATTGGCTGCCCTGAGTTAACAACACCCATTATTTTTTCTTTCTGTTAAAGGCATGCTGTCTTATTGCTGGTTCTTACGTAGTCATTTGTCTTGTTTTTTATTCAGGGATCACTTTAGTGTACATTTTGCTTTGCACTGTACAACATCCTTCTGTACCAGGTCCTTTTTATGTACTCAAAAAATTAGTTCTAACTAAAAGACAGTAGAGCTAATGTAGCCCAACAGAGATGATCTCTGGGTGACCAGGGAAACTCAGTGCTTGATTCTGCACAACAAGGTCCTGGGCACTCATAGGCACTTTTTTGATACAGCATAATGTAATTTAAAAATTTCAGCTTTCTTGACAGACATCTGTCAATCTACAGCAGCTGAAGACCAGCATTTCTATTAAGTCCTTGCAGATGCAAGTACAATAATCAAAGGTGTTTTCTTCCTCTTCTTAAAAAAAAATCCCCTCAAAATCTCATGGGGTTGGAATATTCCTTGTTTTCACACCGTCTGAAAAGGATAAGTCAGATCTATCACCTTCATGTGCATGGAAGAGATATTTATGGCATATTATTAGGGATGTTCTGGCTAACCTAGGGATGGTATTAGTTACATAAGATTTCAAACATACCTCAAGTGCAGCATGGATGCTGTGGAGTGAAGCAATTATCTATTTTGCTGTCTTAAGAACAGAGCGACCTAGATTCTCTCTTCTTTTTTTTCTCTTTTTCTTTTTTTTTTCCCCCTCCGTTTTTCCTCACAGGGTGGCCCACTTAGTTGATTAAACTGCAACTCAATTATAACTGGTTATGTTACAGCTGGGAATAAAGCAGATGTAAAGACGGTGGAGTTGGTAAAGAAATTTATTTTTTGCCTTACTGGTTAGCTGGAAATTATGATTAGGGTTAAGTGACAAACACTGGGTTTAGTAGCTTTTGGATGACAGATATTTCACAGTAGCCTTGGCTGGCAGTATGGAATGCAAAAGTGATTCAATGAAAAGGTGTCCATTTCATGGCAAGAAAAAAGAAAGGTAATAGTCTAGTTCATGAAAGATTTGAAATAAGATTTAAATCCAAAAGAAGCCCAAAGTCAGCAAATGCAGGGACAGCATGGTTCATATTTTGTTTGAAGTGAGTACATAAAACACATTGACACTGGTGCATTATTGATAACTTTTATGCTGTGCAAATTCTCTGATAAATTATTTGAGGCATTAGGAGGGTAAATAAGTCATCCACGTAGGAGGAGGTGACCAAACTCCCATCCTGCAATCTTTCATAACAAAATTACCCTATAGCTTAAGGACATGACAGCCAGGTAGCATGTGGTCCATGCTAAAAACACTGTATTTGATGAAAATTGACATTGTCTTAGTGTTGTATAAATTTCCTCATCTATTCTCTCCCCTCACTTGAGGCCCAGGGAACAGAACAAAAGAAAATCTGTTCAGTGCAGGATAACCTAGAAAGCAAAACTCCTCTTCCCATGAAGTTCAGGGCATGAAAGGATCCAATAAGAACTGACAAGCCCCGAAGACGTGTAGAATCAATTACATTCCTAGGCAGATATCTCTGGGGAGATATCTACAGCAGGGATGAAGCTGTGGTTGGAACCCAGCGCCAGACTTATGCAGGGACTCCAAGTGCTGGGAGGAGTACCTCCTGTCTCCTTGGGCTGGATGCTTAGCATGGCTTGTTGCTGTGTCATGGCATCACCTGCAGCTGAGCAATATGCCTTCGCACTGTTGCCACCTGCACATTCAAGCATGACGACTAAACCAGGTGAAAAAAGCAATGGGAATTCTGCTCTTACTTCTGTCTCTGACTGTGGGGAAAGCTGATTGTGTAAATACATTTCTTGATGGCAGGGCAGGGGAAGCCTACCCATTCCTCCTCCGAAAAGTCTCATTACCCAATTTCATCTGCTGTGTGCTGTCTTGCTTCTCACTTACCACTTCACTTTTTCAAGCTGTCTCAGTGCTGGAAAGTCTGTTCTCTGCAGTGTGAAGTGACTCCTCTCCTTACCTGCCTGGATTCCCACTTGGCTTCAGCAAAAGAGGAAAGAAGTGTCCATCTATGTCAAAATTTTCCTTCGGTACCTTGGGCCTTGAGACCTTTCTCAGGGATCAGAGAAGAGCTCATGGACAAGGGCCTTCGGAAATCCTCCTTCTTGCATTGGTGCTGAGCATCCCTATGAGGAAGGAATATGTTAGTAAGGAAGCAGTATGCAGATATCCTGGGAGATAGTGTACAAGGCTGATGACTGAGTTCATTGGTTATGGCAAGGGCCAGACCTGCACCAAGTGCAGCTCACTTAGAGCAAAAGAGAAAGATCACACTGTTCCATCTTCAAACATTTTTGTAAGAAAGAAGCGCTATTCATCTTTGTAAGGAAATTTTTGTCTGTTGAGAAGGATTAATCAGAGATACCACAGAATATAATAGATAGTCATGTAATTTGAGGACCTTGAAGGTCCTAGAAGGCCTTGACTTAAAGATGACTGATATCACAGGGAAGGCCACACTTAATTTCAAATGGTCTGAGTGCCATTTGAAATTTGAAAGAATCTGAGACACATATGATTTCAGATTCTTTTCTGTACCTCTTCTACTTGTGTTTTTATAGTGACTTTAACGGTTAATTTTCTTTCCTCTCAATAGCTGACAGGCACAGACATGGACATTGCCTTGTCTTTCAGTCTTCTTTTTTTCCTCATGCCAAGAACCCTCATGTCAGAATGTTATCTTTCTGTTTTACTTTTGTGCTAAGATAGCACTACAACTACTTGACAGGAGAGCTTAGGAACGGTCTCTTGAGATATATCCACCAGGATCAGACTATCCGTGTGGTATTCTTCATCTAAAATGCAGTGCCCAACAGGAGGATCTAATTGGCATCTCTTGTCTCAGCTACTTCAAGACTGCTGCAGTGTCCTGAGAAGGCACAGAGGGGATTTGTTTGTTTAGTCATGCCCAGGATCAAGAATGCTTTACATATTTCATGTAAGAAAGATAGGAGGCCTTAGACCTGAAAATGCTTTCTTTCCTGTTCACCTTATCACACAAACTCCAATCTAGCTTCTCTCTGAAGGCACCTGGTGATTCATGCCCATGCTATTGCCCTGCACAGAGCAGTAAATCACCCTTGTCTACCTCCATGGCACTGCTGGGCATCCCTTTCTCATGTATTCCTTAGGAGCAGACACTCTTTAATGGTGCAGCTGGTGGGTGGTAACAGCATGAATCTACTGACATTTTGCTAATGCTATTTGTTACAGCTAGAGCTTCTGCCTGTTCTTCATAGAAATTCTGGGGGCTCTTCTTCCCAGTGACCTGTCAGGACCATCACAATGATGGAAGGAGGGAAGCGAAACAATAATTCTTGTTTGAGGGCTCAGCTCACCACTCATCCACCAATAAACCTGTTGTCCTTTTTTGGACTGCTGCAACATTTTTCCTGCAACCATATGTCTAGATCCTGATGCTTGCCACTATTTAGAGCCAGGTGTTGGGCCCAGCAGTGAGGACAAGAGACAAAGAAATTATAGCCATAGATTTGCACAACTCAGCAGTCTGGATTACAGGGCTGATATTCACATGGTGCTGCTGAAAGAGGTGTAGCAACTGCCAGTGGAGCATATGTGTAGGGGTTAATGCATTGTGATTGTACCACTGACAGCCTCTGAGTAGTTAAAGTCAGTTCAGGGCGCAAGCGGAGAGACCTAAAGTTCTCTATGTTCTGTAAAATGCTCCCTGTTCATGTTTGCTAACCTTTTAATTAGAGAACCAAATAGAGAAAGTCGTAAGAGGTAACTGTCTTGAAATGCAAAATGCTCTGTAGAGCTTTATTTTAACAAGGTTCCTATTCCCAGTCTCTTTAACTACAAAGCCCTTATAAGGGAGTCAGCTCATGAATCAGTCTTCATTAAGACATGTATTAAAACTGGCGGTAACTGCCCTCTAAAAAAATAAGAAATTAGTTGTCTTGGGCACAACAGGATTTGTTGGGATTTTTTATTCTCATTTAAATCCAGTTCCGTGCCCTCAAAAACAAAACAAGCAGTGCACCTGGGACAGTGAGAGGAGAGAACTGTACTGTCACAGTTTGTCTGCTCCTTGTAGAAGCTGGCCTAACCTTGCAGCCTTGTTGCTTAAGAATAGAGAGCAAAACACATGTAATCAGCTACTCAGAAACCTGGCTGACTTTACCTGACTCTGCGGTCACGAGCACACGCCAGTATGGTAAATATGACTGATTGTCTATCTACAGATTTTTCTCTTATTTTGTGGCCCATAGGATAATTTTTTAAAGGTGATGTGGGAAGTCCCGTCTGTTTTCCAGAATATTCTGGGCCCCTGAAGGATATTGGGAAGCAGAAGGTGTGACCCAAGAGCTTTCTTCTCTTTGTCCACCATCACCTTAGTGCACTATCAAAAGCAGAGCTACTTCTTTAGCTCTCGTTCCTGACATGTTATTGACCTCTGGTCTTGGATGGCAGTCAATCGTTTGACATTTTTTCAACACTGCCAGTGAATTGTCAGGAGGCCTCTAGGTTATGAGAAGCTCAGTCTGGTTTATACCAGAGGGCAGAATGTGTGCCTGAACATTACTTTCTTCTGAGATTGTGCCTATAGCAACAAAAGTGTGAGAGAAAACCAGCTGGACAGGCAGTGGTGCTGTCACTGCTTTTTGGGGCAAGGCCTTCAGTGTTCCAGTTCAGTGTCATGGCATAAGTAGGCTGGGCTTCAGCTGTCATGGTCTATCTGGGAAACAATGGTGCTGTGGTTTCACTGCTGCATGAGCTATGCAGGTAAGCATAAGCAGACACACATGGCTGTGCTTCAAACCACTTAGCCACACATCAAAGGATGCAGAGAGCTGGACTTGTTTTGGTGAAAGGATGTATTTGTCATGAAAAGCTATTCGTTATCTGTTCGTTATCTCAACTTCAGCTTGATTAACTTGTCTGTGTAACATTCCAGCTGAAGATCCTGACCAAGCTCATTACAGAACTCAAACGGATAAACCAGTTTGATAATGGAAAGTAACACAAATCATTTTAACTAGAGACTAGTGATTCATTATTTAACATCTAAAAAATGTGTCTTCCCCAAGCAGACCTCTGGGGAACATTTACAACTTCTTCCTATGAGTAAGCATGTGTTCCTTCTCTGGCCCAAAAGGTCATAATGAAGTGATTAAAAGGACCTGTAATAGTTCCTTGCAGAGAAGGATGAAATACTGCATTGGCATATATTCTGTCCACTAATAAAAAGAGCAGGGTGAAGGTTATAAGGTCATTTAAGCATTTTCAGCAGAACACAATGACTTGGAGCATTGGGATGATTTTCTGCCTGATATACTCACACTATGTCAGGATGAGGAAGAGCTGTATTTAGTAGCTCTTCTCTTTAAACTCCAATATAAGCTATTTCCTGGCACACTGCATTGATTTTCCTCTCATTGTGATCTTGTAATAATTGTAGGGGCAGGGCAAAATGTAATCTCATGTATTCCATGCCTTAGCTGTGACAGTAATTTAGATATCTGACATCATCTTTTCAGCAAAACTGCCAGTGAGTTCCTTGCAGGAAGTGTTCATGTACTTGTGCACTTGATATTCCTCTTTTAGTAGGCACTGTTGGTTTTGCACTTTGTTTCATTCCATTATTTGAGAAGACTTATAATGCTAATTTTGCCCTGTGTGGCAGCCCTTTCTTGGTTGCCCTCACCCAGATACAGAACTGAGGAAAGGCTGTTGTGCTTGAAAGCTGCTCTGTTTTTTTCTCTGGTAATGCAAAGTATTCTGTCTCCTAACAAGACTTGAATTTGTTACTTTCTTACATCACCTTGTTTGCACTTTACAATGGGATAAGTGTCCATGTTGTCATTCAAACCATTAATTAAAATGAAGGATAGACCTTGCAGAATATTCTACCAGCACCACATTCTTCCAACCTGACAGCAAATCAATTGTGCATCAGCCTCCATACTTGACAAAGCAATACAAGTGTTTTCCAGAAGCCTTTTTGTGGTAGCTTCTACAAACATACTGATGGCTAAAACTACCACTGTTAACTGGGAAATTCTGAGGTTCCCTCAAAGAAGCAATATTAACTGACCTTTAAAGGAACCTGTGAGAGGCAATGCCTTCGCTTAAGGTGATAGGAGAGAACATGGGCAATGTTGCTTTACCACACCTGCCGGATGCCCATCTTAGCTCAGATTGCTCCTATCAGAGTTGTCCTCCTACAGACTCAATGTATCTTGGCTTGGAATGCTTGCAAAAAGAAGAAGGTCTATAGTTGCTTTCAAATCTGCTAGACAGCAGTCAACTTTATTGCTTCATTGCAATAGTTTACTCTTCTATTTCTTTGCTTGCTCCTGTGAAAGTTTGGCAGGGCAGTGGAATTAGGAGAGGTACTGTGAAACTAAGGAAGGTTTCGAGTGGTATGAGGAGGTGTCCTGACAGCAGAATATGGTGTGACAGGTCTTGTGTTATTAGCTGGCTCAGAGCTGAGGTTATCCTTGAACTGAGACATGATCCTAATCTTCTAAAATTTAGATACCAATGCTGGCAAAGCATCTATGAGTATTGTGATTGGTGTTACACTCTAACCAATGAACCTAGTTGTTATTGGTGTTATGTCTTCTAAAGTATTGCATTCTTCATAAGTGCAAGGAACAGGTGATTGCTTGTTAGCACTGTGCTATTACCTCTCTCCATGTGCTCTTCAGCCTGCCTTGTGGTTTGACGGATATTGGTCTTTTTTGGAACAAACTAAAACCTTCTATCAGTATGGGAGTCCTCTCAAAGTACTCTGCTCATGTTAGAACAGGAAGCATCTGAACCTTAATCCAGTATGCAAGAGGCAGTTCGCATGGCGGTGTGTATTTCAGGGACCTTGCTTTGTATTTTGAGTGAAAGGAAGACATAACTAGCATGAGCCATTTTTATGTGCTGTGGCTCCCTTGGCAGAATCAACAGGAGGCTGCTCTTAAATAGGGCCAATATAGTGAAGATGACAGGTGAGGATACGGGGGAAAATATCTGAGATTGCCATGTTCACAAGAAGAGAAGTAGGGTTTACAGGAGCTGAAAAAAGAGTACAGTGGCACGTGCTGGGAGTAGGTCCCTTGAGCAATTGCCGGCAGCTGCTGTGAATAAGATATGCTGTCCTTCTTTCTGACTATCCATGACAGTTGCATTTTTCTTGAATGGGAGTAACTGGCATAAACTTACAGGTGACACATGAATTTTGAATATACTTGCCAGTCAAACAACACTTCAAGTTTCCAGCCTGAAGAGACAGACGTTGCTTCTTAATTCTGTCTTCCATTCTGTAAAAAAACAATCTAAACCCTTGGCGGTCTTCAGGTGTACTAATTTAGGACCGTGTTTGATCTTTCTTCTAGCAGCATTGCCATTTAATCTTTTTTCATGCCAACTGTTAGGAGGTGTGATTTCCCAATGATTGTGGCCAGTATAGTGGCCACTTGTGTGTAGGTTGCCTGCATGGTGGTGGGAAGAGTTCTTTCTGTACTGGAAAACAGTGCACTAAGTTCACAAAACAAGTTAACCTGGCCTGTTCTTTTAAAAATGTGTAACTGGAAATTCCTTGGTGGTGTTTGCAAAAGGAAGAAACAGAATGGAAGTGCCTTGAGGATTAATCAGATTCTCCCATTTGCAACTGAGGCATGACACTCAACAAAGTTTACCTCAAGAGCATTCAAATGTTTCTCTATTAGTGGTTTTTGTCTCTTTTTCATTATGTTTGAAACTGGGACTTTGTTTTAGTGTCTAAGCAAAAACAGTGCTTAAAAAATGCTTAAAAACCTATTCCCCATCTCTCCCCATCTCTTGATCTCTCTCTTAGTCACTGTCTGTTTACCTCGCCACAGACTTAAAAGGGGTGAAAAAAAATAATCAGCTTTTAACAGTTGCATTGGTTCTCACCTTAAAAGTATAAGGTTTCACTGGATGTTAAAGCATGAATTCTTCTGCAGCTGAAAAATTAGGATGTTTAGGATAAGAAGATGTAGATCAATGGGATCGCTGTGATCCCAGCTAATGTTTTGTGGCTTTAATCTTGAAATGCTATAAATTATGGTCAGTAAGGTAAAATGCATGAGCTAAAGTTAGGCATATGTGTTGCTCCTTTACTTGGTTGGGGCTCTGTTGTTTTCTGTGAACTGTGAGGAAACTAAAACTTGTCGAGCCCTTATAGTTGCTCCTTCTTTGTTGTCTTGGCCTAGACTGAGATCTCTGCATGACAGAAAGCTGAAAGTGTGTGCAGAGCTATCGACAGCAGGCAAGAACATCAGTGAGAGCCATGATGTGTTGAGACTTGCAAGGAGATCCAGGCTATAGCCATCAGTTGCTATCTCTAAGACAGTCCTTAGGCCTTGTGTCGTGCAGCCACTGGCATTTATTCTTGGCAGCAGAAAACCTTGTTCACCCCTCATTTTAAACATTTGGTGTTTGGCCCATTTGAAGAGTGTGAAGTCACACATTTTTCCAGCCATGCTTCTAGGTCATGTCCCATCTTTCTTTGCATCAGTTCTCTGTCTCCAGTATTGCTTCAGATGCAGCTGTGCTTCTGGGTTCTTTTGCATAGCAGATTTAAAATTGTGATAAGCAGCTGCTAGTTGGAATTGAGGCTTAGGGGCTCATTAGCTCACAGAGACACTTATATTTTCATTTCCATTTTGGGGGAGCTTATGATACCCTGTAATTACAATGTCTGAAGGCTCTCCATCTTCCTGGGGCTGAGTAGCCACTGTTTTTCTGCTCATTTGATATGTAGCAGCAAAATTAACCATTTGTTTAGAAAGCAGCTAGATTTCTTACACTGTTGTCAGGCATAGAGCTCGTACCCTCCTCATCCCTCCTGCGTGCACTGGAACAATTTTTCAGTATTAACAATGGATCCTGCTTCTTTAGAACTGCCAGATAATAAGGTATTTTCCAAAGGATGGAAAGGTCTTTACTGTTTTTCGCAGAAGAGTGAATTAAAGCCCAAAGATAAAGCCCAGTCACTGAGATGTGAACCGGGTGAATTTGCCATCCTGACTAGAATAAATCTCTTTATTAATAAAATTGTGACAGGTTAAATTTTGAGAATTGCCCGTGATATGGCTGTGAAAGTATATTCAAAGTAATATACTAATTCAAAGCAATACCCTAGCAAGCTCTACTTCCCCCTTGAGATAATCATTCAGCAGGCACAGAGTACTTTTCTTACCTAATAGGTGGCCCTATGGGGGGAGAAGACAGGTCCAGCCTGTTGACAGATCTCAGAAGTTAGGATGGAGTCTTCCCCTCAACATTTCTGTATTTTTAACTAGTTTTTATACTACTTCTTCATGTTTAGGTGGAGCTTGAGCGACTTAGTCATACATTGTACTCAGTGAGTGGGTTGTATCTTGGGGGTGGGTACCTGAGATAACTTTGTGATGGAGACACTCCGTCTAGTATCTATTTTCCTACCCTATTTTGTGATGCTTGCTGTTTCACTGTGCCTAGAGGTCCTGAGAAAGATAGCTGATTGAGGGCACAGGGGGCTTGAATCATCGATATTGGGAATCCTTCATCAAGTTCTTAGTATCGTAGAATGTTTTCGATTTGAAGGGAACTTCAAAGATCATCTATTTTCAATGTCTCTGCCTTCTACTAGATCAGGTTGCTTCAAGCCCCTTCCAACCTGACCTTGAACACTTCTAGATGGAACATCCACGACTTCTCTGGGTAACCTGTTGTTATTACAAGATTACCAAAAGGAAGTATATGTGTACAATCACTTACCTTTATACTTATGTATATACAGTATGAGACGTCTTTCCTGCACAGCACCGACCAACCCGATCCCAGGAGTGTGGCTGATCAGCGATGGAAAAGGGTCTCTGCATCATGGAGTTTGGGGTCAACTAGGCGTCCTCAGTGAAGGAGATGTCATACAGAGAAGCTCCCACAGAGAAACTCGTCCCGGGTAGCCGTTCATTTTGGTATGGTTTTAGTGTAGACACACAGGTGAGCATAGGGCATAGCTCCCAGCTACGGGTTTGAGAGAAGCCCCAGCTCTCATGTGTGAACCTGGAGTACTGAAGAAGAAAATATATGTGTCAGCAGGCAGCATCCACAATCTAGCTGGAAAGGATTAAAAAGAAGAAAGTGGAGGGTATTAAAAAAGATACCAATATTTTTACTGATAATGAATGATCAGGAAGGCTATCCCAGGAAGGGATACTTGATCATACACTGATTATTGCAGCCTGAACCGGTCCAAAGTTTTATGCAACAAGGACACATGTCTGAAAACAGGGGTTTTTTTTTCTGAGGATGAGCTACAATTTTGACTTTCACTGTGCATGTAGGTTACCCGTCCTGCACTTTTTCTGACATGTACCAAAATAGCTTGCAGGTCTCTAATCACCAGGGAATATTCTCCATTGATATGACTTCACAGAGATGCAGGCTAGTTTACAGAATGTAAGAACTCAGCTTTTTCATGTATCTCTCAAAAGCAGCAGCTTCTGTGTCCCCCTTACATGCACTTACTTATTGGTGGTGCATACTGACTAATCTATGTGGGAGAAGATTACTGCAGTATACACATATCTGAAAATGGTGAAAGGTTGCAAATGGTTTGAATCTGCACTGTACTCTAGGTTAGAAATGTAAAGACAGAATAAATTACACAGGAATAGAATTTCTGCCTTGCAGTGAGTGGGAGCAATTTTTGGTATTTGGCATAGCAGGCCTATAGGAAAGCATTTGTTATAAATAGACCCAGGATGAACACAGAGGGGATCCTGATAGGAAGGGAAAAAGTGCTGAGCAAGAAAGATACCACCTTGTGGCACTCAGAGCTGCTCAGTATGCAGCGGGATTGGGCTGGCTCATTAAAAACAACACAGTTCCAATCGTGTACGCTGAAATTCTTCACTTCAAATCCAGTTGGAATAAGCACTGGGCAGACAAATCTTCATACAGAAAATTCTGTTTCTGTGCCCTAGCTCCTGTTAGCTCCTAGCAGCTGCTTTGCACCTATGATCACTGAAATTCCCTCAAGATTCAATTCCTATTCCACTGCCTCATGCTGTAAGTTTAATCTTTCCTTTTGAACAGTGGGCACACCAGAAGAACTATGTGCAATCTATTTCACTGTTTTTAGTCAGTTCAAAAGCATATTAGAATGCAGGACTCTTGTCACATCCAATGTAAGGACCATCTAGCCTAGTGTTGCCTCCAACAGTGGATGGAAAGGCAGCAACTGTGTGGGTGTAGTGGGAATCTACCCCAGAGCACTGTCCAGTCTGCAGTAGCTGTGGCTTTCAAATCCATGCATGTTACCTCTGTACATACCTAATAGTCATAAGGGTTCTTTATTTGGGTGCTAGGGAGTGTTTATGTGAAAACTTAATTAGATATGGTATTTAAGGAGGGACAAGAATTTGATATTCATCATTTTTGTAGAACTAGATGTCCACCCCTAGACCTGCACTTTGTGTTGAACTGTGTTTGTCATTCAAAAAGAAGTTCTGCCACTTTATAAGCTGTCCAAAGTAAGAGGAGAGCTTAAGAGGTTGTGAAAGTCATTGTGTGCAGCACACTGTGCCTTCCGCTTCTGTAGGTCCTAATCAGATAGTTTGAATGGGAAGCCTGGCTGATGTGTGATTTGGGGTGAATAAAGAATTTTGACATATATTCTCTCTTGTGATAATGATGGGTGAGAGCTATTAGCATAAAATTGCGATAAATCATGCTCATTGTAAAGATAAGGGTCTTGATTGCAGTCAGCACTGAAATCTCTAGCTCATTTCCTGTAAATCACTCACTTCAAAGGTAGAATTAAAAGATCTTGTGCTAGGCAGGCTTTACTGGGGAATTTGCAACTCATTGGCTGTCCATTTGTGTAATTAGGATACATAATATTTAGAAAATCTTACCAAAAAGCTGTTGCCTACTGTCATTTAGATGCTAGCTTTGGCTGTCCTTTTCTGCAAAGAGGTAGGCAGATTTCTGCCTACGTCCTGTACCACTGAGGTTAATGTGTAGGTTTTTTAAAGTTCTGAAAAGGCTGAGTGGAGAAACAGAGACCTTTCTGATCCTGTGTGTGGTGTGGGCAGCTCACACTGTTTGTTTCACCAGAGTCTCACATCATCTGCTCACTGTAGGGCCTTTTTACGGTTCTGGGATCCAATACTCCAGAAACGTGTGTAGGAGGGCAGGTCTACACTGTATCAAACCAATGGTCTGTTATATTTCAGCAGCTGTCTCCAGTACTGGCCAAAGGAATGCTTTTTATGAAAATAAAAATGCAAGGCAAAAGAAAAACTTCCCCTAGTATTTTCCCATCCCTCTCATTCTCTACTTTTAGTCCAGTGGCCTTCTGAATATAGAAAGGTTTTCTGAATGTAGGTAGGTTTTCTGTATTTAATGATCCTCAGTGGAACTATCTGCTGTGAGTTTGCCTGCCCTGTCCTTGAACCTTTGGAACCTTCTAGAGTCTGCAGCACTACATGCAAGTGTTCCACCAGCCTGCTAGATGTTGCCTGAAGATCCATTTCTGCCTGAGGGCTTTGTATCTTGCCCCTCACCCCTTCACTTGCTCTTCCAGCCGATTTTCTGGAATTTAAATTGGAATGGGGAAGTGCAGTGAGATCTGTTATGGCCCCACACCTAAAGGGGTTCTTCTGAGAGATGTGGGTCCCAGTGCATATCTCAAGTATTCAAGAAGTTCTTATTGAAGACGGTTGCATAATCAAAAGTGGAAATCGCATTCTCGGTGACAAAATCCACATTGTCTCCTGGTACTCTAAGAGGACTTGTGGAAGACACAGGATACACTGCTGTGCCATTGAAGCAGACTCATGAAGACCCTTGAAAAGCACTTGTAGGAAAAGGGGCTCTCGAAAGCACTAACTCTGATCCTGGCAGTAATTGAATCTGATCAATCAAGAGCACAGTCTCTGTACAGTTTTCTTGCTATACAACACTTGCTTGGCCTTCATAAATGAATGGAATTTATTTGTCTACTTGCCATAAACCTTTCTCTTTCTGCAAAGCTGTCTCTAAATATTCACTAGATCAGTTAAGGAGCCATAGAAAATGCTCCCTCACCTAAACAAATAGTTATTTTTCTGATGCAAGGTAGAAGAAGCAGGATGAGTTCTGAAAGCTCCATCACTTGCCAATCATCTGCTGATGATCTTCTGGCAATGTGAAGAATAAACAACAGCACCCTAGATATTAAACAAGATTGAGTGATACTGCTAAATTTGCAGCAAAATAACAATTTATTTGGAATAATTAGATTATGGCTCACTTGTTTGTTCTTTCCCCAATTTACTTAGGTGTGATGACTTGATTTTATACAAGTTGAGTGCAGCTTGAGATAGGACCCCAGGTCAGTGCCCCACCTGTTTGACTGGAAAGAAGGTTCTTAAAGAAAAACAATAAAGAAAATAGATTAGCTTTCTCTATCTTTTTTGCTTTCAGATGAAAGGGACAGTTCCCTCTTGGTAATTTCAAACTATTGTTGCTGTTATTATTATTGTTGTTGTCGTTACTTAGTTTTTAAGCTGGTCTGAAAAAATAGCATTAATTAAAAAAATGGAGAAAAAATATCTGCTCTAATGCTGACAAGAGATGGATTAATCAAATGGTGGAGGCTGAAGTGGGGAAGTCTTTACAGAAGAGCAGAAGCTTGGCAGTTGTAGCTTTCTCTTCAGTGTTTTTGTGAGAGCCACCTGTTTGGAACAAATTTCTTCTGCATGAAGGGGTGCTAAAGGTAGGTGCTTAGAAATGTCTGAACCTCAGCTCTTAGAAAAATAGGATGGTGTAAGACAACTGCCCACCTTTTCCTGCATAATTTTTTTCCAAACTCCCTCTCTCATTTGGTAAAACCAGACAAATGACTATGTACAAATATCATGTTGGTGGCCATGAGACCTAAGAACTTCCAAGAGATTTTCCAGTTGGTTAAATTATGACTTAAGCCATTGAACACTCTCATGGGCTGGGAATTCAGACTTCCTCAATTACCCAACTCAGTACAACAATTTTAACACAAGATATCTGTAAAATGTTCAGAATAAGGATTGGCCTTGGAATATGTCAAGTCTTGGCTTTTTTTTTTGCCTGAGATGGCAGTAAGAATGTTTCTGACATTGAATTAAAAACTCTTTCTACAAGTATAATGCACAAGTGCTTTTGTTGCTGTGTTTTGTTTTTTGCTGTTGTGGGTTTTTTTTGTTTTTTTGTTTTTTTGGGTTTTTTTTTTTTTTTTTTTTTTTTTTTTTTTTTTTTGTGGTGGGGGGGATTTGGTTGTTTCTTTGTTTTGTTTTATTATTTCTTTTCCCAGGAGCCTGTATTTTGTGCAGGTTAAAAAACTTGCTTGCTTCTCCTGCAGTCCTCTAGCAAAAGTAATTCTGCATTGGAACAATTTAGCCTTATACCTGTAGCCTAGATACATTAGAAAGGGTTTACCAGGATGGTAGTCGTCCTGCTATTGGAAACACAAATATTTCAGTGTAAATTAATTTCAAGGAGTTAAACTTGCCAGCTGATTCCTTGGAATTAAATTTGCCATTTCCCCGTGTTCCATGAAGAAGCTGCAAGGCAAAACTTAGTTCAAGATGTTAGCGTGCTTCTGTGGTGTAAGCATTGGTGTTTTTTGCCTATAAAACAGCCACAGTCTGTAGTCCACAATTGTCTTTGTCAAACTGTTGGAGGGTCTCAGGTAAACTGTGTTGACTGTGTCTTTCAATCTGGTATCCTCCTCTAAAGAAAATCCCATTAGTGCCACGCTGTTCTGCAGGGCGCAATGTCCTGTGTCACAGTGAAAAAATAATTTCAGTGGGGAATAATACACATGTGGCTGCTGATTCTTTTGAAGCAGAGAAGTTCCAGCTTTTTCCTTAATATTTTGCCTGTGAATATGAGTTCTAGCAGATGAAATTAGTGGCGGTATTCTTTTACCTATTGCCCTTACCTGAGTAGTTTTGGAGGAGAATTGTTAGTTTCTTTTACTTAACATGGTGCTATAGCACATTTGATAGGATGCCTTGATTGGATAAAAAGAGTCAGTTTACAGTTCAATTACCAGAGTGCAAGGCAAAGAAAACACCACTTAGATTTGATGTTTGGGAGGAGTGAGTGGGATCATGAAGGGGATAAGAGATTTGAGGAAGCGTAAGTATCCAGCTTTTAATGGCTTCCTTGTATGCCAGTTATTCTGATCTACAGCTTTTCATGTGTCATCCTGAAGAAAATTTTGCACATGCAGAAAATTAAAATCCCTTTTTGATATTTAGACACTCGACTTGCTCATAATTCACTGTGGTGAGAGAAAAATATACTACAGGAAGGCAAGGGATAAAATAGTAAGAGGAAAGAAAGATATTACTTTTGTTGCGCTTTTTACTTTTTCATGGTAACTGATCTAAGTCCTAAAGTGCACCTGAAACTCTGAAAACAACTTAAAGAATGGATGCCTTGGAAGCTTTTGTTGTTATTGCAGGCACAAAGCAAACTTATTTGTGATTCAACCAAAAGCCCAGAATTTCCTTAGCGCTGAGGAAAAAGCTTTGTGAATCTTTCTTTGTCCTTTATTGGCTCTTGCCTTTTCAGCTGTGGGCACAGTTGTCATCTGGGCCATGTGCTATGTTCGTTTTGTGAGGTGGGGTGTCACAGCAGTGACAGCAGAGTCCCTTGCTGCACCAAGTGGACATGGAGATGACGGTTGCCTTTTAAAGCTCAGTTTTTGCTCCATACCATCACATTATCTTGTACTGAGGCAGATTCCTGAACAAGCTGTCTGTAATACATAGAGACAGATCTGTCTGACAAAATTTGTCCTGACTGCCAGAGAATGTGAACTAATGAAGTCTTCAGCAGCTTCTTTCCATACCAGAAAAGCACACTGGTCTGTCTTGGACCAAACCCTTACCTGAAGGATTGTGACTGCTGGACTGCTGGTTTGGATCTTAATTCCTATTTTATACTCTCAGAAGCACAGAATATCACGAATTGAAAGAGATTTCTTGAGATCTTCAACTTCCCTGCCTATGCAGGGTCAGATTAAACTACCCATGACTGTACACTGACAGGCTTGAAACATCTCCATATTTGCTACTGAAGGAGGAGATAACTGTTCTCCATGCACATTGTGATGACAAACTTTATACTGACATAGGAAGGGGGAGGGAAAAACTGGACAGAATTCAGATACCTGGTAGAGAAAAATCTATATTCCTTCTTGGGCTGGGGTAGAATTTCTTCCTCTGAAGAAATTACAGTTTAAAAAAATCCATCAGATAAAGTGATGCAGAAACAGCTTTTTAGTCATGGTAGGAGAATTGAGTGTTTGGTTTCTTTGGGATTTTTCCAGCCCTATTTCCCATGGTTGTTTTTTCCTGATAAAATTCTACTGAGTTATTGCTTTAATGAGGAGCAAAGATTTCTCATTTTACGATGTGATAAATTATTACAGTATTAATTAGAACTTGCATAGCCAATTTCATTTTTTCAGAGGTTTTAAAAAATGTTAATTACTTCATTAGTAATAATTAACTTGTTCTTTGGGAACTGCCAAACTTCTTTTTTTTCCAGTTGTTTGCTTGTCATTGATTTTTTTTCCCTTCAGATACATTTGTTTTTCTCACTGTGCAGTTCAGATGTTGTATTTTCACCTGACCTGTTCAAGTTACACTAAATGTCCTCCTCCTGGCCCCTTTGTTTCTGATAAGATGGGTTATGGTGCAAAAATGAGTATGAATCTATGATGAGGTCACTGTTAAAATGAGGAATGACTTCCAAATACCTCTTTAAGAGCCCTGCAAGTGAGAATTCTCTCACTCTGATTGTAGAGCTAGCCTGTGTTCTGCCATACAATGCATCTGGTGTTGCATGTTTCTGCTATCTTTAAAGAGGTTTAAGAAGTGTTTTAGGGCTTTGGGGGAGGGGTGGTGGTGGTGATTAGTTTTTTTCCCTGGTTTTCAGACAGCTGTTCTTCTGGAATGGTTGCAGTGTTCTGTGGTTTGATTTGGCATCTCATCCCCAAGACTTTTGAGTGTCCAGTATACAGATCCGTTGCCAGGGTTAGTCAGTGAAGTTTGCTAAGTCATCATGATGTGAAATCAAGGATCTAGCTTGGCTCCTACCACAGTTGCTTCTGTGGCAGTGAGTGAAGTCAGCACCAGGTGCATGACTAGCTGCTTACGAGGAGAGTGGAAATATTTCCTGGCTCTGTTGCTGGGTAGATTTCACACTGTCTTACTCTTAATACCGATCGTAATTCCTTAGGCCTCTGTGTATTATGGTTATACTGCTCAGTTGTGTCACAGTAAGTTTAGAAGATACTTGTTACACAAAAAGCACAATATAAGGAAAGACTGATGAACTGAAATGAGCACCCACAAGGACAGAGATGATGACTTTTACTATTCCGAGAGGCATTGATCAGAAGACCATTCTGCATTTCTTTAGCCACCAATGCTGACCATACAGATGGGCAGTATAGGAAAGAACAAAGAAAACGTGGAGTGGGAACAAAGAGGATATGAAAAATAGCTGGGATACTGTTAGAAAGCTAGTGCTCATGGCCTGCTCCATTTTATTTGTGTACAACCAGAAAACAAGGCTGAAACTGTGTGTATCCCTTTGTCAGTGGGAGAGCAGAAAGAAGGATGGTGCGGCATAGTTTATACCACAGGGTGGTGTCATATTAATAATCTTCCAAGGAAGCAAGCTGAAAGTCAGGGAAGATCCAAACCAAATCAAACAAATCAAAACACCAAACCAGAAGGTAATACAGTTGATATTTTTTTCTGAGGAGACGAAAGTGTCCCATCTAGCCCTGCCAAGGGAGATCTTTCAGGGAAAGACAATGCTCCAACTGTTCCAGGTATTTTTACAGAATATAAACTTGGTTTTGACTGCTTGTCAGAATTCCGCTGGGAAGTAGTGCTTTTGTAGCAAGTAATCACTTAAAGATGTAGGAAAAATCTTGCAGGTGAATAAACCATCTGGTTTATGAATATCTTGCTAAGGAACACTGAAATATTATTATTTTTGCAGGGGTTTGCTGCATTTTGGTAACTAGGACCCTTGCCACAGGGGTGTTCTTTGAACATCTGGATATACAGAAATCTTATTATTAGATTGCAAAGTTTTCCTTACTAGTCTGTCTGCTCTCTTTCTCATTTAAAGTGGAAAAAGGGAAAATCTGCTAGTTTGGATTAAGTTAGGTTTTTCCATAGTGGGAGAGACTGAAATCAAAGTAGAAGGATAATGAGAAAAGCATTTCAAGGGCTCACAGCCTAACCAGGGAATTAACTGATCTTGCTCAAATCTTCAAGCTTGGTCATTAGGTTCACTGAATTGCAGCCTTCATGCCACAGAGAAATTTAAGGAGTATGCCAGACTATAATTTCTTTTTTCCAAAGTTCAAAGAGAAACTAGATTTCATCCAAAACTCAGGTTCCCAGCCTGCGTGATCAGGGAAATAAAGAATAATTTTTGCCAGTTATAAAGCTTGCAGAGTTCATCTTCTCTGTGGTTGGTTTCTTTTGTGACAAAACTTAAGAGACAACTGACTGGCAAAATAAGCTCCCAAGACAAGACTGGATTTGTCATTGTGCCTAATGCTGTGCTCCTCTCCTTCCCAGTGTCTTTCAGAGGCACCGAATATAGCTTTGGTGGATAAATTCTTCCACTGCTACAAAACAGGTTTATTCCCAAATCCTCTGAAGACCTGGGCTGAATCTGTCTGTTGGTGGGAAAGAGAAGATCTGATTAATAATGTGTTTGTTTGCTGGTGAAGATCAACACAAGCCATTAGAAAAATGAGCACAAGCCACTTGAGCACAGTGTTGTGCTTGGGTGTAAGAGGTGGGGAAGAGAAGTGCCTCCTCATTTGAGAGGGTCGTGTGAGGGTTTGTTACATGGAGGCAGATAAAGTGTCAGGTATGTTGTCCAGATAATAAGCTAGAGAGCAGGACTGGCAGCCACTTGCACGTTAAGACAGCATTGAAGTCTCTTCTTGTCTGAGCTAATGAACAAATGAGTTTCTACAATTTACTTTACAAGCCCCTATCAGTCTCCTGTGCCGGGAAAACTTGCAACCTCCAGTGACAGCACTGGCTCCACTTCTTTGTTTCTGCAATGAACCATAAGAGCGTAAAGTCAAATAGAGTACATGTCATACCTGGGTCACTTTATCCTGTTTTGAACAGTTTTTTGAGGGGTAGAAGTGTACCTTCATTCATTTATGTTCACACTGGTATGGGCACTGCTCTGCTCACTCCCTTGTGCTGCAGATGTCCTCTGAGTCCAGATGACCTCTGCCAATGCAGAGGACTGAAATGAGTAATACCTTTCCACCATTTTCTATGCTTTTGGAAAATACAGGGAAATCTTCTTTCTGATTGTGAAAGGAGGTGTGCCGAGTGAGAACAGAGCCATTATGGATCTGCTTGTTCGGCAACTGAGGGAACACCTATGATCTTGCTGCTAAACGCTAGTGCAATGCTCAGCGCTTACCACCTTTTTGATCAGCGCAGAACATTCCCAAGCAGGCATTTTCTGAAAAGCTTTTTTTCTCTGGATCAAAAGTGGCTATGTCTCCATTCTGGCCCTGCATCTACCTGGGATTTCAAAGCTAGGATGTAAATCCCAAGTGTTTAGAAGACTAGGTGGTGCAAGGATGGGTAAGGCCATTGCACTGACTGACACCTTAAGCCTGTACAGGCTTGAGTGATCCACTCAGCTTACTTGGTGTATAAGGGTATGAGACACTGACACAGGCCCAGCTGGCAGACTGGATGCTGAAGCTTGGACCTCAGGTATTCTCACTTTTGTTTTAACCTTTGTGTTTTCTCCCTGCTTGTTGTGGGCAGAATGGGAGTTTCAGACAAAGTTGATCAGAGAAGCCCTCCCACTGAGTCACAAGGTGCAGAAAGGGCCGCCTTGCTCTCTGAACTCCTCAGGGAGGAGTCTACGTGTGGTGGATCCACTCTTAGCCTCAGACTTTGTCAATGGTTTATGTCTAAAGGACTATACAGGTGTAATTGACTCCTTATACAACTTTGTCTTGCATGTTTATGGATGGCAAACCAGATATATTTATGAAAATATAAATGATTTATTATGATACTCATTAAATTAAGAGATCTTAATCAGAATTACTTACTACACAGTAAAGGTAGCTATAACTACTAGTATAGTACAGTGCACTATTTTTGAAACAATATTGAAGCAATTATATTGAAGCAATTATATTAAAGCTATCAAAACTTTCCACACACACTCCTAGAAGGGGTATTTTAAAAAACTCTGGCATTAGAAGGTGGGACTGGGGTGATTGACTGACAGTCAGATGTCTCCAGGCCAGCTGTGTCAACTCAGCATCTTTAGGTAAGTCATCAGTAGTATCACTTGTTTGTTCTTTTGTCAGGTCCTTTACCTGCTCTGCCACATCTTCACCTCATTATCAGGTTGTTTAACTTTGGGATTGATGAGCCACACTGGCTTCAGCATTATTCAACACCAAAAGCAGAATGACACCCCCTTCTCCATTCACCACTGCTGAAGGCTGTTCTGTCATTATTTATGTAGCAAAGTCTGCATAGCCTTCTGTCATGCCCTTGGAAGGTGCAAAATAGAGAAGAAATTAGAGTAGTAGCAGGAAAATATGTAGCCATGAATGACTTGAGATAAAAGCTCTTCTGCTTGTACAGGACTCTCTCCACTCTGTGAACCCTGATTGCTGGTGACCAAATTCAAAAAGCCAGAGTGTCGCTTTGGCCATGTCCCCTGTCAGCAGACCTTCTGTACTGCAAGACCTGAGATCAACCTTTGTGTGAGTTATACCTGGCTGCAAAGCTGTCTTCGCAGAACTCTGATTGCCATAAGGGTGTGGTTGGCCTGATCAACCCTTTCCACATCCGTTGCTACATTTCTGGATGGCTCCTCATACAGGGCACAAATCCTTACATTGTTTGACCCTAGCCGTGTTGGAAATGGTTTGCTTACCTCTACCTTAGCTGGGCCTGCTTTGCAGCAGAAAGAATACACATGTGAGGGGTGGAAGGCAAGAAACCTGCCTGCTACTCTCTCCCTAAAACTTTTAAAACTTAGTCCTTTCTTAGACTCCCACCTAAGCAGTTGAAGAAATAACATCAATATGGTCAAAGACCTGAAGTAAGCTTGTAAGAGTTTCCCTCTTCATGATCACTATGAAGCAATGTGGTGTCAACTTCTTTTTCAGACGTTCTCTCTTGGAAACCACACAAGAAAATGTAGTATTTCCACTCAGTAAATTCCCAGGGAATGAGACCTTGGTAATGCTCAGAATCTCTTTTGTGGACCATGAAATGATGAGAGCTTTTGGAAAGCCACAGAGACACAGAACACATTTTCATGAAGTAAACCTTCAGCAAATATCAGACAGAGACGTGTATGAGAGTTGTCTGGGTTTTCTAAGGTTAGTTCTTCAATGTCTGGTATGATATTTGGTTTTAGAGCTTATGCCTAATGGCTCTATGCTATAACAGAAAAAAATCCCAAAACCCAACCCCAAGCAATGCTGCTATTTGCTAAGGATTTATTCTTTTTATTTAAACAGAATTAAGTCAAATAAATAAATTTCCTTTATCCTCCCACGGTACACTGAATCTTAAAATGGGAAGAAAGTCTGACCATTCTGCTAATATTTAAACTTAAAATTGAAGTCAGGCAGACTTTATGTTATTGGACTAGCTGTACTTAATGCAAAGATGAAAGAAAAAGACTGCGAAGAAGCCAGGATCCTGGAGAATATGTGGGAAATTCTCTTGCAGGTCTGAGCCATTTTGTCAGTTCCCAAACAAGTGTTACCTCTGAGGCATTAAGTAGTTAAGTAGTTAACTGAATCTGTGAGCCACGTGATGCAGTTGGTTGTGTGCTGCTATTTATTATGTTTCAGGGATGGCAGAATCAAACCAGGTCTGACAGAAATAGGAGGGGAAGTTGAAAAGAAAGACTCTTTCCTAGATCTTCTCTTTGAAGTCCTTAATATATCTATAAAGCATAAAACGAAAAAAGGACAGAGGCAGAGTTGGGGAGTGCACTGGATGATAGAAGTTTCTTGAGTATGACAGACAACTGTCTAGGATAAAAGCAAGTAATATCACTAAATTATGGGGGGGGAAGGGGGGATGCAACAGCAGTAACACAGTCCTGCAACAGAAGGGTGAATACCCTTGCAGATAAACCAAGATGAAAAGTCAACCAGTCTGTTGTAATTTCTAAACAGAACGTCACAGTGCTTTTTCAAAGGGAGTCAAAGATGTGCAAGTGCCAATGGACATGATACAAAGTGGGCAGATATAAACATCTCAAGGCATTATTGAGGATCTTGCTATGATTTTGTATTTTAGTCAGGGATGTTAGGGGTCTGGATGCTGGAGAATATCAGACATCTGGATGAGGAAGAGGCTTTGCCCTCCAGTTATTTTGGTTGAGCAAGCACCTTCTGTAAGCTTTTATGATCCTTGCTCTTTCACTTAGAAAATAACTTAAAAAGGAGAGGTTGTGGTATTCCTATGCTTGGAGACTTCCAAAACGTGAGTGGGCAAGACTCTAGATAGCCTGATTCAACTTTGTAGCTAGTCTTGCTTAGAGAAGGCTTTTGTTAAACACTTCCAGCTTGAAGTGTTCTGTGATTTAGTCATTTTCAGAGTCATGGAAGGGTATTCTGGACTTTTTACTGTGTGTTTTGCTCCTAGATGCCATACTTCGAAGGCCCTGGTTTTCCCCAAGAATATGTTTCTCAATTAAAAAAAAGAAAACGATGATTCACTGGGACTTCAGAGGTTGGGAAACTCCCAGGGTGCAGTAGGGGAACTCTCAAAGGCAGCTTGTCTCACATTGCAACTGAATAGAAATACTTAACACAGAGAAAAGAGACAGGGTGCAGGGCAGTTCACTGTACACTGTACAAACTGTACCTTTATCCTTGGTGGAAAGCTTATCTTACCAGGTAAGGCAAGCAGAGAAAAATAATATAGATTTGTATTTATGTTTTCAGAAACATCCATTGCTCAAAAGACAGCAGAAAGTCACGGGACTGCAGAGGTTTATCAGTATCAAACTGAAAAACCTTGACGGTCTGATCTATCAGAGGCTGGATGCTTGAACTTAGAAACTGGAGGTATCAATCACTAACTGAGGTTTTCGAAAGCCCCAATGTCATTAAAAATTTCTGGACATGATGAGATTTTCTGCTAATGTCTTCTGTACTGAGTGTGAAATCTCAGGCTCTGTCCTTGAGATGTGTGAAGTAAAACAAGTGAGCTGAGATACAGATGAGAAATAGCGCAATTAAAATCAGTTTTGGGAGCTCATCAAGACCTCTTTGCTGCCTGTGTCACTCTGATGCATGCAGCATAATCTCCTCTAGAGCTCCCAAATGTTCAGCATGATGGTCTGTACCCACAGCCAAAAGATGCTACACTAATGCCTGAAGTGCTTCAGACCTTATTCTTTCAGCTAGTGATCCAGTTTACCAGCCCATCCCGTGCACTCTGGGGATAAGACATGAAGGACAGATGAGAAATGGGCAGATGGTGTGCATGGCAGAGCTGGTCCTAGAATTCCTTCCAAACCCTTGTTGCCAAAAGCCTGCGTGTGTGCCAGATGTGTTTCAGTAGCCTGCTTCCCTATACTTGTCTATCTTTGGAGGAAAAGGGAGGAGAGGAAGAGAAGGAAGATAAAGGTTGATAGACCAAGCCATATTCAAACAGCAAGGTCTGGCACTGCTTCAATATACATTTGTAGTTGTTTAGGAATGGTATCCCCCCAATTTAGTGCCCCCCTCCATGAGACTCCAAAACCACATGCTGCTCACTCACTTCCCCTCCCCTTCGCTTCTGCCCAGGGGTGGCTGAAAAGAGGATTTGCAGGCACAAAAGGCAAAGATCCTGGGTTGAGATAAGGACTAAAAGCAATGAGATAAGAAATTGTACAGAAACATAAGCAACAATACTAATACTAGTAATAAAATTGTACAAAGAGAGGGTGTTTTATGTGCAAAATGGTCACCAAACCCAGAACAATGAAACAACAGTGGACAGACCTATGCCCACCACACTTGATTTCCTGACCAGAAAGGGATATCCTTCTTCTTGGAAAAGAGAGAGTCCCTTTTCCTTGCACCTGGCAATGACTAAACGTATTACCAAATAGCCCTTGGGTCTTGGCCACGCCCACAGAGCTCAAGGCTCCACCCCCTCACAGGTACTACAAAAAATTAACCCTGTATTTGGCTGAAACCAGGATAATATTTTACATCAGTTCCACAGGCTTTATTTCCACCTCTCCCTGTGATCCTTCTTCATCCAGTGTTAAATCTTCTTCTGTTCGTCACTATAATGCAATGGCCCTTATCTACTGCTCTAAGATCACCCAAAAGACTTCCTGTTGGTTTATTGTCAAGGGTGTCATAATGGAACCAGGGACTGGAAAGGTCCTGGTCTTTCCTCTCTTGGGGACAAGCTTTTAATTTTTGATTCAAATTGATGAATTTGTGATGAAGCGTTTCTGTAGAATAGACGTGGCAGAACCTCGCGTTCTCAGGTGATCATAGGCTTGCATTCATAAGACCGGAGACCTACAAGTTCTTTTTCTTCCAGCCTCTGATGCAGTTTAGAACTGTTGCACTTTCACTTCTGGACATTTAGACCTGAGTTTTGCAGCTCCACTGATATTTCCACTGTGTCTTAGCATTCAGGTGACTCTGTAAGCAAATTATTGAAAAGAAATGCAATCAAAGGCATCTTCTCTTAAGATACAGTTGTATGTTCTTTTTTCAGGAAGAATTCATCTGGGAATGTTTGTGTGTCCGACATGCCTGTTCCAGAATCAGTTGGAGTCCAGGGTAGCTTAATTCCCTTTTAAAGGTTTTCAGCTTGACACTTTCCATTTCTCTTTACCTGAAGGAAGGTTTGGGTGAAATATGCCACATGGCAAGTTGCATTTTGTAGGACTGTTGGCCATACTAGCACACAGCTCTTACCAGTGGTTAAAGGAAGAACTGTCTGTGGCTGCTATCAGAATTAACTGCTGAAAATGTGATGGTAATAGATTTTGCCTCTGTGGAGCTTTTTTGTGTGTATGTTTTCTTTTAATAAAAGCATTTCTTCTTAGCAATGGAAATGAGATAATATGTATGCATTTTAGAGTGTGCCTAGGCAAACAACTATCTACATACTGATAGAACTGTAAAAACAGTAATTTAAATCTGTTCAGCAAATATTTTATCTTGGAAAAGACAAAATACTTCTCTTACTGTCAGATCTACATTTCTTGCCTGATCAGCATTCACCCTTATTTTTGAAGATGGTATGTATGTGCTTTAAGTACTGAGCAAAAACTCCCAATGAAGCAATGTTTCTCTGGTAATAAATGAGAGTGAATTATGTGAATGCATGAGCAAAATGGAGCAAGCTACCATAGAAAGGGAAACTCAACTCAGATGCAAAGGGAGACATGAAGAATTACCAAGTGGGCAAAGAGTTACACCTAGTTTCTTCAATGACATCTGAGCTTGGAGTGTTCTGCACAAGAGGGAATGAATTTGGTAGGTACTTTTACTGGAACAAATGGTACAGTCACAATGCATAAAACTGGTGAAACTTTTCCATTCTAAGATGATGAGAGCTTTTGCAAGATCTCAAAATCTCTGCCCAGGGAAATCGGAAAAAGTAAGATTATGTTTTCAGAGTAAGTGATTTGAATATTGCGGGAAGTCCAGAAGAAAACTGATGTTACTTCCACAGTTAAATCTTGGAAGGGAAAGAGGGTGACCCAACTTCATCTGTATGTTGGAAAGATTAAGAAAATGTCCGACACAAGGAAGGTAAGTGCATCCTTCCCTGTGTATGATTTAATCAATATCAGTCAACATATATTTTCTTAAAATTACTCCTTGTCATACTAAGCCAGATCCATTTGAAAATGAGATGATGTGCAAGACAAAGTTGCAGTATTGTTGCAACCCAATTACCTTAGGTTCTGGAACACAGGAAGGTAGGCACTGCATGATGTTACTGAATATATTAGGATATTAAATATTATTGAATACATTAGGATGTATTCTGAAAGATTAAAGCTGAATCTTTGGTCTGTCTCAGAATGTCCTTTTAAACAGAAGACATGAGTTTACAATGTGCACTGTTAGGTGCCTGACAAGGGAAGGGCTGGTGAGCCTGTGCTGGATAGGAAAAAGTAAATGTAAATTACCATGCTGCTGTTGGTTCAGCTGGTCTTGTGACTCTGCAAAGTGCCACAAAAAATTCTGCATTATTCTGATGGCACATTGGTGGCAGGTACTAAGTAATGGCTTAATGGCTTTCAGTGGGAATTAAGGCTGCTTGTACACAGATTTGCCAAGACTACCCATGTTATCTGCAATATTCTTTCCATGTGTATGATGCCCAATTGCTTTTCAGCTAGTGTTTTCAATAAGTGAATTAGCCAGGAAAGGTTTTGCAGCTTTCCTTTGCATGTGCAAAGACACATAATCTGGGAAAGGTGCATAGAGAAGTCTGTAACAGAAGGCTCAGATTTTGTGTTCCATATTGACATGTTCATCTTGCTGTTGGTGGAGTGAACTGGTTGCCCAGTCTAGGAAGGCTGGGAAGCCTGGACTCTACCTCCCAATGTCTCCTTAGAGAGTTGGGGGAAGCAGCAAAATGATCACTCGCTAGTGATGAGATAGGATGGACTATGTACTTGATAATGACAACAGGCCTAGCATTCTTCTCAAGGGTAGAACTGTGTTCAAGGGCCTGCCTGTGCCTTGTGGTGGAAACAACTGAATTCTGTATTCAAATTCAAACTGTGAATACACAAGCCTCATTTAAAATGAGACAGTACTTCCAGCATGGTCAGAATGGGACAGCAGATAAGCATTCCCTGTCCTCTCTTACCTTCTTGTTCATCTCTGTGCAACATTAGAATAAAAACATGTTCTTGACCAGTGTGACAGTATATATTAGCAGCTTTCTATGCTTTGGGCTAGCAGTAAGATGGGACAGTCCATGCAAATGTGCAAGAAGGGGTCTCCTTTCCTTGCTTATCCTTTATACTACATGGCAATCAACATTAGACTCAGACCAGACAAGGAACTTGAAGAAGTATACAAGAAAGGCTAGAAATATTGATGGAAGCAAGGGGCTCTGTGAAAAAAGCTGTGTTTTACATATTGTGAGCAACAGCCCAGCTAGTGGAAGGTCAGGCTGCACCAGGCCGCTGCAGTTTGTTGACTGATACCTTGAATGCAGCCTGAAACCCAGAAAGAGGGTTATATTTTGAGTTATTATGAGAGTTAATTTAGAGTTATAAATGTTGACAAGTACATTGCATGGATTTTTTGATCTTAATATGTAAGCTGCTGTACCAATAAATTATTTTTTATCAACATCAGATTAATATTCAGAGTAGATTTCTCTGACAGCTGCATACAAATCTTACCTTACCTGCACTGCAAATAAAGCTCTTGTCAAGTCTCTCTTAGACCTTGTTCGTGTTTTATATTATGGACAAGAAAAATGACGGAGGGAGAAAAAACAAGCTGATATTGCAGGGAGATCAGCAGAAAGCCTGATGGAGCTTGTCAGCTGACTGTAATGTTTTAGAACTGATGATTAGCAAAAAAAAAAAAAATCTTGGGCAGAAAATCCCTTCATTTCACAATTTGGGCAGGAAGGAAGGTTGTGATTTATCCTGAATTTCGCAAGAACAAATACATTTTGAGATGTGTCAGTAAACGACAAATGGAGTCAATATGCCAAGCTCAGAAGGTGTTCAAGGCTTTGTGTGTTTTGCCAGCAGCAAATGAGATGAACATAAGAAAAGTGCGGATCTGCTTGAGAGCAGGAAAGCTGTGCACAGAGTTCTGGGCAGTGCTGAGCCCATTTGTATGAGGGTCCTGCTCTTGGGTCACAACAACCCTAGGCAGCAATACAGGCTGGGGGCTGAAAAGTGACCCAGCTGAGAAGGACCTGGGGTGCTGGTTGACAGCCGGCTAAACGGGAGCCATCAAATGCCCAGGTGGCCAAGAAGGCCAATGGCATCCTGGCCTGTATCGGCAAAAGTGTGACCAGCAGGACCAGGGCAGGGATTGTCCCCCTGGACTCAGACTGGCGAGGCCACACCTCGAGTGCCGTGTCCTGTTCTGAGCCCCTCACTACAAGAAGGACATTGAGGGGCTGGAGTGTGTCCAGAGAACAGCAGTGGAGCTGGTGAAGGGTGTGGAGCACAAGTCTGATCAGGAGTGGGGAGCACAAGTCTGATCAGGAGTGGCTGCGGGAGCTGGGGTTGTTTTGCCTGGAGAAAAGGAGGCTCAGGGATGACCTTAACACTCTACAACTGCCTGAAAGGAGAGTATAGCCAGGTGGATGTTGGTGTCTTCTCCCAGGTAACAAGGGACAGGACAAGAGGAAATGGCCTCAAGTTGTTCCAGTGGAGGTTTAGAATGGATATGAGGAAAACTTTTGCCACCAGAAGGGTTCTCAAGCATTGCATCAGACCAGTGAAATGGTGAAGTCAGAATCCCTGAAGGTATTTAAAGAACATATGGATGTGGCACTTAGGGACGTGGATGTTGATGGACTTGGTAGTGTTAGGTTAGTAGTTGGAATTCATGATCTTAAAGATCTTTTCCAACCTAAATGATTCTATGATTCTAAGAGAAAAATTGTGAATGGCCTGGAGAGGGTCCAGAGAAGGATAACAAGGAGGATCAAAGGACAGAGGAACTCGTTATATGATGAGCAGATGAGAGGGCTGTGTTTGTTCCTTGTTGAGGAAAGAAGGCTTAGGGGAGACCTTAACACCATGTTCCAGTATTTAAAGTGTGACTGCAAAGAAGATGAAGACTCCCTTTCTACAGTGAATCACATGGAAAAGATGGAGAAGGGTACAAGGCATTCCTGGTGAGATTCCAATCGGCCATGAGAGGAAAATTTTTCACAATGAGAAAATCAGCCATTGCAGTAATTTCCCAGGGACAGTGGTGGATACCACAGAACTGGTGACTTTTAAGAGTCATCTGGATGGGGTGCTGGCCCATCTTGTCTAGCCTGTGCTTTTGTCAAGCAAGTTTTGGACCAAGTGATATTTGAGGTTACTTTCAACCTGGTGTTCTATGTTCCTATGAAAACCAAAAGACAGAAGAGTACAGCGCATGTATGCTGTGGTAACCTAGAAAGTAGTTAAAAGAAACTCTTTCTCTAAGTTCTACATTATGTGCTAGTTTGAAGGTTATCTTGTCCTCTGGTAACTAATAAGTGGTCTGGTGGACTCTGTAGGGATAATTGTTCCCAAAACAGGAGGCACTGAGGTCTCCAAAGAGTTAGAGGAAAAGTTCAATACGGGCAGCTTTAGTCTAACCCAAAAATTGTGGCAGAAGTTAACACTTTTGTTTCCTCTCAGAATCCCTTTCAGGTGATAAGATATTGTAAGCACTAGGCTTCTTGTGATTAGGAAATCTGTAGTTATAATAGTGCTCGCAGAGGCAGTATGTTCCACCATGCGCTGAAGTCAGGAAGTGTCTCTTCACTGTTTTTGGTACAACTTTCGTTTCAGCATGAGTCAGACTTTCCCTAGCGTGAATACTCTCTCTGGCCTGAATAGGTTAGCAAGCTGCACTGCTTCTTCTAAAGATTGTCCCAGTACATCACAAGAATCTTGGTCCTTCTGATGTCTGTTTTCCCAGTTTCATAAAACAAAGGCTCTCTGTGAGAGACTGTCTCTACAAACCCCAGCCTTGTACAGATAGATTTAAATGTTTTGTTGGTGATATTTCCATTTTGGAGCAGATTATAAATTTTCTCCTTGGTTAGCCTGGCAGGAATAAGGACAAAGCTAGTTGTGAAAAGTCTTTTCTTGATAGTCCTTAATGATCTAGGTGGAGCTGGAAAAAATATACTACCAGGAATGGTCTGCGGTGCTACTGATACTGAGACTGGATGCTCCATTATGGACCAGTCTTATGGAATAATTTGACATTATTTTGTGGCTGTTCATGGTGTTTGTGGTACCTGGGTCAGCAGGAAGTCGCTGTGTCTAGCAGCAGTAACTGCTTTTGAGAGTAGTCATTTAAGCTAGAGTCTCTTATTATTGTAGCCTGGACTATACAATGGGATAACTCAGAGTCTATTATTAGGCAACTGTATTTTGTATAGTCCCAGTACTCTCGGCAGTGTGGTCTCAAATAAAAATTGCTAGATGAATATGAAAGTATACCAGTATAATTACCTAATTATATATTTACTTAATAATGCTGATATCATGACTGCATTCAAAGACACAATCAGGCTTTGTATCAAAGTGCCTTATACTCTTTTAACCTGGTCTTTTCCTGGCCTGGAATCAATTACAGTGGATTGGAAACATCTTTGTACTAGTGTGTATTTAATGACAAGATTCCTTGTACAGCTGAATATATTAAAGACTCAGAAAAGTGTCATTTATCTGCTTCATTGACACTGGAGACCTCAGAGACCAATCAAATTGGCCTGTTTGGTTTCACAGTCACCCTGGATCACAGCCACATGGCTGGGTTTAGACTTTAGGAAGATAATTTCTGGTAGGAAAAAGAAGGGACAGGAATTAATGGCAGAACATAATGAGTCCTAGCAGTATGTATGTTGTCTGTACACAGCTTTTTGAAAAGGCCTTAATTGCTATGGGATTCTTGAGGCTTTTGAAAAATGATCTGGTTTTATGTTCAGCCTCACATGTTGTGAAGCAAATAGTGCAAGCTGTAGTTCCAAGGATGTTGGTGTCCTCAATACAGCAATTTCTTCTGTCACAATTTCCCATCCACAGAATCATAGAATGGTTAGGTTTGGGAGTTCCAACCCCCTGCCACAGGCAAGGACACCATTCACTACATCAGGTTGCTTAGGACCCCATTCAACCTGAACTGGAACACAGCCAGAGGTGGGGCATCCATATCTTCTCGCTGGTAACCTGTGCCAGTGCCTCACCACCCTCACAGTAAAGAATTTCTTCCTAGCACCTAATCTGAAGCTGCCCTATGCCAGTTTAAAATTTTCAGTTTAATTGTCCCTTATAAAAAGTCCCTCTCACTACTTTTTTATAAGCCCCTTGAAAGTACTGGAAGGCTGCAATGAGGTCTCCTTGAAGCCTTCTCTTCTCCAGGCTGAACAACTTCAGCTGTCTTGGTCTGTCTTCATGGGAGATGTGCTCCATCCCTCTGATCATCTTTGTGACTTTTCTCTGGACCCACTCCAACAGGTCCTCATCTTGTGTTGAAGAACTCACACTTGGACACAGTACTCCAGGTGGGACCTCATGAGGGCAAAGTAGAGGGGGAAAATCACCTCCCCTGACCTTCTGGCCACACTGTTTTTGATGCATCCCAGGATATAGTTGGCCTTTTGAGCTACGAGGACACACTGGTGTCTTGTGTCCAGCTTCTCATGCACGAGAACCCCCAAGTCTTTTCCGCAGGGCTGCGCTCAGTGAGTGAGTTCATCTCCCAGTCTGTATTTATGTCTGGGATTGCTGACCCAGGTGCAGCACCCTGACACTTGGACTTGTTGACCTTCATGGGCCCAATTCTCAAGTCTGTCTGGATACCTCTGGACGGCATGCCATCCTTCTGTTGTGCCAACTGCACTGCTCAGCTTTATGTCATCTCCAAACTTGCTGGGAATGCAATCGATCCCACTGTCTGTGTCATTGAATAGGATATTGAAGAGCACTGGTCCCAGGAGAGCCCTGATGGACATCACTTGTCACCAGCTTCCACCTGGACACAGAGCCATTGACCACAACTCTCTGGCTGCATCCATCCAGCCGATTCCTCACCCACTGAATAGTCCATCTATCAGATCCATGTCTCTCCAAACTGGAGATAAGGATGTGATGTGGGACTGTATCAAAGTCCTACAGAAGTCTAGGTAGGTGAAATCTGTCTTTTTTCTCTTGTCAACCATTGACATCACACCAACCTCCATCATAGAAGGTCTCCAGATTGGTCAGGCACAATTTGCCTACAGTAAAGGTATGTTGGCCATCTCAACTCACTTTCTGGTCTTTTATATGTCTTAGAATATGTTCATGGAGGATCTGCTCTATGATTTTCCCTGGCACAAATGTGATGCTCACCCATCTGTAGTTCCCTGGATTTTCCTGTCTCCCCTTTTTAAAAATGAGAAGTATATTCCTTGCTCCAGTCACTGGGGACTTCGCCTGACCAACATGACTTGTCGGATTTGAGGTAGAATGGCTTGGCAACAACATCGGCCAGTTTCCTCATGTATGTCATCAAGTTCTATAGACTTGTGGCTATGTAGCTTTATGAAGTGATCCGGAACCTGCTCTTTGCTTATAGTGGGAGGGACTTCCCTCCCCTCTACGCCCACTCAGAGGATCAGGAATTTGATAGAAGTGGGAAGCCTGACTACATGTGAAGACTGAGGCAAAGAACTCATTGATTACCTCGGCCAACTGCATATCAGTTGTCACCAGTTCACTCTTCTTTTATATCAGTGGAGGTACACTCTCTTTGGCCATTCTTTTCTGACCTGGATACTTATCCCTTGCCAAGTCCTGTTTCAGTATTGCCTTGGCTTTTCTGAGCCCATTCCTACACATTCAAACCATATCCTTTTACTCTCCTCATGTTATCTGTCCCTGCTTCAAGTGGGTGTACATTTCCTTCTTATTCCTCAGTTTGAATAACTCAAGCTTGTTCAGCCATGCCAGTTTCCAGCCTGCCATGCTCTATTTCCTACACACTGGAATGAAGAGCTCTTGTGCTCTAAGAAAAGTGTCTTTGAAGAGTTGCCAGCTCTAATCAGCTCCTCTGCCCTCAAGGAGTTTCCCAGGCCATCTCATCTACTAACCCTTTAAATATCTGGAAGTTCACTCTTCCAAATTTTAGGGTCCAGAGTTTCTCTTTGCCGGCTCACAATCCTTGAGATCCTGAACTCAGCCAGGGTGTGACCGCTACAGCCCCGGCTGCTTCCAACCACGACCCCTTTAATGAGCTCCTCTGCACTGGTGAGCGCCAGGCCCAGGAACGCCTCACCTCTGGCTGGCTTGGCTGATACCTGGACCAGGAAGTTGTCTTCCACATACTCCAGGAGTCTCCTGGGTTTCTTGCAGCCAGCTGAGCTGCCTTCCCAGCAGGTGGTGGAAATCCTTCATCAGGATGAGAGTTTGCAAGTGTGATGCTCCCTGTATCTGAAGCAAGAAGGCTTAGTTGACAGGCTCCCCCTGATCAGGTGGCCTATGGTGAATCCCAGTCTTCAGGAAAGCCCTGAAAAGATTTGCACAGGGACATTTGGTATTACAATGCAAGAATGGAGTAAGAGGAATGAATCGGGAATTCATCCAATCCTGTAACTGAAGGCAAAATATCAACCACTGTGTATAATTCGATGAATAACAGCAGAAATTTTTATTCTGGCAGGACACGCTTTACCTGCTTCAAGAAAAAAAAGATTTTGGGCACCAGACTCTTTCATGGCAAATTTTTCTGCATCCATATATCTCAGCTACACTGTGGAGCAGCATTTAGTTCAACAGCATGATCACAGGAAAACGTCACACACGTTGTGCCAGTTTGGCACGTGCACAAAGTTAAAACTTGGAACATAAGAAAATGCTGAAATAAAATACAGAACAGAAAAATCCTGAATATATATATTTCCCTTCTTCCCTCTTCAAGGGACAGTCCAATAACTATAAATGCCTCTTTGAGGAGAGTTTGTATTAGATAAATAGCTTCACAAAATTTGCAATTCAAATTGGAAGCACTTGTGTCAGTGTTTGACAAAGCATGACCAGTGGGGTGCCCTGTAATTCTGTCACTGAGCAGATGGGGAGATGAAGGATTATTGCTTGTTGTATTCCATATAGACCACACACTGTACATCACAGATGAACCCTCACAGCTAAAGTTTGACAACTGCTGATGGAAAAACACTGATGAGGTAAAATGCAGCCTATTGAAATGGTAGGCTTACATCATGGGATTTTTTTTAAAAATAGAACTGTTTTCAAACTTCTGGACTTCGCAAGATTAAAGAAGATACATCCATGTTCTTGCAAAAGAATGAAGTAATGAATAATAAGCAACTTATCTTCTTCTGTTGAAGTATAAAGTCTCTTTTTATGGATAAATAAAGTGCTTGATGATGGGCTTGGAATGATCTCCTTGTCCTGCTACAAATTCTTATGGCATTCTTAACTTCATTTTAATTTGTATTGTGACCTTCGATTTTACATTGAAATACAGTGTTAGTCTATGTATTGAATTCCAAAAACCTGAAGTATTCTTGGATGTCTTGTTGATCTAGTTATTTCAAAGCTTCTTGTTTGATAGAAGCATGTTCCTCATGTAACAGAGAAAGTATTAACTCTCAAGGCAAAACAAAATTATAATAGAAATGACTCTATTTGGTTTTGGGATTATTATCTTCCAGACACTTTTCCTGAGTAACTGTGTTGCTTGTGCACTTAAATTACTAGCAGAAATAAGTATCCAAATGCCTAATTTGAATGTCTGTAACCAAAGAGCTCATGACCTTGAGCAGTATGCTTATCTTCTTAAACTCATAAGCCAATATGTAACATGCTCCACATGCTAAAGGATAATATTCTCTTCAATCCAGCTCTATTTTTCACCTTCACTAACAGTTATTTGACTATTACATAGTTTAGAGCTCATTTATCTACTTAGTCATCCACAAATGCAGTTCATATATGTGAAATAGAAAAGCGAAAGCCAGAAGGTTATTCTTAATTGCTCTGAAGACATGAGGTCCATTTTAGCTATGTAAAGTCAGGCTGTCATTACATTTTCCTCACATTTTGCTCCTTAGTATTGGATACAGTTGCTTCCTAAACAGGAAGGGCAAAACAATCCCATTAGAAGTGGGTGCGTTTGAAGGACAGGAAGGACTAGTTCAGTCTCTAGCAATAGACTTTTGTTGCAGCACTCAGTTCATCTGTGAAAGTGATGTCAGCATGATCCTTCCCTTGACAGAGTCCATTCCTGTGGCTTGAAGGATTTTTTTTCCCATCTGGGACAGAAATGGAAGCAAGCATTTTACTTACTGAAGGATCTTTCTGGTAGATCAGACTTGGTGTGTCAAAGTGTTCTGATGGTAACGGTCCTTTTGAAACTTCTGAACACCAAAAAAATTATCCATGTCATGTAGCAACAATGTGAAATACTCACACAAATACCCTCAGCTTGCTTTCACTTTGGGAAATAAATGACAACAAAAAAATTATGTCTTGATGAGGCACTGGGAAATACGATGTGCCTCAGCTTCTAGAAATTGTAATAGAATTTGTAACTTCTTTTTTTTTTTTGGCCCCCCCGCCTTTTTCTTTCTTCTTCTTTTTTTTGTTTTCTTAAGGATTCTAACACAAACGCCTTAATTCCCGTTCATTCTCCCATTCCAAATCACTTTTTCCCCAAAGCACAGAGTGAATGGTGAGCTCTTGGCTTTTCACAGGAAAAAATGGGCAGCTTTTCAGTATTGCAGCCCATCTGTCTGCAAAAAATGAGGTTGAATCCAGTTGCAGTTGTGATCGCAGACGGATTGAAAATGACAGTCTCTCGTCCTGATTCTTCTGGAGAGCATTGATTAAATGTCTCAATGCTGAAATTGTCCTTTTGATATCCCTCCCTATCCCTGCAGTTCTGGGTTGTAAATGAGGATCCTAAATGTATTTAATTGGCTATTGGAGTGACCAGTATTTGTTTCTCTATGCAAAGCTTTTAGTTGTGCTTTTCCCTCCTTTCCTCTGCATATGTCTGTTATGTGTATGATTACAGCACTACATGTCAGCAAGTACAGCAGGCTACATGTTGGATTATGTTTCAAACAGCAAACAAGCTGTAGCCTTGAAAGGATTCTGATTGTGCTGTCGTGTCAGCCTTGCTCCAGTGACCTTTGATTCCAGAGCAAGTACTAAGAGTACCAAGAAATTAACCCTGAACAAGTTTTCTCATAGCAGATGGTGCATTGAGTTTGTCAGCACTGGGTTTTGCTGTGGAAGTGTGGCATTACTGCAATGCTGACAGTGGTGTTCATACCAGTCCCTCCCAGTTGAAGCCTGAGGGCCTGGGATCTCTCTGTTTCAGCTTTCCTTGTTTGGTTATGAAAGCTTTATATTTGGTCCTTATGCTCCCTTGGGTCTCAAGGCTTGTGGACATGGAGAAAGCAAGGTAGTGTAATAGCTGAATACTCTCCAGGGATGAGGGGTTTTTATGAGATGCTGGTTCCACATTATATCATATTAATTAGGTATTAAACATCCAGTAATTTTTTTCTCTTGGCCTGGGGTAGGGAAGGACAGCACTAGTGGTGTACAGAACACCCTGGTTCTGGATGCTGGTGACTCTGTAGATAACCACAGAAATGCTCTGGTATTTCCCTGCTCTCTTGGAAGTCTTGGGTGGCCAGTGGGAGCCCAGCTGGCTGGGAAGGCCTGGGTTGAGCAGCACTACTAACTTCACCAAGGGCTTGGAAAAGAGTGTGTTAGAGGACCTACCCTGAATATGTCTCATCTGGGTTAATTCAGGTACAACTGTTTCTATTGTGAGCACACATCTAGGGCAGATACAGGAAAAGCTTTGCAGCCGCCAGATACTGTCCTGACATTTGATGACTGTATTCTCTCCTCTTGCCAGCTGCTAATAGTGCAGTACTCAGAGTCACAGCAAAGAGAGGTCAGTGTAACTGATGCTCTGTGTGTGGATTCTTCCCGAGCCTAGAGGACAGGTGTCAGAAACATCAAACAGGTCCAAACTCAGAGCTGCAGAATTTTCTATTCAGGGTAAGCTATTGCCAAAGTTTCATGTTATCTTCCAATTAGTCCATTCTTAGGTCTGAATTACACTATTTCTAGTTCCGTTCTGGCAGTAAAGACACATTAAGTCGTATTTACATTCGATATGGTCCGTAGAGGATGGACTGTGAAAAAAAATGGAAAAAGATCATTTGATAGTCATCTTTCCTCTAGGTAAGAGACCCCACTGTGATGCTTCCATGACATGATTAAGCTACTTGACAAACCACTGAATACTGCACATTTGTAAAACAATTGGTTTGGTAGTGATTCAGATGTGAGTCTGTGAATACAAAGGACCAATGAAAAGACTGTGCCTGAATAGAATATCTAGTTACCACAAGAAAAAAACTGCAGCTTTTTAGCATGATATGGGAAACTCAGATTATGAAGCAGTCATTTCATACACCAAATGAATATGGTCGGCCTTTCTTCATGGCTCTGAGGGATTCTGCTGCCCCCACCTTAAAATGCTTAAAGAAGAGCAGGATATAATCCTTCTTGATTGTGCTGGATTTGATGTTTGGGTATTTAGAACTATATGTTATACTTCCTGCCCTACTTATACCACATTGTAGTATCAAGTTTTTGGGCATGGCTGTTCCCTCTGAGGCTCTTTCAAACCCTGACTTTTCTCTTGCTCAGATAAGGCAACAGATGTGGCTGTGGCTTGAAAAGAGAGAATTGTGGAGGACTGCTTTATACACTCTTGCTGTACCTTCCATTCAGGAAACAAGAAGGACAGAGTGTGTCTGGAGAATGGGCTCAGTAGACTTACAACAATAGACAACATTTCCCAAAGGAAAAAGAAGTGTTGCTTGAGCTATAGCTGTCTGAGCAGCCCTGGCTGTCATTTGCAATACTTCCTTTGGAGTACAGGAGAAGTGATACTCATACGAGTAAATGAATGCAGGGTGAATGCAGCTGTGTTGCTTACATAGAAAGCTGTCTCCATGTAAATCCAGACGAATTTAAGGAGTCAGAGCAACAGTCTTACACAACTCTTCCTTCCCTTGTCCTTTTCATTAGATAGGCATACATAAAAATATTTTTTTGCTTTAGGACTCTATTGTTACCTTTTCATTTATGTAATATTTCTATGAGTTGAGGTTAATATAGAATTGCGAGCTTGTGAAATCTTGTTTTTGTCATCTTTCATCCCTAAATGAGGATGTGAAATCTCAAATTAGGCAACAGTTTAAAGTCTTTTATAGAAAAGTTTTCAAAAACCATTTTCTTCTGGTTCCAAAGTGTTTCATGCCCTTCAATTTTCTTTTGACTCTCCTGAAGTAAAAAGTACAGAAATTACATCAATTATTTTTCTTGCTCAATTATCTTCTGATCCCTTGAGCTTTTCTGAGTAATTCTATAGACTGAGGTAACTCCATACTATGCTGAAAAGTGCATGGATCAATAGCAGGCATGGCCTATATATTAAGAAGGGTGAAAGAAAGAGATACTAATGGAAGCCTGAAAATAGAACAAGCACATCTTGTTCAATCGAGGCTACAAGGTGACTTGCAAGAGGTCTTTGCTCCCTGACTGTTCAGCAGCACTATGGGGCTTTTGTCTCCTGAAGCAAATTACTATAAAATTCTGCAAGAAAATTTACCTACCTTCCTTTCAGAACATTTGTACTGAGATCTGCGTATTCAAAATGGGTTGTGCAGTTCCCACTATGATGGAGACTGAACAAGACACCAGGATATGAAAGAGGCACCAAGAGCGAATCCAAAGTGCAAACTTCAGTAATGTTAGATAGCTGGGGTGGCCTTAGTGATGAAGCCTACCGAGGGAGCTGTCTCACAAATCTGTTTCTGCCCATGTAAAAAGAAAGAGCAGCCTTTGTGTTGAGGGTGTTACCCATAGGGGTCTTCAGGACCCAGAGTCTCATATGTTGGAGCGAAAGAAAAGGCTTACCTACAAGGCAGGAGCATGTGGAACAGAAGTGATACATGCGTTGTTTTGGGAATAGAAGATATTTCTTGCTCCTTCCAGATATTTGAAGGAAATGGACTTTCTTAGTCCTGAGAGATGGTTTTTCTGGGTGTCAGATTAGATTTACTACTCAGAGTCTATGAGGCAGTTTTTTTGTTGAGGTGTTCAAAGGCCTGAATTGCAAACTGCTTAATGAGACCCTTGAAAAGCATTTGCAAGCAGTGAAAAAAGTGTGAAGTCACCTTCACAGAGGGGAAGATAATGATGTGGAGCTCAGGGTTGTGTTAATCAACACTAAAGGCTAAACCACAGTCTGGTGTATATGAAGAGATAATAGCCACAGGCAAATACGGGACCTGTGTTTCGTGACTCCAGAGGCATGGGGATTCACATTCTGACACTCCTTAGCTACATGCTTGTGAAGGCAACTTATGTATGGAAGTTTAGGTAGATCAAATGTTTCATACTGAATCTGCATCTTGCCAGGACAAAGATTTTAAGGTTTGTAGGTGAGAGACAAACACTACAGAATAACCAAACTATGACAGGTTTGAAAAGAACCTTACACATCTTACCTAATTATCATTCTTGAAGCATGAACAACAGTGCAGCAGACCTTTCCTATAAGTTATTTCTCTTGTTTTATTTTTATTCTCTATTTTAAAAAATGTATTTTCAACTTTAGATTTGCATATCCAGTCTCTTAGAATATGAAACAATGTAATACATTAATGACTGCATTGCCATTGATTTTTCTTACTTTGTTTCAAATAAACCTGTAAGTCTTAGACTGAAAGTGACGTCAGTTATTTTCTTCTCATGTCAGAGTTTTGGCACCTCAGATCTCTTGAAAGCTTTGAACTTACAAGGGACTAAGTACTTCAGCACTTCTTCGTCTCCTGTTTTTGTGTACTTTTTTCATTTTTGCAGCTTTCTGAAAATAGTCCACTAAGTGGTATTGACATAGAATCCTCAGCGATGTAATGTGATGTCAAATCTGTTAATAAGCCTGTGGTGGTTACAAAACAAGTGATTTGAGAAGTCACATCTCTGAAGTATTTTGTTGTTTTTGTGTTTGTTTTTTTTTCTAATTAAGGGAAAGTAATGGCTTTTTTTATAGCTTCTCTTCTTAAAGTCCTGGAGGCACACTTAGACATTTAGTCTCTAATTTTTTCTTCCAGATAGATTTGTCTGTTCCATCAGTGCTGCATCCTGGATGGAACTCCCACATAGAACTGAAATAACCCAAGCTACAGAGAGAGGAGAGAGAGCTACTCTGGCTAGCAGATACAATATTTGTGTGTGTGTGTGTGAGAGTGTGTATGTTATGTTTCTGTCTGTGTGTGTATGAAGAAACTGCTGAGAGCAACCCAAATTTAAAGAGTTCTTCCTGGGCACTATGTGTCTGCAATCACTGGTTATTTCTTCACTATGGAAGTACCACAGCTTCTTATGAAAACCCTGTCTCCTCCACTCACAGCCTGCCTTCTGGCCCTCAGGCTTGACAAAACATGACAGATCACTGACAGAAATTATGTTAATATTTCTTCAATGAAAACTTGATTCTATTCAATAATACGAGACTTACAAACTCCTAACTTGAGTAAAAGTCCATTCCAAAGAGCGTTTTTCTCTGGTGTAGTATCATCCTGCTGAAATCACAGTAGCTACCAAGAAGCACCACAGCACCAGTGTGTTGCTATGCTGCTGTTACCCAGCATTCACATTTCTTGAAGTATTAAGAAAATAAGTGAAGGTGAAGTAATTATATCTGAGGAGTTCCTACCTTTTCTGTTATGTAAGTAGTTTTACCAGCTAAGCTCTACTTGAGCTGTTTAAATATCTCTTGCTGCTATGTCGAAGTTCCCAATGACATCTCATCATAAGAACTCAACTGCATGGGAAAAGTTCATAAAGATTCTTGAAGATTTGACTGCAGTCTCTTTAGAACTTTGCTGTGTGAGGATGTTGTGTTTCAGTGATTGTTTAGCTTATAACTAGTCCCAATGCCCTTATGCCGTGTCATTTCTTCCTGCCAATACATTAGTCTGTTTCAAGGAGACATGCCTTAGAAAATCTGCCGGGAACCAAGGGAACAGTTTGCAATTTCCCACCCAAGTCCCTGAGGAAGCAACTGAGGCAGCCATAATACCCTGCTAATGTGTCTGGTCTTCTGGTTTATTTTGCTTTGTTTTTAATTAAAAAAAAATATTCTCTTGCTCTTAGTACTACTTAACAAATTCATCTGGCTTTGGTGCTAACGTAATATTTTGAAGGTATCTGGTAAGAAATCACAGAATATTCTGTTGGAAGGGACCTTTAAAAGGTCATCTAGTCCACATCCTCCTCTGCCCCTGCCCCACGTATAACGTGAGTTATCTGGAAGTCCATATAGGAGCAGCATTTAATGCCCTTCCGTGGCAGCAGAGGTAGGTGACTCGCTTCTCACCAGAGAGAAGTCATTTCCTTCTGACTTCCTCGGTCTCACAGCTGTTCTTAGACAGGTTTGCGCCAGCTGCCAATGGAGAAATATTCTATGTATATGTACTAAATATGTCACCAAATTTACTGTTGTATGGTGTTGCTCCAGTCTCTGTTAGCCTTTCTTTAAAGCAACAGGAAGATTCCAGTCAGCAGGATTATTTTACAGACTGATGTTTCGAGGCTTTCTGGATAGACTCATCATCCTCGTCAGTCAGAAACTGTGAAGAAGACCATCATTTTCCAAGGCAACAGAGAAGGTCTGGAATCTGTCACCAGGATGAATTTAGGAAATCTGTTAGAGCAGCAGAGATTTACGCAGTTAGCAATTTTTTTTTTTTTTTTAAATTCAGCTGTTCTTTCTGTGCCAAAGTGAATAATTTCTCTGAAGCAGGAAAGCAGGGCTGGAACAATCATAAATCACACGCAGATAAATATTGTGGCAAGCAGATCTGCTTTCAAGTTCCTTTTTTTTTTCTGCTGGAGCTACAAGCTGCATGTGACTAATGCCAGAATGCTGCAATGCAGGTGGGCTCATGTGAACAAGATGCCTACGTTCATTTCTCCATCAGTAGATCCCAGGCAAGCAAGTCCAGAGGAGAATTCTCCTCCTAAAGTAGATGCTTCCACTCGGCCTGAAGAATCTCATCCCAAGATCTGTGACTAGCTGTAGTAGACCTCCATGAACTAGAAAGGGAACCTGTGCAGAGATTATTTACAGCTAAATCCTAGCTGGGTCATGGGGGTCAGGAGGACAAGACAAGCGTTTACCAGGGATTATTGATCAAAAAAGCAACAGAAGCCACTGCATTTATGTTATACAGGAAGTTGTTCCTGCCTTATGGTTGTGGGGTTGCATGGAGTGTTCCCCTGAAAATAGGACTGCACCCTTCCAGGTGTAGATCTGGCTCAAAATTGCCTGCATCCAGAGGCTTTACAATGCAAACAATGAAGATCAACAAAATTCCTGAGAAGGAGAAATGGGAGTGCCTCTCAAAGGTGCATGCAGCACAGAAACTTACATTATCGTAATTGCTGTAAATCTTCTTAATATTGTCTCTTAGCTCCTCACCAAGTAATAAAAAGCATCACTTTGTCTTTAGGGAAAAGATTTGTGTAGTATTTCTAAAGAACAGTGTGTGGATTGCTGTTTTCATGTAGTGCATCTGGAAACATATTTATACAATGTGCCTGAAAACAAGGCAGAGTGCTTTTTAACTAGGGTTGCACACACTTTGCAACGTAAGTAAAAGGCTGTGGCCTTCCAGGTATCTTGGAGAGGTAATGATCCCTCCAGAAGAGCAGTCAGGTTTGCACTCTTCAGCTGGAAGCTCAGTCTGGTACCCCCATTATGTCTGCATCATTTTCATTTCTCTTCTTGTGCAAGCTGCCTGTAGCCAGTGGGGGCAGAGTGGTTGAATACTCTCTTAGTGCTGGGTGCTGAAGACTGATGATTGCTTTTGTTTCCAGCTTTTTGCTTTTTCCTCTTGCTGCCTTGTAGCAGGATTTAACTGGCAGGAGGAAGGTAAAAGGAGTGTCAGGGACCTACTGTGTGTGTTGGTCTCAGCAACAAAGATATCTCCTCCAGGCCCCTCCTTGCACAGCTGAAGGATCTTGAAGACTTACAATCTGGTTCTCTTCTGCAGTGGACACAGGCATCAGTGTGGAATGGGGAAGGGAGAGTGCTCCTTCACGGTACTTGTTTGTTAAAATATCTGTGTTAAGTATGTGTGAGTGAAAGCCTAACTCTAACCCTTAGAGGCATATGAGCCAGCAAGGTGATCCGCTGCATTTTTCTGATGGTGTGCCCCCGGCCCAAGGCACATTTTTGGGTCAGGCTGACCCAAACACATTGACACTGCTAACACTGACCCTTGCATGTGCATCATCAGGTGTTTCCTTGTGTGACAAGTTTGGAGTTACAGGTGTGCTACTTAAGCACATATCCACACGGAAGTAAAACCTTGCATAGCAAAACTGGAATATAAACTGTGTTTGAAAATTCTAGTCTTTCATCCAGTTTTCTGTTTTCATCTTCAACAGGACTTGCTTATGTGAACTCATTACATTTCCAGACAATCTGTTTCCAATCAATGCAATTACTACTTTTATGAATGACTGAAACAATAGCTTATCCTAACAGACCTTGTGTCTTCAAAGGCAGCGTCAGAAGTGCTTCACCATGATTTGAATGTGGCAGAATGTGGCAGTCAGATGAAAATGAAACCAGCCTCGTGCAGAATGTGAGATGTGTTTATGTATGGAAATGAAACTAGGTTTCTTTCTTCTGCAAAGCCTTACTCTGCCCAGGCCAGAGGTAGCTGATAACCTTCCTGCAGCTTCTGCCTTTGCACATTTGTGTTGTATGTTTGTGTCAATCATCTCATCATGTACCACCATCTTGTAGTTCTCAACATGAAATGGTGTCATCTGATATTTATAGTTATTTGGCATACACTTGTGTATCAGAAATAATTGTTTATGCTGCCTTGTAGCTTCATGAAAGGTCACAGGGCAAAAAGAGAATGAATGAGGTCATCAGAGAATATTAATGATTTCAGCTAGGAAGTGTGCTGCTTTTTTTTTTTTTTTTTTTTTTTTTTCAGCAGAGGAGGTTTGAAAGCTAATGGATGAACTGAAGTGAACGTTTAACTCCTTGGAGATATTAACTATACTAAATTGAAAGTGCATGGCAGAGTACGAGAAAGATGCTAACTCTGATGCATACAAATGAGATACAACTGACAGGCCATCAAGAGTGTTTGACATCTTTCAGAACCTGATTATAAAATGCAGTACCTACTTCAACCTGGTAAAACACCTACAGGATCATTTTCAGTAACAGATATGTATTAGCCCAGTGGTGGTTTCTAGTTTGTCACGTAATGGAAATAACAATGGAAATGGGAATAACAATAACAAATGTCAAGCAAAGTGCTAGGTCCTGCTGTTGTGTCACAACAACACCATGCAGTGCTACAGGCTGGAGGCAGAGCGTCTGGAAAGCTGCCCAGCAGAGAAGGACCCGGGGTGCTGGTTGACAGCAGATGAACGTGAGCCAGCAGTGTGCCCAGGTGGCCAAGAAGGCCAGTGGCACCTGGCCTGTGTCAGCAATAGTGTGGCCAGCAGGACCAGGGCAGGGATTGTCTCCCTGGACTTGGCACTGGTGAGGCCGCACCTCGAGTGCCGTGTCCTGTTCTGAGCCCCTCACTACATTGAGGGTCTGGAGCATGTCCAGAGAACAGCAGTGGAGCTGGTGAAGGGTGTGGAGCACAAATCTGATCAGGAGTGGCTGAGGGAGCTGGGAGTATTTAACCTGGAGAAAAGGAGGCTCAGGGATGACTTTATCTCTCTACAGCTGCCTGAAAGGAGGGTATAGCCAGGTGGGTGTTGGTCTCTTCTTCCAGGTAACAAGGGACAGGACAAGAGGAAATGGCCTCAAGTTGTTCCAGTGGAGGTTTAGATTGGATATGAGGAAAACTTTTGCCACCAGAAAGATTCTCTGGAACACTGGAACAGACTGTAACAACGAAGTGATAGGGTCAGCATCCCTGCAGGCATTTAAAATATGTGCAGACATGGCACTTAGGGATATGGTTGTTGGTGGACTTGGCAGTGTTAGGTTGACAGTTGGACTTGATCTTAAATGTCTTTTCCAACCTAAATGATCCTATGATTCTGTGAAAAATAAGAGAGCTCCAAAGGTCCAGGATATTGTGACTGGAGGTCTAAGATGCGGTCAAACGAATGCCACCTGAAAATGATGTCTCCACATAAATTTCATAGGGAACATTATTATTTTAGTTAAAGTTGTATTAAAAGGACGTGACACTAGTGCAAAGAAATAAATAACATACTAAGTGAAAAATTCACTTACAAATGTGCATTGCTAGTTGTAAGCTAGAAGGTGACAATAGGAAAGGGATTTATCAATTTGTTCCACAAATGTGCAGGTACCAGGAGATTGATGTTGGTTTGTGTGCAAGTACTGTACTGTACTATGTAGCTGTCACTGTGCAGAGGTGGAGACTTTGCAGAGATAGAAACATGGAGACTAAGATTTTAGCTAAAAAATTATTTTAATGAGGATGGCAAGGTCTTGCTCTAAAAAACACGCTTTCCATTGTCTGCAAAAGAAGACTATTCAGCAGCTTGTAAGGTAAGAAAAACATTTTTCTGTTAATGTGGCTATCTACCTCATTCACTGTTTGGCTTCAATACCCATCTGCAGAGTGAAACATAGGTCTTGCACATGTTACAACCTACTACTACCTCAAATAATGTGGGAAAAATAATTTCTGGAAAATTCAAAGTGCCTCCATGTGGCTCTGTGCCAAGCTGGAAAAAGGCCCTTCAACGTCAGCCCTTAAAGTCTACCTTGGTGTCTGCAAGGGAAATGAAACATTACCATAGTGGTGATGCTTCAAAATAGTTGGAGTTCTAAATACCTCCAAATATCCTTAAATATCTCATGTACCTTTAGAGAGAATTTGCTCAGCTTGCCAGTTTGTTTCCCTGCAAGAAAAACAGTTTTGTTTTGCAATACAGTTTGTCTGGGCTGGATTCAGAGGCAGAGAGAAAGACTGAAGTAAAATACCAGAGACAGAGAAAGCTGAGTCTGGGGAGGGGGAATGGCTGAAGCAAAGGTCCCCAGTAGCAGACATTTTTTCACTAGTGTTAATTTATAAACAAAGTGAACTGAAGCTTTCAGTGCTCCTTTTCTACTCCTTTCTCTTACCCCTTTTTCTTCTGCCACTGCATAACTTACATAGGACCCATGGCTCATCACTTGATATGTTTAAATGAACCTCACAGAATCTTTCCAGTAGCTTTCCCATGATATCACAGAAAAGCTAATGCTGAAGCAGATATGCTTCTCACTGACCTGGAAATAAGCATCAACTCATAGATTGTCCCAGGAAGCACAGATGCATACAAATGTGTCCTGTTTCAATTGTGTAAGATTTGTGCTGAGTGGATTAGGAAAAGTAAGCAGAGAGAGCTAGTCATGTCTACTCCGAGCTTTGAATTTCATTGAGAATTTCTTCATTTAACACAATGATTCTTATCAGAGATCCCTACATTACCAGAAAGACCAGAACATAGCATTCTCCAAGATATTAGGATTTCCCAAATGAGCTCCTCAAGTGAACTTGGCTTAAGTTCTTTGTTTGCATAAAGAATCGCTAATCCATTTCAGCAGGTATATTAGTTACAGTTAATTAATAAATTGTGATAGTTCCTTTGGAGCTATTCAGTACTAATATATAAACATGTTTTTTTTGTTCATGGAAGTACCACTTTTGAATGTTACACAATACCCTCCTGAAGGGCTGTTTCATTTTTATTGAAACTGTAGCAGGAGGAAGTCAGATGTTTTGGTTGTTTATTCAGACATAAGCTTTATATCATGGTCTTGATGGTCTTCATTGATATAAATGAAAAGTACTTAGTTCAGGTTCCGAAGTGATTCTGCAAAAATGAGTGACCCATTCCTGCTCCAGAACAGTACTAGGTGATTATCTCCTTATGTTTGTATGATGTGCTAAAGAGACATGCTGTGATTTAGAGACTCTGAGGAATCAGTCGTCCTGTCTGTTCAGTCTAAATATGGCTCAGCCACAAATAGTACTTCCAAAAAAACCCCTGTAAAATTCCCTCAGCGCATGCCTGTTTCAGGTAAACCTCTTGCTGTGGTTGAGAGGGACAACTTCTGCACCATTCTCTGATCTAAGCATACACACACGCAGGCATTTCGAAAGACAGGTTTGGGTGTTGCTTGTCTACAATATGAAATGAGATTTGTTCAAAGGAAAAGCTTTTGATTTCACATAACTACCTTACCTGAACAACAATATGTGCAAATTTCCATCATTCTTTAATTAATTAAGAAGGCCTAAGATGTTCCTATTTCTACGTAAGTCATCCTTAGTAATTGTAACCCTGTAGCTTTTCCAGCACACAACTTTACCTTCCATATTTAGGACTTTTTTTTTTTATCAAGTAGCAAATTCAATGCTGCTGTTGCAAGTTGATTTGCGAGTTTATGTTTTCTGCATGAAAGCTGGATTGATGTCAGTCAGCTTTTGAGGGGTTAGGTCATATTTGTTGGTGCTTGTGTAACAGAGGTCTGGCCATTAAGAATTTACTTCAGATTCAGGACATGTTTGGGCATGTACTCTTCACCATTTTCCTTGCAAAATTAACTTCAGTCACTTTCAGATGTTATTTAGACCACTTACTTGTGAGGTCTCAGAGAGTTGCACAATATCTGAGGTTGGTGCTCATCTACAAGGGTTGTCTAGTCCAATCTCATTCTCAAACAGGGTTACCTACAGCAGTTGCTCAGGGCTGCGGCTCATGAATTTTTTTATATCTCCACAGATGGAGACTCCACAACGACTTTCAGCAACTCAATTTATTTTTTTCTTATATTTAAATTGTATTCCCTGTACTTGAGTTTGTACACATTATCTCTTCTCCTCTCACTTGGGTACCAGTCTGACTCCCTTGTATTCATTCCATTTAGCTGGGTGTTTACACATGCTACTGAAACCCCTTGAACCTTCTCTTCTCCAGGCTAAGCAGCCCCTGCTCTCTCAGGCTCTTCTTGTATCAAAGATCCTTGAGTATCTTAAATGTCTTCATGGCTGTCTCACTTCTTTGCTGTCTCACTCCAGTAGCTCCATCTCTCTTTTGTATCTTGAAGCCCAGAACTGGGCACATCACTCCAAACTTGGTCATGAAAGGGCTGAGTAGATGGGAAGGATCCTTCAGCCTCTTGACAACAGCGTTCCTATTGCAGCCCGGAAGACTTTTAACCTTCTCTGCTGCAAGGACACATCGTGAGCTCGTGGTCAGCTTGTTGTCCACCACAACCCCAAGGCCTTTACTGTAACACTGCTTTCCAGACAGATGATCTTCTTTTCAGCTGTTTCACTGGGGAATGTCTCCCACATGTACCTGGACAACCATATTACTCTTTTTGAGAGGCATAATGACATTTTAACCCAGCTAAACTCATACGAAAGTGTATGTCGTGTTTTAACCCCAGCCACCAACGAAGCACTGTGCAACTGCTCACTCGCTCCCCCACCAACTAGAAAACTTATGGGTTTGAGATTAAGGCGGTTTAACAGGAAAAGCAAAAGCCACACATGCAAGCAATGCAAAACAAGGAATTAATTCACTGGTTCTCATGAGCAGGCAGTTGTTTTGCATTTCCAGGATAGCAGGGCCCCCTCACGTCTCATGGTGACATGGGAAGACAAACAACATCACTCAAATGTTCCCTCCTTCCTCCTTCTTGCATCCAGCTTTAAGTACTGTTCTGGAATATCCCTTTGGTCATTTTGAGTCACCTGTCCTGGCCATGTCCCCTCCCAATTTTTCTTTCATCCCCAGCTTCCTTGCCAGTGTGGCAGTAGAAAAAGCAGAAAAGGCCTTGTCTCTGTGTAAGCCCTGATCAGCAGTAACAAAAACATGTGTATCATCACTCTGTTCAGCACAAATCCAAAATGCAACCCACATGAAGTCTCTGTGAAGAACGTTAACTCTACCTTGGCCAAAACCAGCACATCACATTGGAGTGCACCCATAGTATTTGGCTTAACATCTGATTGTTTAGCTATTTAGCTCATATGGATTAAGGGAATTACTATTTGAAATAACTGCCATGTCACTTGTTTTCGAAACACACCACTTCTGGGATGGTTTTCTATATGGAAGGTTTTTATCCTTTGAGGGCAGAGCTGTTTGTAGCCACAAAGGTGACAGCTGGCACATGTTGTCTTGGAGCTTTAGCCATTTCTGTTTTCTTTCTGTAGCCTTGTCTAAAGATGTTAGAAATAATGTTGATTGAAACTTCTTACTGATTAGTGAATAGAGTGGCAGTCTCTGACTTCTCTTTGTATCAAGGTATATGTCATGGTTGGGGTGTGAAAGACAAAAAGACAAAATAAAGACAAAAAACCCCAGGCTTATCATTTGGGCAGATTCAGTAAATGTGTCCTTCCTCTGTTTTCTTGGAAGTTTCAAAAGTGGACTTAAGGACAGAACAACTGCTCTTTCCTTCTGCTTTTGCCCATAACTGAGGCACCTCAGTTACACAGAGATGAATTCTGTAGCACCTTCGCTGCTGAACTGGTAAAACCAGAAGCTGTTATCCAGGGAATGTTAACAACAAAGTCTACAGTTTAGGACAGAGAAAAAATGAGATGGAAAAAAGCTTTTCTAAAAGTAACACAGGAGTCCTTAGTTAAAATGTAGTGTAAGATTTTGGTTCTCATAATATGTTTCCTTCCAATTAGTTAACAATGATACCACAGTGCAGCATTTTGCACATTTAGAAGGTGACTTTGAAATCAGAAGTGAATTAAGAGAATCTAGGAGGATCCTGAAACTACATTCTTGTTCTTCTAGGTGTCCTGTATGCTAAATGGCTGCAGAATGAAATGCCTTAAGTATTTAAAGTCTTGGTCTTGTCTAAGAACTAAAAGAAAGTTCTGCAATTTCACTTCTTATGTGATGAGCTGAGCTGACATTATAGCTTGATGATAGCCTAGAAGTAGTGCTTAGAGGAAAAAAATAATCTCTTTCTGCTCCTGAATTCTGTTTCCTAAGTAACTAGAGTGTTATACTGTCTGGGTAGCTCTAACTGGAGAGAAGCTAAAAAGAAATAAACTTGATAGATTCTTGAACCCAAATTAGTTTGATCATCATTGGAGAAATGTTGGGGGGGACCCAGAAATTAAAGGTATTAGTGAGATTTGTGATCAATGATGTATGCACAGTAAGGCTGCTTAGAGAAGTTCCTGCAGTACGGATGTGTGACCCAACTAGGCTGTATTTCCTTTTCACTTGCTATGAAATTTTAGCTTACCTACAATTTCAGTTAGCCTTCCTTGCACTACGGGAAAGAAATCACCAGACGGTCTAGGTAAATTTTCTGTCAATATGCAAGAATTTCTGTACTACTCTGATCTTGCAATGAAGGATGCAAAATGATAGTAGAGGAAGGCTGACAGTACATAGGGACCATGAATATTCCAGGCGGGGTTTGTTTGGGGTCCCTAGGTGTCTTTTTGTTTTAAGCCACAGATTTCCTAACAGTGGAAGTGCCAAGAGGTTTGTAATTAGGCAGCTGAATAGAGACAGTCATGTTTACTGTTGTTATTTCCCACCTGGCAAAAAAACTCCTGTGTACTACAACCAGACCTTGTAAGGCTTAAAATTACCGATTTCCCCATGCTTCTCTGTGGGAGATGTAAAGGGGGCATTTCTCTGTCACATTTTGGGGGAGTTGGAGCGTGTTTTTATTCAGGGTTGCTTTCAGTTTAGAGTTCTGGGAAAATATGCAACCTGGAAAAGAAATGTGGAGAGAAAAGTGATCTGCTCACCTCTTTACAAATTCCTTGGTGGTTATTGGAAGCAGTAGTTAATCTGATAAGTGCCATCACTGGGGCAATTCAGGAGGAATCATTCTGACAGGTTGCAGATGTTCCTTCCCTTAAGGACCAAGGTTTCACAATTGCTATCCCAAGAACTGATGTGGAAAGAAAGAGCAAACACAGTCCTCTAGCAGTGTTGACACACTGAAGAGAAATTTATAAAGGGAATTTATAAGGGATTGTGAGAACCTCTTTCCTTCACTTAGCCTTTGATAAGGCTAACAAACAATTATTTGGTAGGTCTTTGATAGTGTCTCCTTCCAGTCCGAGCCTTTGTAAAGGCGAGAAATCTTTGCTTTATGCAAAATGAGTTGTTGAATATGTATACTTGTGACTGTGTGTTAGAACAAGGCTGTCCCAGATTAATTCAGTTAAATCTCAGCCAGCAATGAGCCAGTGTAGAGGTGTCCTCTCTCAGCATCTAAGGACCTACAGTGTTTTTCCAGGGTGAAGGAACCTCTTTTAGTAAAAGATTCAGAGTGTTTTCCTGCTACAGGCAAGGTCCTACACTGCTTCCAAAAGGTATGTGTTTTCACTTTATCCATGTAACCAGGCTTGATCCTGCTGCAGCCCTCCAGTGCCCTTATGATGCTGTATCACAGTACATGCTCTCCCCCTTTTCTCAGCAATTGTTTTTCTCCCTGGCTGGATGATTGACAGTCATTTGCTAATGAAAATGCCTCTGAAATACAGGGTAAATGGGTTTATGCAGTTCTTTGGGGATAAAGGGGCATGCAAGAAACCTTCTCCTCATATGCATGGTTGTGCAAGGGCTTTGCATAAAAACAAAATACTGGCTCAGGAGCACACAGGGACTAAAAATTTGAGAACAATATGTATTCAGCAGTAGAGAGAGAACAAGGCAAAGAGAGGATCCTACCTAGGTACTAAGCATTATAGGCGTTGGTATCCAAGAACAGATAAGAGACATGCAGAGCTGCTGCTTCTTTCTGATCCACAGTAGGAGCCTAGAATTCATCAACTCCAACTGTTTACTAATGCTGTGTGGTCCTACCTGTCATGGGATGTGTAATTTCTGACAACAATTAAGACTGTGATTACTCATCCCTGCAATCAAGATTTCAAATTCCTTTCCCAGCCCTGGTGTCATTTTGTTCTGGATGTATTACCTGCCTATTACATTAATGACCTTTCAAAATCAATCTTCAGTCACTTGGCTGAGCTGATAAAGTGAAAAAATGGTGTGGATGGCAGGTTGTCCTTTTCAGGACTGCAAACAAACTGTGCTGCCATCGTGCAAACCTAGAGATGTAGTTTCTTCCTTGTGCTGCTGTTCTTCTCCCACCAGTGTCAGGTAACTTACCTGATCAGGTTGAGTGCTTTGTCCACCTCCTGCCTTGGGGGAGAGTGTGCTGCCTCCTCAGTGAAAGGAGAAGCCTTTCCAGATGCAGAGGGAAATGGCCCTGAGCATGGGGAAGGAGAGTGCTGTCATCCTAGGGGTTTTCACCGCATTCCTACAGGGCTGATTTTCTCTTGTGCTTTCTCTAGGGGCTACCAAAGACATGGGAAAGATGCTGGGTGGGGATGAGGAGAAAGACCCAGATGCCGCTAAGAAAGAAGAGGAACGACAGGAAGCCCTTCGGCAACAAGAGGAGGAGAGGAAAGCCAAATATGCCAAGATGGAGGCTGAAAGAGAAGTTATGAGACAAGGGATTCGAGACAAGGTAGGTATCTGGCTTTCAACACACACTGGTCAACTTGTAATGCCCAGTGAGGAATACCTGTTTTCAGCTGATTTGTGACTAGTTCCCCAGGCACCTGGATAGAATCAGGTAACTTCTCTGCCACACTGAACTTTCTGATTTTGTGCACTCTTTCTCAAGCCCTGTCCCTGTTTAAACACACCTACCACACAGCAAAGCCTTGCAAAGTTGAAATAGAGAGTGAAGGTGAGGGGAGAAATCCATCTATTTTTCTCATAATCTATTAAACGCTCACATTATATTAAGTGTTAGAGGCTTCCTTATCCCTTTGAGGATGATTTCCAAGCTTGCATTTGTGGTTTGTGATAAGAGTCATAATTCAGTGAGTTTCTGAGAGATATGGTGCAACTATCTTCTGTATTGACTCCAAATCAATTTCATTGTATTTGTTGTGTTGACCAGTGATACAGGACAAATCTAGTCTACTTTTCATATTTAGGCTTCCACCACTCACATGGAATTCACCTGAAAGACAGAGAGTTTTCATACATTAACTATTAGGGACTGATGTGAGGAGGGAGAAGGCAGTTTTGATGCCTCACTCTCAAGGCCAGGTCAAAACTATCTTTTCAGAATAACTAAAGTTTACAATAAGAGGTCCTGGTGTTCAACTGTCTTGGAAAGAAATGTGGGCAATGTTTGGACAAGGGGTTTCTAAGGATGAAGGCCTGTCTGATGACTTACATGCCAAAGAAAATAGCTGTTGATAAAATGATAAAGTCTTGCTCAGTATAAGAGGTGTCCCCTGTGCAGTTCCTATCTCTGTGCTCTGAAAACATGTCTTGGAACAGACATAAACAAAACTATATCTGCATTGGGCCAAACATCTGACCCAATCCTTATGATTCAGGATGGAAACATGAATAAGGGTGATTTTCTCTGGCGGCAGAGTGCATCTTGCAAAGAATTAGTGAGAATAGTTCTGCAAATAAAGAAATTTGTGATTATGCTTCTAAGAAAAGAAAAGACTTAGAGGGAATTGTCTACCTGTGATGCTGCCAGAGAAAGGTCATTGATCATTTAAAGTGGGTACTGGTTGACAGAGATGCGTAACCTCTACCTGGTCAAAAATTGTTGTTTTATAATCATAGAATCATAGAACTGTCAAATGGTTTGGGTTGGAAGGGACCTTAAAGATCATCTAGTTCCAACCCCTCTGCCATGGGCAAGGACACCTTTTACTAGACCAGGCTGCTCAGAGCCCCATCCCTCCTGGCCTTGAACACTTCCAGGGACGCATCATTCATGTATTCTATGGGCAGCTTGTTATATGGCTTCGCCACATCTGAGGAAAGAGTTTCTTCCTAATATCTAATGTAAACCCATCCTTTTTCAGTTCAGGGCAAAACATTGCCTTTGTCCTGTCACTACATGCCTGTATAAAAAGTTCCTCTCCCTCCCTTTTATAAGCCCAATTAAGGTATGGAAATTTACAATGAAGTCTCCCTGGAGCCTTCTTTTCTCCAGGCTGAACAACCCCAGAAATAATGTATTTAATGACTATATATCTAGAGAATCTAGTATAATAATATAAGCATATCAATGTGTGCATAATGTATTTAATGTTTCTTTATAGGTAGAACTGTTTCTAAGAAGTGACATAGGTCATGAGGGGGAAAAAAAAGAGTAGTGAATTTCTGAGTTGCAGGCAAATGAGCTAACACCCTGTTTTCACTGGTGACTGTCTCTTCTGGACCACTGAATTGTTCCCAGATGTAGATAGGGCTTGCCTTTTTCTTGCTGTCGGGCAAACTGCTGTAAAAGCCTTTGGAAAGTCTGAGGTGTCTTCTGTTATAATTCCAAGGTGATCTCATTAGTGAGTAGGATGCATACAGCCTGAGCTACAGCCAAATGGGATTTCTCTATGACACTGGCAGCTATCTGGACTTTGCTGAGCTGGCTGAGCACTGAGTAGCAAAGTCTCTTAGAAATGCACCGAATCCTTGAGCAATATGGCAAGGAGTAGGGTCTGTAGAAAAGGAGAACAAGAATACTTGGAGGAATATTATTTCACCTCAGTCAAGGCTCTGGACTGCAGCTTTTTAGTGGCGTGGTGGAGTACCTTTGCAATTAGCATCAGGAAGTCCTGCGTTGGGCAGGGCATCTGGATTATGAGTTCATTTTCCTGTGGTTTTCTTTTTCCTGGGAATAATCCCAGGTAGCATGCATTTGAAAGATGAAGGTGTTTTCTGCAGAATCAGAAAAGATGGATAAAGCCGTAGAAAGGAGCTGTATTTTTTTTTCTTTTCTTTTCTTTTTTTTTTTTCCAATAAGTTTGAGAACTTCATAAAAGAGAGATTACCTTGTCCTGAGAAAGAGATGGATTTGGGAATGTACAAGACTGTCTTCTAGTAGTGTTGATTGGTGGCTGGAAATATGAAACAAACGTTGAAAGAATTAAATAAGAGCTGGATTATTTCATTCATTACTTGATTATTTAGAAGTTACCTTCATTTCTTCTGTAACTCCAGTAAAAGCAAAAATGCAGAAAAGAACAAAACTGAAACGGATGTTCTGTCTGGTATGTATACAAGCACAAGTTGTTGTTAGCAGGTATGAATAAAATCGAAGACATTTTTAGAAAGCTCAGTGATGATATTTGCTCATTTCTCACGTAAGAGAGTGAAAAATGAGCAATTAGTTCGAGTGACTGAGTAGGAACAGATTATTTATGCAGAATAAAAGTTTGAAAGTGTGTGTCCTAGGTCATGAACCCACAGTCACGCTTCTTCCTTAGTGCAGCTGCAAGATATTAGGGAAGCAAGCCAGGGAATCACAGCTTCACCAGAGAGTTCATATGGTAGGTATGGTGAGGTAAGGATGGACTCATCATGTTTGTTGTTTTTGACTTTTTGCCTTGGCTTTCCAACAAGTGTGGTGAATTCACTGTCTTGTTTAGGGCTTCAGGAAATGTGGGAGCTATGGCAGGGCTTAAAAGGAATGATGACAGATACCACAGATCCGTTCCAGCCTGTGTTAACTTTCAAATCCAATCTGTTAAACTGAGACACATATGCCCTCAGCCCAGTATGGCAGCTGGGTACAGAAATTACTTAGGGAGAGGGTAGTATGAATTACGCAGAAATGAGGTGGGGTTTTTTTCCAATAAAAATATGCAACATTTTCATTTGGAAATGAATTTTTAGGAATAACATTTGAACATGACATTTTGAAATAACTGGACCACCAGTTGTCTGAAAGTCCAGCATCTGGTAGTGAAAATGGATTGAAAGAAAATAAAGAGTGTAACTGGAGTATACTCCAGCTGCCTCCTACCTCAGGAGGTGTGCATGCAGCTTGCATTCTGATCAGATCTGGTTTTGGTCTTGACACTAATGCCTCACAGATCTTCTGGGCCCTAGCACAGCTGTCGCTGGGGAGAGTTGCCGCACTTGACCAACACATGCAAGACTACTGAGAGGCCTCCAGTGTCCCTTTGCCTGGCAGGTGAGGCTGTGGATAGCTGATATCCCTGTTACCTTGCTAATAGCAAGTACTATCAGCTAGCCATGCTGCAGCAGCTATCCTGGTTCCAGCGCTCTTGGGTGGAGTACTGCCTTCTATAAACAAATTGTTTGTGTATGTGCACACCTCAGCAGTGAAAGCAAATTACTTTCTTTGTGTAATCATCCATAATTAGTTATTTACATAATTAATTATTTCTACCACTCTGGTAGAGCCCAGTCCTGAGGAACCCCTAGTCCATGCTCGGTAATTAACCTTCTGCCTGTCTTAATGAGACAATGTCCATAGTTCGTCTTCCTGAAAATCTCACACATGTTTTAGGCAGTCAGCATGGTTGAACCTCTGTTGAAAAGCAGCAGAAGCTCAGGGATATCCTCACAATAGTGGGTTTAAGCCAAAAAGGGTGAAAGCATGGTCCAAATGGCTTGACTTCAAGACAGAATTTAGGTTTGAATTTAGTCCGTACTTGAGATTGAGCATGAACTGCTTCAGTAGCTTTTATATACTCAGTTCTCTGAGTGAAAGGGGGAAGTGTCTCTGACCCACCCTTATGTGCTGGTCATATGCTGTATAGCACATGGTTTATAGCACATGCATTATGTGCTATGAAGCAGAAAATCAGTTGCATTAATAAGGATTCCTGTGCTTACACTACTAAGGATTCATGTCCTACATAACACATGGTTTATGTCCAATAAAGCAGAAGTTTAGTTATATTAATAAGGATTTCTGCCCTTCAAATGGAGCATGAAATCTGCCTGAAAAGTATGGAAAAGCGTCAAATGGAAAATTCTAATCTGGAAGAATTAAGGTTGTCACTACATTGTAATTTTCTTTGTTGGGTCCTGTGTAAAGATTGTGACAGTGCATGACCATTTGTTTATACTTCTAGGAACCTCAACTCTCCCATTGCATAAGACGAAGTTAATTGTTTTCTTAATAAACAGATTTTCAGTGTTTAATCTCTGACGTATCTTACAATGTATGTTTTCAAGCTCATTTGCTATGCAATATCAAAATTTTGATGGCAATATAATGAATTTCCTCATCTGAGGGTTTAATTCTCTGTTGCTATTATTATTATGCTTTCACTAACATAGCTGAGCTCATCTCAAGCACGGTTTCTTCTGCTATTTATCGGGGGGGGGACAGAGTTTTGTTTAGTTTTTTCTGTTTGCAAGGTATGAATGCAGAAGGGTCATTATGTAATTAAAGCTTTGGTGGCAGAAGAGTGTTAACAGCTTGTTGCATCAGTGAGCCTCGATGGCACAGCAAGAAATGCTAAGCACTGCTTGTGTCTTTGCAGGCAATAAAGGAATGGCAAAATCTGGGTTTGAGGTTTGTTCCTGCAGGCAGCATATCACACAGCATGAGAATGTGCAGTCCTTGCTCTGTTTGAGTCCCTGCTGTCTCTGGGTGCATGCCACTAATTCTGCTCATATTTCTTATTGGGCCATTTAATGCTCTCTGTGACTAGGCAGTAAGATTCTCTGCAGTATTTGGAATTGGCCACAGAGTCATAGAAGGGTTTGGGTTGGAAGGCACCTGAAAGACCACAAAGTTCCAACCCCCCTACTCTCATGGGCAGGGACACCTCCCTCTAGACCACGTTGCTCAAAGCCCCGTCTAACCTGACATTGTGTACAGCCAGGGATGGGGCATCCACAAATTCTCTGGGCAACCTGTGCCAGTGCCTCACCACCCACACAGTACAGAATTTCTACCTGTAATATGAACCTGCCCTCTTTCAATTTAAAGCCATTCCCCCTTGTCCTATCATTCCAAGGCCTTGTGTCTGTCCCTTTCCAGGCTTCTTGTAGCCCCCTTTCAGTACTGGAAGGATGCTCTAAGTGTCCCTGAAGCCTTCTCTTCTCTAGGCTAAGGAACCCCAACCATCCCAGCCTGTCTTCCTAGGAGAGGTTTCTTAGCCCTTTGTGACTCTCCTCTGGACTCGCTTCAGCAGGTCCGTGTCCTGAGAAGGACCCAGGGCTGGACACAGCACTCTATGTCCCAGGAAAACCATGAAAACTACTGAGTTCCTTGTGGATATTTAAGATACGTAATTTTCTGGTCTTCCATGGCTCAAGGTAGATGATATTGAAATTTACTTTTTTAAGAATGTAGGAACATTTGGGTTGCTGGCAACAAGAATGGTCTTAAGTTAATGTCTTTAGTTTTTCCAATGGGAAAGTGTTCTCATAATGAACCTCTTTTTTTCTCTTTTCTTTTTGTTTAAAAAAATCTGGTTGTTGAACTTACTTTTAGCACTAAATCACTCAGACAAAAAGGCAATCAGGATTTATAGCTGCAGTCCTAGATTTTTATGTCAGATAATCAAGATGCAACATCATATAATTATTTAATTTTAATATTTCATTAGCATATTTCCTTATGTAACTGGTGCATAGCTGCTAAAATCCTGTTTTAGGGCAGGAAAAATAGCAGAATGTGAATTGGGTCTGTTCTTCAGCAATATCAGAGATTTGAAACTAAACTCCCAGCTAGGGAGTGCAAACTTAATTTTGATAAAACTTCGTTGATATAAAATAGCTTCACACTGTTAGCTAAACTCTTCAACGTTATGCGGTGTTTCATTCTTGTATAACTTCAGATGCAGATATTGCCAAGGGCTTTAAAAATCCCTGTACAAAGGATTGAAATTTCACTGCCTGAAAGTGTAATTTTGATAGTGCAGTTTTGCCTTGTGAGGAAGAAATATATGGTACATTTATCATTGGAGACTACTGGCAACTAAAAAATGTAGGAATTGTATTATTTGCATGCCAAGATACGAAAGATCTCAAAGAAAATATTTTCCTCAGCAATGAGGAAATATTTTCCTCTGTAATTCAAAAGATAAAAACATTATGATGAACATGAAGATTCTGTCTGATCTTGTCCCTTTTAAATCATTGATATTAAACCAGTGATGGACATTTTTATCCAGACCTTGTGATCTAATGAAGATGAGTTTACCATTCAGTATTGGGGCCTTAAGATAGATTTTCAGAGATCTATATGTATTGTGCAGATGGAGAGGTATCATTAACTGGACTCCTCTTCTTCTATAGTGGATTTTTATAATTCAGGATAAAAAACAAAATAAAAATATCCTGCTTTATTTAGTTCAGTGCAGATTCTCTTTGTGGTATAGACAAAAGTGTTTAAAACTGGGTGGCAGGTCCTCTGGCTATGAGAAAGCAAAAGACTTGGCTATGACACTCCCAGTGCGATTCTTTGCAAGACAGGGATTACATTGTGCCTTCCATGAAGTGAAATGGATGAGTGGGATGAGTGGGAACAGTCGTAACAGCACCAACGGTGAAAACTGATAACAATTGCACTCTTTGCAGCATTTAAATCACAGGCTGTTCTGGAAGAAGAACACTTCAAGGGCAACATCCTTTGTGTTCTGCCCACATTTGATACTTTGGTTATTGAGGACAGGCTGTAGGAAGTCCAGGCAGATTTGGAAGAAAGAAACACATTTGCATTGTGATTCAAGAGCATTATAACCCTGCAGATAATTTCATATTGGTATTCAGAGGCTTCCAAGGGGGTACAGTGATTTGACCTGGACTAGACTTCTGACCTTCTGCCAGAACTTTTACTGTCAACCAATTATATGCAAGGATGTCCTGACTGGCCTATGTTGCCTCTGAGTCAGATTTTGGAGTTTCTGTTATCAGTTTTTTCCATAGCTTTGAGTACAGATTTTTAACATCAAACTTGTTTCCTATCTGCTGCTCTTTGCAATTTTACTAAATCACCCACTTCTCTAGCACTTTCAACCTTTGGAAATTCCAGACAAAATTTGATTTTCTGGTTTGTATCTCCAAAAGCATTGCCTTGTCTGTAAGGCAGTGACTGGTTTTTTTTTTGTGAAAGGGTGAACAAACTGGCCTACTCCAGTAAGAAGAAATACAATCACAAATTGAAAAATTAATAAAGTTATCTGGATATGCCCAAGTTTAGCAGTCTCTTTTTCAAATCAAGAGAGAAGTGATGCCTTTGCAGATGTGCTTTTCAGCACAGAACAGGGATCGATGCTCCTGCCAAGGACCTCCAAGGACGTCCATTATTGAACATAGTCTTCTTCTGAGTGATTTTAGAGAATCTGTTCCTACCTAAATTGAGAAGTTTCATCTTTATATTGCCTTAGAAGTCCCAGGATATGCACCATGTCTTGGTCTTAGTGAATCCAACCATGTAGATCTATAGAATTCCACAGGGAGTCTGAATGAAAATGTCTGTGCCAGGCCTTATCTCTTGGCTTTAAACTAACGGAATTCCCTTAAGGGAAAAACTGCATGCATTCCTTCCTGTGCTGTAGCTGTAGGCCATTTTTAAAAATTCATAGTGGGAAGGCACCTTTAGCAAACCATTGGAGCTCAGAAGAAATCTGGCATCATTTTCATCTGCTTCCATAATAGTTAGAGGTTCAATTATTCAGCAGAACCCAGCAGGTGCTGACTAGCCCACTAGTACATTTGGGGCTCATTAGTCTGCTTCTTAGTGCAGCTCTGCCTTGCTCTAACTTGATTTCTGTGTTTTGCGCTAGTCCAAATCTACACCAGTAGATGTCACTTTGGATACTTGCTAATGAAATCCCAGTGGGTGATGCTTCTGAAGTTACTGAAATGTCACTTGAAATGCAGCCTATTTTACTGTTACTCACTGACTAGGGTGTCCTGTACAGTGATTCAGCTAAAATCCTCACTTAAATGACTTTTGTCTTACTGGCTGACAAAACCTGTGCACGTTGCTGACATGGTACTGAGAGGTTCAAACACTCAGGACTAGGTTCAAAAAAACCCCAAACATATGACATTCCATTATTAGTGCTGTGATTTAACTAGGAAGGGTGTCTAAAAGGTGTCTCAAACCTTCCTGGGTGTGACTCATTGAAACTCCAAGCATTTGGCTCAGGTGCTTGGAAAGACACAAAATGCGTACCTCAACAAATGGTCATTTGCAAGTTCTTTTCCATTGCCAGTGCAACTCTGCATTCACCTCTGAAATACCATTTAGCTCTGTTTCTGACTTTTTGATGCTTCTTTGTGATTGTAAATGTGGCTGAATCTTATTCACATCAGCCAGTAAGATCCAGCAGCACAGAGAAAGGGCTTTTTTCCCAAGAGATCTCCAAAATCTAATTTAAAAATTATTATTAATTAGTTTAATTATTTGTATTCTTTGTATGTAAATTATATAGTTTATATAATGTATAATACAATACAGACTGTATTAAATAGTAATTATTAATTTAATTAATAATGTGATTACTATTAGTTTTTACTTAGCCTTATTGTATGTGATTTACAGACAGAGAAAGTGGGCAGTTTGCCCAAAATCATGCAGTGGTTGAGTAGGGAATCACATTTCTGTGCTGAAGGCCTAGGGATATAGTCTAACCCTTGTGTAAATGGGGTTTCTTCTCCTCCTGAAAACATGGACATCTCCAAAGGGAGCAGACAGAAGAACTTAAAAGTGAAGGCCATCCCAGAGTCTGTATGACCCCTGTTCCCACTGGCACCGGTCTCTAGAATTGGTTGCCATCCCCACTCCTGTCCACTTGGACTTCCTTTAGCTGGTAAGAGCTAAGACTACATGGAATCTTTTCTTGGTTAAAACCCAGTGAGGGAAAACACCAAAAAGCAGAGGAGCTTATTTGCTGCTCTGCTGCTTTGGGGAATAAAATATTTTTTCCTTGATGGAAAAAAACTTAGTCAGGATGGCATAAAATTTGACTAAGTAGCTGGAGGAGTTTTGAGTTTTTTCCAACACAGCCACTTCAAATCTTTCGGTTCATCTTTAAAAGTAGACAGCTCTGTCCTTTGGATCCTTCTGGATCATGCTACTTGTGTCAGCCTTGAAATGCAGACAATTACAAGAGAGTAATTTGATCAGTACTACTGCCTCTAATAAGTACAGCTGCACCATTTTTTTCATGTAACTTTCTTTTTCCTAGCTTACAAATCTGATGCACGGGGAAGTGTTGTACAGTTGTTGATTCTTTTTTATGACAAGCTAATTCAAGGACTGTGAAGGTCACCAAACAAGATTAAAATGTCTGTTCCATTTTTGCTGCAGCCAAAGAGCTCCCATTGCTGCTTCAAATCAGGCAATAGCCACATTATGTCTCTTCTTTTGGCAGTTTGTTATCTGAGTCCTGAACGATCAGATAACTCACCAGGAATTAATGAGACCAGTGGAGTTATGCCTGCTTGAGAATGCAGCCTGGCACCTTCATGGCTCGGCTAATGGATGCATCATTCTTTTCTGATGAAAGTCATCAGGGCCAGGCTCAGCATTTGAAAGGCTGGTGCTTCCTTACAGCAAGATGTGACTTTGTCCTGGCATCACCATGAAGTTCTGCATCTCTTCTGGCAGTGTTTTCGGTTTCATCAGCCTGGGATTTAAGATTGTCAGAGAGAATTAGTCAGCCCATGCCTCGAAGAAGAAGGGCTCATCCAAGCCCAGGTCTGAGTTCATGCATGGGACATGCTGATAAAGTTTGAACCATGCTTTACTTGTCATAGTTGTGCGGCCTTGCCTGCTTTGTGTCTACATTCCCCACAGATGCTTGTTGCTTATGGTTAAGCTGGTAAAGGAAAGGACACTTTGCATGCCCCATTCATAGTGGCTGGCAATTCATATGGCCTTCCTGAGGGTCTCAAGGGTTGTCTTCCTCACTGGCCAATTTTGAGACCATCGTGAATAGAGCCAACTTAACCTTACCAGACTCCAGGGCAAAGTGCCTTCTCTGGGGCTTCAGGTCAGGACAATGCTCTTGCTGATGCAGGAAGAAAGTCTGCGGCCTTCCTCTGACCATGTGAGAGTTTGGGGAAGACAGACTGGCTGCTGCTGGGAGAGAAGCAGAGAATTTTGGGAAAACATTTGCTCTTTCATAATTTCCATTGTCTGACTTTCTAGGGTTTTCTCCTTTCCCTTTCAGTACAGCCTTGAATCCCATCTCTACATCTGCTCCTGTTGGGAAGCACAGACTCAGGTTATTCATTTGAGAGGAAGGCTACATGGAGGAATTTCCTTTCCTTGGTTAGGATGGAGGCAGGAAGAATGCAGCCTTTCAGCTGCAGGCCACCACATTCAATTTTCCCATCATTTCCTGAAACTGTTGGTATGGTCTTTACAAGGATCTCAACCTAAACCAGGTACTGTGGAGTATGTACAGTGCTTTTATGCTCTTGGTTCCAAGCCAGACCTCCCAGCAGCCCCTTAGAAATTTAGGGTCATAACAGGGCTGAATTTACTTTTAAAACTGGCACCATATTGTTCTGTAGGATCTCACTATTAATTTTACAGCTGCTGGATTATTTCTGTCATGCTCAGTTGTAGGGATGTAAATTCTCTCTCCTTGTTTAACAGGCTGACTGTAAATTAGAGGAAAGATTCTTCACCCAGAGACAGAAATAGTCCAAGGCCTGATGTGAGAAAAGCAGCTGATAAACTGCCCCTTGGATAATACAGAAAGCACAATGGGGTTTCTAGGTGTTTTTTAATCAGGACTTGCATGCCTGATTGAAAGTTTATTCCAGCTGCTGCCAAGTTGTTTTGGGGATAGAGGCATCCCAGTGTATATTTCTTGAAAATCCCTCAACTGTTCTCTCATATTCTGAGGTTCCTGATGAATCCCTGGATGCTGACTTGTGGATGGTGCTGAATGCATTTCTTTCTTCTGTTTAATGAGTGACTAAGATGCTATAGGCAGAACCTTCCAATTTAAACTATAAACCTGGCCTGCAAAGGCAAAAGTGGAAAAACGGAGATGCAGGGAAGCAGAGAATCAGCTTCAACATGTCGGTGTGCTTGATACAGCTGCATATCTGGCTAGAAATTTCTCGCTTCCTACCTTCTGGTGTTGTAATCAGTTTTCCATGCACTGTAATCTGCAGGGATGATTAGGTTTCTTTATAAGGGAAGGATTTAGTAAGCTGCCTTCTATGAAGTAAGGGCAGCACCTCCAATTTCTGCAGAAAATCTCTGGTTGAATGACAAGGAAGACATTTCTGCCCCTGCCTACCTGGAGTTATTTTCCAGTAACATGGGGGTTTAGCTCAAGTTGGCACTTCAAATTTTGTCTTAAATTTAGCTGACTTTTCATCCAGAAGTGAGGCTGCAAGTTTTAGGAGACCAAGTCTTCTGAGACAGTCTCCATCCATACCTCATTGCTAATAGTACAACTCTTCTCTGCAGTGTTTTTGCTTTTTGTCCGCTCTGATATGAGAGATGAATGGAAAGTTACAAAGAACAAACAAAGAAAGATATTTTTGAAGCATGCTTGAATGGAGATTCAAAGCCTTGGACATGACACAGAGCCTTCTGGAAATGTGAGAGAACAGTTCCTTCACTTCACACAGGGCCCTGTCAGTCTGGTGCTGCTTAACAAAAGCATTTTAGTTAACTCCTGAAAGTTTGATGATGCTTTGTAAATTAGGGAGTACATCACCACTGCCTCCTATCCATGCGCGTTCTGGTCTTCCAGCCTTTTCAAATCTGTCCTTTCTATTACAAAGAGTCAGTTTTCATCCTAACTTTCAATAAAAAAGGCAATAACCTGTATGTGGTCCTGAAACAATCTCTCAGTCTTGATGTGTTCTGTTCATTTGCCTTTCTTTCTTGCCTTAGAAAGAAAGAAGACAGATTCCAGAGGAGGAATTGAGGACCACAAATCAAACTGAGAGCTGCAAGGGGGACTTTATATTAAGCTCTTGCTAGAGGAGTATGACTTGGTCAGTGAGAAGATTGTACATCTCTCTACACGTGTTTGAAAAGTGATCATCCCATCCCAAAATAATGGCTTTAAATGTGGGGTTAGTGTAAAAATATTTGTTTTATTATTTACAGGTTTTTGCAAAGGAAAGCAATATGCTGTTGTCAAATTTCAGTGCATGGTGAAAGCATCCTTTCTTCCCCCGAGATGTTTGCTAGGGAAGGGTGATCTGCTAACAGAAACAAATGGAAAAGCACTGGTCCACTTTTGGATGAATGTCCACTCTTCTGTCATTCAGACTGGGTGTCTGGCAAGTGGTTTAAGGCAAATTTTGTGGTGCCATATGCTTTAGGTGTAGATTTGGAGGTGGAGAGAGGTAAGGGCTTCACTTCAGGGCTTCCCTTTCAAAGTAGTGGGAGAATGTCAAAATAAGAAGCTGGCAAGCTATGCCTAGAGATAAGGATATCCCTGTTCATGCAGGGCATCTGACACTGTGAGGGAAGGAACAGGAACCTAACTGGTTCAGGACTACTCTGAAGGCTCTTTCCCTTGACAAGTGTGTGCAGTCCCTTGTTTAAGCTTCAATTTTCTCAGAGATTTAGCACTCGGCCTTGTTTGACAGGCTCAGTGAGTGTCATGGAGAAAGGCCTGTCACGCTACTCATGATCTGCCTCTCATTCTGACATGTCGCACTGGAGCCTGTGTTAAAGGCATGTTGTATCCTCTGGGCCCTTCCAGAAACTGGGGCACAGGTCTGATCAGCAATATTTTTTACAAGAATCTGTGAGTGAATGTGGTTGGAAGAAGCCATCACAGTGATAAGGCAAAAGAAATCACAGATTATGAGAGAACTCAACAGACCGACATTTGTATTGATTTTTCTCTTCTGCCTTCTGGCCGTTCACTTGTGAGGTTCAAATAAAATGGTCTGTTCATGTCTCCAGCTCTGCTTCTTATCTCTTCTTGCCTCACAAATGCAGAATAAGATTTTGAAATAAACAAGATTGTGTTCCTTTCCTTCTACTGAATGGTTCTGGGTTTCCAACAGGCATCTTCTTTCTGCAAAATATAGCTATTTCTCAAGGACAAACCTGAGACTTTTGAATACTGAGAGTGCTTACACAGACATCAGGAAAGGGGCAGAAGGCAGGCCTAAGATTCTGCACTCGCACACTGTGGTGTAACTGGGAACTGACCTGTCTAAACTCTTTGTCTCTTTTGTTTAGTTTAATGATCCATGCATGGACGCATGTATGTTAGAGATGCCATGTAACAGGTAACAAGAGCAAATATCTGACAGTAACATGGAGTTTGAACCCATAAAAGTAAGTTAAATCTGTTAAAGACAATTATGAAACCATACCTTTGATAAAACTTCTTCAGTGAAAAGTTTTAAGCTCAGTGACAGGCTTTTTAAGAAGTGTCACTATTTGGGCAGTTTTGAGACAACTTGTTTTCCAGTCCCAGTGCTTTGGGCACCCCTTGTGTTTTTCCTATATTATTTATACATGTTATTGAGGCAGACAAAACCAGTATTTGAAATCCTGGTAGGAGATGATAGTGTGAAGCTCTTCCATGTCTAATTCTACAACATGTATCTTGGCAAGTGTGTTCACCACAGAACAGTGTAAATAAGAGCACTGGCATAACCACAATAGCTCTGTGAGAGACTGTCTTTGATTTGTCATCTGCTTTTAGTCCAGGATGTCCAGGAATGAAAAAGGTATACCTCAAGTTTAGTGAAGTTATTTATTTGGCTGACATGGACTGTTTACCTCTAGTTGTGGAAAGTAGTTTAGACATAAAGTTGAATTTTTGGTTCAAAATCTAAATGTAAAAATTCTTCAATTCCACCCAAATCTGATGTGATATGGAGTGGAGGAACCAGCTATTGATTTACGGAGGGTGCAGGTATTTGAGATGCAGAGGAACCACTGCAGGTGCTTTGTCTGTCCTGATAGCACCAAACAGCATGAAATCCATTCTGTTACCTCACTCATACAGCCTGCAAGCTTTTAACAAAAAATGTAACTCTACTTTTTTTAGGAGAATTTCTTGACATTTGCTCAGTGATGACTCAGAAGCAATGTGGTAAGCTTTGCACTGTTGTGCACATATAACTTCGTACACGGTTCTGACAAAGAAATCCAAAATAAAAAGTTCAAAGCTTAACTCTAGGTAAGTACAGCTTTGAAGGAGCTTGGTAAAAGCCCCATAGGACAAAACTATGGCTCTTCTTACTGCAGTTATCGTACAACTGCATTGCACGGTGCCTGTTTGCTGAGAGCCTTCTGTAATCAGAGCATCGTGATTGTGAAGTAAGGAAGTTGCTTAAAAGATACTAAAAATGTCACAGCTCCTCTAATTAAAATCAAACCTGAAAGCTCTGAAGTGTTGGCTAAGTGCAGTAATAGTTATTAAAGCACCTGGGTCTCTGTAGGAGATGCCAGGTCTCCCTGACTTTACTGTTCTCAAGGGCACAGTGAAAAACATCATTCACAATATTAATGAAAAATCAAACTGGAAGCTGCACAACAACTGTGAAATAGACTATTTTATAAGTCAGTGCAGAGCTAACAAAAGGCTATGTTGGACTGTTTTATCATGGTTTTGATAACAGAACACAAAACTGTTATCACAAGTCTAATTAAAAGGGTAATCTATGCACCTTCTAGCAATTACGCTATTCAATGCAGCTCAGCTCCTTTAAAGACCTCTACTCTTGCATGCAATATGGTCCTAACCACAGTGGCTAAAACTTCTCATGGTTTCTGGTTTACAAAAGTAGAAACTTAAAGGCAAGAACCTCATTTGTAGTTTGGGTAGTGCTTGTGAAAATTCAGGAATTCCAGTGGCTTTATTATCTGAGAATTGCAGTAAATTCCACCCCAGCAGGCAGCCTCAGGTGGCTGCGACAGGGTGAAAGGTGAAGTAACATTTATGAAACATTCACCTCCAGTGTAGGCTGGAGAAGAGGATCCTTGTAAGTGTTAAACAGATGTGTGGATGTGGCAGCTGGGGATATGGTTTAGAGGTGAAGACCGTGGTGCTCGGTAAATGGTTGGACTGTTGATCTGGGAGGTCTTTTCCAATGTTAATGACGACTCTATGATTCTACGGTCTCAGACTGGCTCCTGTTTCCATCTCTTGTCTGAGATAAAGCTATAAGATTGTTGATGTGGTCTCCACAATCCTGCAGGGGAAGGGCAGCATATGCTTCTTGTCAAGGTTCCCCCTGTCTTGGGGGCACTGCTAGAGAGCTGGGAAAAGTGACGGGAAAAGCAGATGCAGAGAGGGGGTGTGGTGTGGTCTAGGTGCATGACGGGGCTTGGGCTACAGATGGGTGATTTCTTCCATCCTATTTGAATAACTGGTTTGTGATGGTGCAGGTCTTTCTCCGGCTCCTTTAGTCAGCTGGTTGCCTTGAGCTGGGAGGCAGAACCTTTTAGGAAGATGATACCACAGCTAAGAGAAACATACCATGATAGAGAAGTGTTAATCGTTCTGCTTTAGAGTGCTACCCTGATAATGACAGCAGAACTTAAATCTGTCATGCTTCCTATCCCTTGTGCTACACCGTTCATTTAAGAAGACATCCCAGTGTGGAGACCATCACAGAGCGTAACAAAAACAGGTAAAAACTTCTTTTGAGTCTATGACCCTTATCAAATTTGGATTCCACACCACCCTCAGAGCAGGAAAAAAAAGTAAAGTATGCCAATTAATTCAAAGTCACAGTAGGTTGCTGATTATAAGCTTAAACAAGATAATAAATGCATGGATATTTTTCCACTTAGAAAACCCAAAATGTGATCTACAATTCAAAATCTCTGACAGTTTTATTTATAATTTTATTTAGAAACTGCAGAGAAATGTCCTACAGTATTTAACTTGTTTAAAGGCAAATTTATAGATCAATACATTTATACAGGCACAATTTATACATTAATACATTGTACATATAGATGTACGATTTATACATCGATACAATAACAATTTTATTGTTATGCTAATCCAAATATTTTTTGTCTTTTCCACTTGAAGGCTGTTTTTTCATGTCTTTTGAATCTGTAAGAACTTCTGTGTTCTGATTCTTTGTTCTGAACCAGAGCATTCTTTGGAAAAAGTCCAGGGTTGTTTTGCCTTGTATATTGCACATAGTGCAGAGGAAGAAGCTTTCCAATGCTTTCTGTGTGGATAGTTAAACATGTTTTGTTGGTGTATGTGTTCATGGGATGGTTTTTTTATGGTTTATCTGACACAAGGTATCAGTCTTTCTGCTCCATGATTGCTTTTCACACAGCCTGTAGGTGATTTTTACTTTCTTGAAACAATATCACTGTCAAATGATAATAAAATGTCATAACCTGATATTATACGTAATATAACCTTACATCATTGGAGACGTTCACTATATATTAAAAAGTGTTGCCAATATTTTCTCTGTCCTTCAACTCTTTTAAGTCCTGATGAATTTTGCTTTACTTGTGTCAATAACTCATGCAAGGAACTTCGATGTGTGTGCAAGTGGTGGTAGGTCTCTGCCACTTGTTCCAGAAGCCAATTGGGCAGCTGCCAGTCACAGGGAAATTCTATCTTAAGGCCTCATCTTGACAGATAAGTAGGAATCCGTCTTAACACTTAAGGGTGGATTAGTCTCAGATTCAACTGATTATGGCCTGAATATGTTTGCAAGGCTACGTTTAAATATTCTGGTGGGTGGCTTTAGAACATTCAAAACAATAATGGGCTAAATGAGCAAGAACATCATATTTAACTAGGAAAACGTAATTAATAATTTGAAACTGTTGAAGAAATTTTTTCATGTGCATGCCCACATTATGCAAAAATCCTGACAGTCTTGGAGGGAAAAAAAATTCCGTATTAAAAATAGAAAATACACTGGAATGAAGAAAATGTGGGATAATAATACCATCAAGATTATTATAAAAACGTACCAGAATTTGTAATGGATTAATAAGAGCAGAAGCAGAACTATAGAACTGGCAGAATTAAAGGCAATAAAATGTTTATTAAAAAAAATCCCAAAAAATAATAGCTCCAATAATATTAATTGATTATTAAATGAATTTTGCACAACTGTTAATAATGCTGGAAGGTTTTTTCCAGATACAGAAGACACAAATAATGCACGTGAGATGAAAATTTTAAAAAGTCATTCACAGCCAAAGATGATGCTAGATAACAGTGCTGATGTGAAAAGAGGAAACTTGGATGACTAAGATTGTAGATACTAGATATCAGGCCACCTGGATGGCTACATCAGGAACAGAAATACAAATACATAGAGCCAGTAAGCCTGCATTTCATGATATGAGGTTGGAAGAACTGATTCTTGTATGAGGTTAGAAGTTCGGTTCATAATATAATAGGACATTCTTAGGCTTGGTGTATTATCTCTTCCAAATTGTTAGCCTGAAATACCTACTAAAGGAATAAAAGTTTTGCCAACAGAATACTTTTCAAATAGGTAGCTTTTAAGTCTTGTGGATGATTAGTCTTTGGCTGAATGTTTTTGTTAAGGGGATAGAGAGTTGTGTATAGAAAGAGCAGAAAATCTTTTTCCTTTTCTGCAGGACAGATTAAGAGCAATTACGTCCCATGAAAAATTCATGTGAATCATCATGTGGCATAAAAATGACTGTGGATTTCATTTCAGCCATCAAGCCTGTGGTTCAGTGATGGAAATAGAGGCAGATCCAGTTTTTTGAAAAATTGCAGCTTTACTGAGAACCATTGTTGAATCTCATTAAAATTATATATTATTTTAAAAAGAAAGAAAGAGAGGGAAAAGGCATTTAATGATAAAAATGTTTCCTACAGTTGCAAATTGCCTTGCATTCTCTCAGATGAATAAAGGAAACAATGAAACACTTAATTATGTTTTGGATGATGTTAGGATAGGAGACCAGCTCTGCTTGCTAATAAATTCTCTTCACTTAGCTACCCCTAAGCCATTGATGCCACCAGAATTGTATCACCAACCTTTCTGGAATATGAATGAGTTTCAGGTTGCTTTTCCTCTTTCCTGGTATGAGTGAGGAGAGGAAAAGGAGTAGAAGCTTGCAGCCTCATTGGACAAAATTCTTCGCCTCTCCCAGAGGAACAGAGAGGTGCAGGATGAATTTTAGACAAATTTAAACTGATGGCCTAAAGTGTATCTGTGCTCTGGTCAAAGGAGCATTAGAGACCTAAAGCGAAATCACTGTTCAGCAAAAAGAATGTATGCAGTGGGTAGCTCTGAAAGTCCCATCAGCTCCTTGCCAGAGAAGAAAATGTTGCTGAAAACACTGATGTTGAAGACCCTTGAAGAAAATACATCAGTTTGAGATTTCATCTAGCAACAGAAGAACCAAATGCTTGTGGCCTGATGATAAATCCTTGTCTCAGTAAACTGTTTTGTTCAACACTGAAGTAGCTTTTCAGATGAGGACTTGTTGATGGCAAGTAAAAAGATCAGTGTAAGTGGAATGCCTTGATTTTACTGAAACAGGTAAGTTCATCCTCTGAGGAAGAAAAAAATCAAACATGGAAAGTTTTTTTTCAAAACAGCAAAAGTTTGAGTATTTTGTTAAAGCCAAAGGTAAAGCAAAACTACCATTGACTTCTGTGGTGTTAGGGAATGTCAAAAAATTTGTTCATAAGGAGCTCAGGATAGCTGAGAAAAGACAAAGAACGTGGAGGCAAAATGAATTAAGTGACATCATTGAGATGACACAGCAATTTAGCGGCAAAGCTGGGAAAACTCCATGTTCCTTGAACACCATGCCTGCTTAACTGTATGGCTTTCCAGCATGAGTAGGTAATCCCACTGATTTCCAACACTGCAAGAAAAGAAGGAATCTGATTGAGATGCTACTCATGTGGTATGGAGAAAGGCAAAGCACTCATGTGCATTAGATCTTGGCAGACAAGGCAAAACAGACTGTCTTGTGCAAGTGCTCTGAAGAGATTAGCAGAGTAATATTTGTAAAAATTACTCAACTTAATAGAGATGAGAAGAAGAAATAGGAGAGTCCCAAGACTGATCCCCTGCTCAGAGAAATCACTGAGAGACTTTAATTAATGTTAATTGGAATTGATTGATCTTTTTTTGAGCATTAAGTCAGCTTGAAACCACAGTTAAAAATGCAATCTCATATTAAGAAATATATTAAGAAATGAAAGTTCATATGAAGATCAGAGGACACAAAGTAAATATGTAATATTTAAATATATAAATAAATATGTAAATAAAATATGGCCCCAATGTCTTTAATATTTATAAAATGTAAATTGTTAAGGGATATGGATGTGGTTACCTCAGAAAAGAGTAAGCATAGCAATTAGAAATTAATACATCTCGAAAATTAAAAAGTAATTTCTGACCTGTGTCTGTGTGTTCAGACTAGTGTTATGTAAGCTCAGTAAAGTCTTACTATGACAACACTTAACTCAATTATAAAGAACAGCGTGCTAAATGTATAGGATAGATTTTATGTTTATTTGGTATGTATTTAGTGAAATGTCAAAGGCTTTTTTTTTTCTTTCTAATTATACACTTCCAAAACATAGCAAAGAGCTGATGTGTTTCTGAGCTTTTTGTATTTTACCAATTGTAAATTACCAGTATTCATGACAGGCGCATGCTGGAAAACAATTTCAGTTTTGCCTAGAAAAGAGACAGAGATGACAAATGAGGAATTGGAAAAATCTGATTTCACTAAATATTGAAGAGTCACTTGGTTATTTAAAAAGCTTTAAAAATTTAAAATACTCAGAATGGGAAGATTGTGCACCAAAGTGTTTCTCTAAGCATATGTCCTAGTTCTGCACTACAGCTTTGAATGAGAGAAACCAGTTAAAAGGCATGTCCTCCAGGACTCAATCTTTGCTGAGTCTGAATAATGGCAGAACTCAGAGTTCCATGTGGCTGTAGAGTTAGCCGTATGCATATATCTTTGAATATATAAAATGAACTATTAACAGAGTATTTAACTGTGCTACATTTGGTTGAGTAGTGAAAAAGTGCTCCTTCAGATTCACATCCACCCACAACACTCACTCTCTTTCCCTCGCTCTGAAATTTAATCTTGATGTAGTAGTTCAGTCTCTAACTGTTGTTGAAAGAGCACCAGAGGGACGATGCTGCAAAATGAAAGCTCAGAAGAAGGTATGACATTTGCACCCATCTCAGCCAACTCTCAGAGAAGCCCAGTAGGAGTGGGATTTGGCAAGTCACCCTAGCAGCTCATCAGAGGAGGAGGGATGTAAGGCTTTGCAGATCTTATGAAATCCTTGTCATGGTTTCAGGTGTGCTGCAGTGGTTCTGTGTGCAGGTTGCATCTGTTCTCAAGTGTCATGTCTGAAGTCATTAAGTAGAATTGAAAATGAGAAATACAACAGGATTTAAAAAAAAAATTACATCCATTCATGGAGAAGAGCTAAATATGACAACCCAAATGCAAGCTTGGTTTCATGATGTCCCTAAAGTGTTGATGGTTGAAAGTAGTTGCTACCAGAGACAGAATCACTTAATATTAACCTAATTCTTGTAATCTCCTCAGAGCAGCAACCTCTGGCTGTCTAGCTGGACCCTTGTAACATAGTATTTACATTTTCCCATGCCTTTGCATTCTTGCTACATATTTTCAGCTGTGGTGGGTTTTTTCTCCTTCCTTTTCCTTCTAAGTCCAGACAGTGATTTATCTCTACTGCATATAAAGAATAGAGCAAGACTGGGCTGTTAACACTGGTGACTGTGTCTCCCTTCCCCTTCACTTTTGGTGGGCACAGAAATCACTCTACCACAAATCCATATTTTCTACTTCAAATTTCCTCCTAATTCATCCTGAATCTAAGGAATATTTCTGAGTTTTATGTCATACTGTAAGGTACAGTATGACAGAACCTGAATGGGGTCCATTGTTCAAACCACAGCACAACTGCTCTGCTCAAAGCCCAGCGGAAGACTATGTTATGATTTTAATCTTCGGCAGTGAAGGAAACAGTTGCTACGGGAATGCCAGGACTGGGAAGAACTTGGGATGCTGGGGTAGGGCTATAAAATTTTAATATAACGGCTGGAAGACAAAGTCACTGTAGTCTTCTAGATAGTACATACCAGAAAAATACTAAGGGGATAATATTTTTACACAGCATTATGCTCTATCCTTCTGCATTGACTCTGACAACTGTGGATCTTCACGCACTCTGCCCAAGGCTCCTTTCTCTTTCAGTCTTATCCCCCTCTGCTGCAAGAAACATGCCTGGTGTTCAGTTTCACAGCTTGTCCCAACACACAGCTACTGGCACCATTTCTTCAGATTGTCATAAAGTGACACCTGATGAAACCTCATTCTTGGAGGTTTCTTAAAATCTTAATTCTCATCAGAAAAAGAAAATTTTCTCCAAAACTATGACTAGCCAATGAGATTTAAATACCCTGCAGCCATGCAAATCTTAAGACCCACCAGCTCCCTTAAAGGAGGCAGTCTGCGAGGGCCTCAGATTGTTGGAGATCAGTGGTGACAGGCCAGAACCCAAAGAGAAGAGGTGCTCGGAGATGACTCTGTGCACTGTGGCTCAAGATGTGCAGAGAAAAACATTCCAGTCTCATTCCTTGACCTTTTCCTGGAAGGAATTATCCATCTTAGCAGCATCACTGAGAAAGGTCTGCAGATTACAGGGGGAAACAGGGATAGTTAGTGAGGTGGGGCATCAAGCCTTAATGTTGCTAGGGCTCATCTATTCCTACTGTACATTATCCTGATGAAATTACCATTTTGGGCAGGTAGTGAATATTATCATCCTGACTGGAAACCCATTAACTCTGTGGAAGGTCTTTCACATTAGTCATCAGAGCTAGTGAAACTGATATTTGGTCCTCTCAAAGTGATAGGCACTACATTTAAAAAGAGTCAAGTGTCTGCTATGCAACAAAAACGTCTTGTAGGGAAATGAGAATTGCAGGAAGACTATCTCACAGCTCTTGCCAGCTTTCATTAGCTGAACCCAAATTTATGGTTGTTTCCACTTCTGTTGAAGGAATGGTTTATGCCTAAGAGGAGGCAGGGTTGGGCGGGGGAAGAGAGAGAGAGGGAGATAGAAGAAGAACCTCAATGCTTTCTAGTTTTAGTGAAACAGTCAGAATAAGAATGGGTAATTAAGTATCTGTTTTAAAAAAAAAAAAGGACTTCACAACGGGCACCTACAGAGATCAGAGTGAGAAAGAGATGAGTTCAGGTGAGGAGAAAGGTTTGGGAATATTTGGTATCATTATAGGGATAACCAGGTTCACATGTGAGTTTGCCTTACCAAGCTTTAGCTCTCCAACTGTTCATTGTCTCCACCTGAGCTGGCAGTCGTCTCCTCCTTGGTACTCAGTCGGGAGAAATGCATACCTCATAGCATGATGGCCCAGGTGCATGCCTTAGAATGGGATGTATTGCTGTCCATGGTGGCCTCTCTCTCCCCACTGACTAGAAGAGCTTAGAACAGATGCTTAACTTGTAGCTAACAAACTATTGAGCAAGTGCTCACTCATGAGGAGCCTCTTCTTCTATGACTTCTATGTAATCATTGCAAAGCCCCTGTCTAGAGGAGTGTCCAAAATGGGAGAACGTCATGCTAAATAATCAGCTTAGTTAATCTTAATCGTGGCCTTAAACCTGTTTGCAGTCCATTTCTCTCTCGAGCTGGAGATGGCTGTGTCTGGCAAAGGGCAGCCCCTGAATTCTTGTCACAGAGGCCACCCCTGTAGAACCCCTGCTGTCAGCACTTGGACACATGAACCCAATGCTGTGTAGCTTCTCAGACTTTGTCCTTTCTGCTGTAGAAATGCCTTGCATTTCTAAGGTAAGGTTCAGAGAATAGTTCTAGTGTCTGGAGTTTTGGTTTTTTTTTTGAACATACTTTTCAGATGATATCAAAGCAGAAAAAGCCACAGGGCAAAGTGGAAAAATATTGTTAATATCTTCTAATTAAATTCATTGAAGCAAATAATCTTTCTGCTTCCTATGTTTTCCATTGTCTGTGATGTTTCTGTCTCTCCTCCAGCATGAGCTGGCACCTTCTTCTCCTGGAAGCCACACACTTGCTCTGCTAAAGGCTGATGAAGTTAGTGCCCCAGAAAAGTAATTTCCCAAACACAGGCCTGAATAACCAGACAAACAATATTTTCACACAGCATTATTAAATAATAACACAGAGTCCTCAGGCTTGCAGTGGCTGCACCGGGAAGCAGGTGAGAGATGGAATGGGCAGTCTAGAGTGCAAGCAGGTGCTTTTAGAGCCGGCTATGATCATGCTGTGTCAGTGAGTTGTGCTTGTTTGCAGACAATCAGAGACTGTGTGTCTCTAAGACTTTCTCCTGACACGTAAGTGGGAGGGGCTAGTTTCTTTCTGTGGTGAGAATGAAGTCAAACAAGAGCAGGAACTGGGGCTGAGGAACCTGCCACGTTGGGAAAGTGACAGGCAAGCTGTTACCAGTAAGGATGATGAGAATGCAGGAATATATAAATAAAAGGGAGATTTTCTATCAGCAAAGAGATGCACACCATATTTCCCACTCTCCTTGAAAGTACTCCAGAATTAGAAGCTTGTGCCCAACTTAAAAATCTGAACACTAGTTTTTTGCAAATGTGCAAACTTCCTACCCTCCCACACTCTACAAATCTCTTTGACAAAAATCCTGCAGATGATGGATTTCCACCCTCGAAGCACATAAGGTCAAGAACAACAAGTACCTGAACTCACACACATCAGCATCTACTAAGCAAGATCTGAAAGGTAGTCACAGGGTATATATACTTGCTTGACCTGTTGTCATGGTGCCAGGACCTGTCCATCAGTGGGCGTGAAACAGCACCTCTTTTCACTCCTGCAGCCCAGCCAGTTCAGACACAGAGAAGTGCTTCTACTTTTTGTATTTGTTCTGCCCAGGCTCTAGTCTGGGCTGAGCTTATTGGTGGCTTCTCTGTTCTGCACACATAGAGCCCTTTCTTTCAGGTGCTTTTTAAAGGCCCCAGTGTTCCTTCTCTCAGTATCAAAGTTCCTGGTTTTGCCACTGAGTTTGTGCTAGCTTCTTCTATGTGTACTTTCATGATAGTAATTTTTGAAGAACTCTACTGTTAGTAAAAGACATGCTTCTACTAACGCACGACTTCTCTTGTGGCAGCAAACACTGAGATTTGAAAAGGCTTTCCTCTCAGCTTCTCAACAAAAACTGTTACACAAAAAGATTCCAGGTTTTAGCAGCAATTTGGATAACTAGAGCCATTACCAAATAGGCTGAGGCCTTGGCCAAAAATCCCAACCAGCTGATCCAAAAAAGCTAGTGTGATCTCAAAAAAGCTGCTCAAGTGTATTCTTACTTGATCTTTTTAATTACTCCTTTTTTTTACATTTGAAGAATAATTGTTCATTAATGCCCTGAAGCAATGTAATTTTCTTAAGTAATAGGATTCCTACTGGTCCATGGCTTTGCTAGGCATGCACAGATCTTTTATGATGGGAAGGTACTAAATAGTGGTCGGGGTATAGAGCAGCATAATCAGCTGAGCATGCTGGTGATCTGCATGCTCCCATTTATGCGCAGGGTCAGTTACTGATGTGTTTCCTTCCAACACTCCTTGCCCCTTGATATCATCCCAGGTGTGATTTAAGGTCTCCCTCTGTCCTCTTCCACTGCCTCCCACACCATATATCCAGCTACTAAAAGTCTCATTAATGATGTCAAAGTGCTCAGACAATATGAAAATAAAATAGAGAGCCAGCTTCCCTTTGCCTAGCTTGAGGAGGATGAGCATGGCTGGGTATCAAGTGCCCCATAAGTAAGTTCTTTGAGCTGCTGCTTTTTGACATGGGCACAACCAAAAGCCAACATGCTGCATGTATCCCATTCATTACTGTGTCAGAAAAAACCCACCCAATTAGATCAAGAGAGAGAAAGAAAAGGGGCTTGTTATACTCTTGTCTTGACTTACTGTCTGGAGGATGAATGCTTCCATACAGCAAGAGGTTAACACTTCAGCAGTCCATACCCTTCTATCTGAATTGCTATGAGGTCCTGCATATATGGAGAGGGCAAGAAAAACTGGAGACCCCAACCAAGACCTCAAGAATTTTTGAAATTTGTTAAAATTATTAAAGAGCCTTTGAAAAGGCTCCTTTTGTTACTTTAGTGAATCAAAGCTGGTAGGAGATGAAATGCCTTTGTCTTGTTGCCATAAAACAAAGGTATGCATGGGATAAATGTACAGTAGAGACAGGAAGGTCCTCTCCATAAGGTTCATCTCTCCCTTCTGCTGTACAGCTCTTGGCTTGATATGGGCTGTGAACTCCATGGGATCTGCCCCTGCTCACATATCTCTGACAATAAAAAACATTTGTTCTCTGACCACGGCCAGCCAAGGGAAAGGATGGTCAAACTCAACAGCTGATTCCACACAGAGGAAATGAGAAACATGCACCTCATTTCTAGAATGGGTTTTGAGCTATTAGCCCAAGTTGGTTGCTTGCTGTTGCAGTGGTCTGAGATTTTTTTATGCCATGGCTGTTTACAGGTGAAAACTGTTCTCCAGGTTTGTCACGGCAATGCAGCCTTGCAACACTATACAGACTGAGTAGGTCTCTAACACCATTACTGCTGCTTTGCTGGATTGTTAAGATGAACCAGATATTTTCCCTTACCAAATTTCACTACAAACATGTCTTCACTAGTCTCTTGGGAAGCAAGAAAACTACCTCGAATTACAGAAGAAAGATGCTGGTGTGCCTGTTCAAAAAGGGTTAGAGAAAAAGAAGTGACTTGCCGTTCATTTTTTCATGTCCCTCTGAAAAGCTACAGCATATAAATAAACACTCATAATTTCCTACTCACTCTTCTGGATGTCAAAAGTTTTTTTCCTATTTTTAAAGCATTTTGATGTCAGAGTTCTCACCTCTGTTGCCAGTTAATGGGATTGAGAAATACTTTTTGTACTTCAGAGGGAAGAATGTGTCAAAGGTTTGTAACTAATTGATTAACCGCCTTTGATTTTACTGAGTCTTGGCTCAGAGTTTGTGACAATGCCTTGGTCTCCACAAATGTACTGGCAGGGTGGCTGTGCTAATTAGATCCTGGATGCAATGGCAGGATTTATTCCACACAGAAGAATCTCCAAGGAATTGATGACAACAATTAAATAGTCTCAAAGGAAGGACTAAAGATAATCATCTAACTAATCTTTCCTGATCTCTTACTATTGCTGAATTACATTATCTTGTGCTGTCAACAAAGTCAGCATTTACAACTTTGGTGTAGGTTAGTGAAAAAAAAAAATCTTACTGCAAAGTTTGAGGCCGTTCGTTGTCTGTCAAATTCATCCAATCAACTCAGGGGAGTTACTGAGGACAGTATAACATACGAAAATGGCACAGAAGCAACTTCTTATATTTCAGTGTGGCATCATTTCAGCAATTACTGTGTTTCAGAGCAGACTCACTGCAGCCCCTTTAGAAGGGTAAATCTTATTTAAATTCTCTGTTCACCGAGAAGAGAATTGTCTCCCATATGGTCACACAGAAAGCTGAGAAAAATTGCAGATGCATACCTAAATGTTGATCTAAGGGACTCTTTTCCCCCTGGTCCAGGTTAGTCCCTGGACTTCTCGGCAGTAGTGATATGAGTGCTACTTGTGTATCTGGGCCTCTTAGTTGGCTCTATTCTAATTTTTGATTTTTTAAAAGAAAAATTTTTTAATTTTTTTTTGTGTAATAAGCTATGTTTATGATGTGTTGAATTTTTTAAGATAGAAATTAATCTTTTTCACTTCTCTCAAACCTACTGTTTAATAGAAGGCTACAATTAAATGCAACTGTCCCTCCATGCTGAACTATAGTAGGCAACACAAATTTACCTGAATCATACTTTCAATCACGTATGAGGGTGCCACTTCCAGAATCCTTTCTAAGTTCCTTCTTTCCCTGCTGTGATAAGCTCTTTGCTGATAACACAGTCCTACCTGTTCGTGAGCACTTTTTAGTGTACAACAAAATGCCAAGGAGTGCCTAAAGTTTTGTAATAGCTAGAGCTGATATGTACACAGAGGAATGTTCTAGCAATATGCTAGAAACAAAACTGACAGTCAGAAACTGTTTTTTTAAAAAATCTGCCTTTCGTGGCTTCCCAGAGATTTGCAGAGATGAGAGGCAGAGAGCTCACGCAGTTTACCTACTGAAAGCTGAACTTTAAATGAATCACACAAACCCATTTAGGGTTCATCCTCTGAATTTGCAGCTGGCTTCAAGCTCCAATCTGCCAAAGTGTTGTGATCAATAAGGTGATGGCATGCTGAACCCCACCAAGAACAAAACTAGCAAGGCAGGATAATAATAAGTTTTTAAGCCTCATGAGTAAACAATGAGTTCGGTGTTGCCCTGGAGAGCACAAACTATATTTCTTTCGGCAGTTATCTGGATCTTCATCATGCTTTTCACTCTAAGGAAAAAATATTACTCCTCATCCTATGATGAACCACTCCTTGTCCTCTGGAGCACTTGTATTATGTTCTTGTAAAAACACAGTGACTGGACTAGAGCTTTCAAAATAAGATTTAATAATGCAAAAATAAAAACAAGCCCAAAAAACCTTAAACCAAACAAGAACCAAAACAAAAATGAGCTGTCACATGTGGTAAACACAAGCTATGGAAAAGAAATAGTTATGTCTAATCTAAATAGCTTCAGTATCCTGGGGAAATAATCTTACGAACCTTGTACTAAAAGAAAGGCTTTCATTTGGCAAAGGAAATAAACGCAGGAGGCAGGAAGAAGGATGAGCAGCTTATACTCCATGTTCTGATCTTACACAGTGCACACATAAAGAAAGATATATCCTATGGATTTATTTATGCTATCAGATACGTAGCTATAACATAAATTCTGCTAAACTCATAAAAGCAACAGCATTTATCCATTTCCAGGACCCTGCCATTGGCTTCTGGGAAGTTTTTCTTGTAGAGAATTAAATGCAGACTTTGGAAACACAGGAAATCATAACCTGCTTTGGCTAGGAGCGCGCTTGCTCTGCATCGCTGGAAAATGCCTCTGTTCTCATGGGAACCTTCTGCAGCTTGACCCCATCCTGGTGATCATGGAGCAAAACTAAACTTTCACTGTAACCTATGAGCAATTAAGCTGCAGTTGTTACTGTGGAATATGTAACTTTTCTTTCTTCTTATCCTGTTTAACTGCTTTGAAGAACAGAATTGACCCAGACTTTCTTAACTGAACCTGGAAGTTGGATTCTGGAGGAGAGATTTTCCAGAGGACCCAACAAGCTTAGGAGTACAGTATGTACCGTACTTATCTTGGGCCCTGCGGTCATTAGTCAGTGCACTGATTTCAGTCAACCCTCCAGGTACCTAAAATCAGTATTTTGGAGCCTCTGATCCTATGCTCTTCTTCATGAGTCAGATATTCTCTGCTTACTCTGGAGATTTCTTCTCTGATTACAAGACGGAAGACTTTGCTAGCCAGCAGTAAGTTAATTATCTCCATTCCTGAAGCTTTCAAGACCTCGTTCCCTTTCACTGAGGCCGACCATATTGCAGAAAGGCATTGTTTTAATGTGGATGCTGCATACACAAAAGGAAGAAAATAAACATATTTGCAAACACAGAGAAAATGAAAACATGTTTTCTGCTGAGTATTCTGAAAAATTCATGGTATGTGATACCTGTGTCTGTTCTTTCTCAGAGTCTTTGTTTCCAAAGACTCTTGTCTTTGACTCTTTGTTCCAAATTTGTTCACAACTTGTAGTTCACACCACCTCTATGTAGTAATGGGGAAAAAAGCCATTTTCCTGGGAAAACTTAGCATAGTCCAGCAACCTGAGCAATGAGCAGGATGGCCAGTTTGCTTCAGCAGAGTCAGCATGCATAGTAGATTAAGCCAAAACGTGTTTCCCATCTGCCTCTACGCAAACACACCCAGCATGGGGACAAAACAAGAGGAGTTAGAGACGCGCGCATGCCTGCAGGGCCAGGATCTTATTGGCATCACAGAGATGTGGTGGATGGTTTCTGTAACTGACCATAAGGAGAGCAGACTTTAGGCTCCTCGGAGATCTGCTTGGTAGAATACCATGGGATAAAGTCCTGAAGCGAATAGGAGCGCAAAAAAGCCATTCAATATACAAGGATCTCCACCTCCAAACTCAGGAGCAATGAATCTCAACAAAGGTACCCAGCAAGATCATGGAGCAGATTCTCTAAGCTGGAGGGACACGGATTTGATGGCTGGACCACTTGGTGGTTAAGGAATTAGTTGGATGGACACAAAGAGCTGTGGTGTAACATCCCATCCTTAAGGGGAAGGGAGCATGCAAGATTCAAAAATGCTTGTGGTCAAAAGTAACAACAAAAGTCAGAGGGTCCACAAAAACTCACAAAGTTTTGTTAGTAAATTACACGCTTGGCATGGAAATTGGTATTATTTAGTTCCTGACCTACTATATAAGCACACAGCAGTGGATTTTGGGTAAACGGTTAAGATGAAAAGGAAGAGAGAAGGGAAGAGATGAATTAGAGAGGAAGTGAGAGGGAAGGAAGGAAGGAAGGAAGGAAGGAAGGAAGGAAGGAATCACCAGGGACTGGTTCCAGTGTCAGGGGTCTCAGGTGGTCTTGATCCGCCCTTACAATCCATGCCCACTTCTTAACCTCATTCTTGTGCTTGTGTTTTGCTGGGCTTATCTATAGGAGCCAGAACAAGGATGTTTGTCCTGGAAAAGCTCTGCCCTTACCTCCACATGGCCCCCCATCTCCAGTCATGTCTTGTTCTTTCCCATGGCATGTTATTACCAATAATTCTTGGCTGTTATTACCACCAGTCCATGGTTGGCTCCACAGCTACTGCGCTATCAGTGTTTGAGACATACACACTAGGCCCCTTGTCTGCTCGGATTCTACATGGGATTAAAGGTTCAGTGTCCAAGTGGACACCAGAGATGAGTGGTGCCTCAGGGTTCGGTATTGAACTGACTGTTAGGCGTCTGTGTCAGTGACATGGACAGTGGGACCGAGGGCACCCTCAGTAAGTTTGCCACTGACACCAAGCTGTATGGGGCAGTTGACATGCTGGAGGGAAGGGATGTCATCCAGAGGGACCTGGACAGGCTGGAGAGGTGGGACTGCGCAAACCACATGAAAGTCGAAAAGGCCAAGTGCAAGGACCTGGGCCAGGGCAATCGCAGGCACAAGTACAGGCTGGGCAGAGAATGGAATCAGAGCAGCCCTGAGGAGAAGGACTTGGGGGTGGATGAGAACTTCGACATGGCTTGGCAATATGCACTTGCAGTCCAGAAAATCACCCTATCCTGGGCTGGATTAAAAGCAGTGTGGCCAGCACATCTAGTGAAGTGATTCTATCCTTTTATTGTGCTTTCATGAGACCTATCTCGAGCACTGTATCCAACCTGGGACTCCCAACATAAGAAGGACATGGACCTGTTGGAGCAAATCCAGAGGAGGGTCACAAAGATCCCCTGATCTTTGCTGGAGCACCTCTCCTCTCTTCCATGACTGGATGGGACTCTAAGGAAAGTGATCTAGTGGAAAGTGTCCCTGCCTATAGGGGGTTTGGGATGATTTGGAGATATTTTTAAGGTCTCTTCCACCTCAAGCCATTCTATAATCCTATGGTCCCTTTCTTTTAACTAGGTTTGTCTGGGCTGGTCTCCACTGAAACCAGTGAAAAGATTCCCCTTGATCTGAGTTTGCAGAAAATTCAGAGATGGATTCTGCAACCAGGAACATGATACAGTTCTGTTTTTCACTTAAACAGCAAACAGTGGACAGATGTGATGTTGTTTTCAATCTAAGTAAAGAAACAAGGCTTGTTGAGTACAGATCTGATCTCCTCCAGAGAGCAGTGCTTTATCTTGCACTCCATCTGTTGTGGAGCAGCAGAGAAGCAAATTTCATACCTAGTTTAGGATAGCACTACTCTTGGATGCTTGGAGCACTCGGTATTCCCATAGGAATGCTTTGCACTCCCACAGCTGACTGGAATGGAAACCAGGAGTGTGGTTCTCAGCCAGCAATATTGCCATGGGGGAGAAAGAAATGACTGCCAGATTCACCCAGTGTCACCAGAAGAAGATGCTGGTGGGAGGCAGATGAAGATCAGATGAGTCCTTTGAAATCTGCAGCTGCATCTGATCTGTATTTGTGGTGGAAGAGGAAACCTGTAGGCCTCTGTGTTTGCTGTGGGAGCCCCCTGAGAGAAACAGGGGGATAAAATTGAAGAGCATACTGGAAGACCTGAAACAAGACAGGTCATGCATGAAGAATTGCTGTGATGTTGACAGAGCTGAAAGCCTGAGGTAGCACAGAGTAGCAAGGCATGCGTAGCCACAGGGAACTTATGGGGAGATGGAACCTTGGATGAGGTAAAAGATTCAAAGGACATGAGCCATGTTTACAAATAACTGCTGCTGGAAAACTGCCTGAAAAACTCTGAGGGCCCCCACGGAGATGGTTTTGGAACATCTTTTCCAGGAGAGATGAGGCCCTGCCTTTGCATCTCAAGTGTCCTCTACCTGAAGTTTAATTGTCCTCCTTCCTTTCTCTCTGCCTTCCTTTCTCTCCGCCTTCCTTTCTCTCCTGAGCTGTGGTCCTGTCTGGCTCACATGCAATTGAACAATGTAATTTAGGTCTGCAGTTTCCAGACTTTGCCTTGTTCTTTTCCATTATTAATCAGCTGTCTTCCACTAGCACATTGACAGGGTCAGCAGAGCTGTGCAGCAGCATGTAGAGACAAGAAAACGACCACATCTACACTCACTCCACACAGACCCCCCACGCAGACCCCACACACCCCCCATTGGCATCGCACGGACTGAGACACCCAGCATTCTCTCTCATACCTTTCATTCCTTGCCACAGCTTGAAATTTGCATGGTTGCCCACGTGGAAGGCTGTGATTCTTTGTTTATTTCTCCTCACAAAGCGCAGAGATTATCTAGGGTCAGCGTGTCCGAGCTGCCTGAAACAGTCTGTGTAATTCTAACAGTGCATGGCAGACCTTGCACTTAAATGGGTAAATGGAGAGATAATGAGAGTGTCCTTCTTTCATATGTGTTTTAAAAGCTTCCCTACAAGTTTTCTGGGGACTAATCCTCTCTGTCAAGCTCGAGATAAGTGAACTGGTTAGAAAGACAAGTAGACCAACAAAAACAAACAAGCAAAAAGAGCCAAATTTAATACAAAATTAAATCAGCAGGTTTGAGGTGAAAGAAAAGCTAGGACTCATTGTTGGGCCAGATCTACATCAAAGTAGGTTCTGTGCTTTAAACAGTGGTGAGAACAGTGTACTCGGGCTCTGGGTTTCAGCACCCTCACCTCCTGTGTTCGACAGGCTGTTCACTCACAGAGAGACGAAAGAAATCATGTAGAAAGACTTCAAGTTTGTATAAATCAAGTAAAAGGGGAGTCTTTTTCTGTACCCTAGACTCTCACAGTTGTGGAACTAAAGGTCAGTGCTGAACTCTGCCTATTGCTCTTGATTTGTTTCAGTCCTACATATATTCCTGGCAGAAAATTCCATGCATTAATGATGGAAAGATCTAAATTGGGCTGATATTCTCTTGGGTAATGGAAAAGAAAAAAAGAAATTTGCCCAATTGATAAATAAAGTCCAAAAGGACAGATGAAAGATAAATCTTTTTGCAGTAGCTGCATATTTTCAGTTTTCCAGATTTTTTTTCTTTAAGGCATTTCATGAAGAGTCAGGGTAGACATGAGGAGAAATATTTTATTGCAAAGGGTAGTTAAGTTCCAGAACCGGTAAGAGGTTTTCAATAGGTGAGGTCTCTAAGAAAAAGACTTGTTCAGGTCAAGTTAACTCCTGAGATAAACTGATGTGCTTGTTGCCCTCCCAGTGTGTTTTCTAACCATATGCTTTCAAGTCTGGCTGAAAATTATTTTCTTTTTTTGTATTGAGGTTCAGAATATGAATGAAATGTAACAGACAGAACTGTTAGTATAGGGTCCCATAACTTTTATATGAAGCAAGATAAGGAATAAGCATTTAAATCTCTCAGTAGCTTTTCAAACCTTAGCTAGTAAAGAAAATAGTAATTCCAAAGATGGCTGTATCTGCCACAGCTGTTCAGACGTAGTTTCCGTACTACCTGTAGCTACGCAAAACCACTGAGAAGTAAAATTCCCTGAAGAGAGATATAGCCAGTATAATTCACACGCCAACATTTTCCCAGAAACTAAAGCTCAGTGTTATGTGATATGCAGTGTTATTTCATGCAGTATTATTTCATATGCAGTCATATTTGGACTGAGGGCCAGTTTCAAGCTCTCAGAGCGCCTTGGGAGAAAAAGTTGTTTCCTGAGTTCTGTGGTCTCACCATACAGTCTTCGAGTTGTCTTTGTATCCCTCACAAAACTCCCTTTTTATTTCTTTAGCTTCTTCAGGTAAATCACTTGTTGTTTCTAAGTCGGCAGTTCCAAATCTGATCCAAGGAAAACCACTCACTTGCATGTTGATTGCAGTTGTCTTCCTGCAGTCAGTTCCACACCTGACCCAAGGATACACAGTTACTTCCGCAAGTGTCTTAACTACGATATTACTGTTTATTCATTCCATGGCCTAGGTATTTGCTAGATAAATATATTCATTTTTAGTAGCAACTGTTGGCTTAAGAAATTGTAACTATATTTATGATAGGTTCACATTTTAGACTGCAGATCCCGTTGGCTCACCAGTTGTCTACTCCCTGACGCTCTTGTTGTCGTTAGAGTTAGATCAAATTCCCAGAATGCTTCTAGTTCATGAACCTACTTTGACTTGTGAAAAACTGGAGGAATAGGGAAGAAAAGAGATGGGGAGGAAGTTAATGCTGTATGTTAGTATGTTAGTCTGGTCTTTTCGTGACATGCAGTCGGTGAGTGTGGGTTAAGCCAAGGGCCATGGTATTTTTTCCCTACTCTTCCCACTTGGTGACTGAGGACTCCAGCCTGACCGTGTTTCGCTAACATGACCCAGTGACAACAATCCTCACGTGGCAGCAGAGTAATAACTCTAGGAGTGGCACATGGTACACATACTAAAATTGTTTCAGAATCTTTCTGGGTTAGGACCATAATTCTGCATATAGTAGAAGACATGAATATGTGACTGAAGGCTGAGCAGGTAATGATACAACTTCTGATATTAAATTTTGTGGGTTGAACCTTGAATAAAACTGAAACTATTTTCATCCTTCAAATTTTTTTGAAGCAATGCAATATTTCCTATCCCCAGGAGAACTAGAGCACCAGAAAGATTATTTTTAGTCATATTTTTAAAAATTAATTGTTGACTTCACCCAAATGATTTCATGTGAAGGCACTATTTGAAAATTTTGCTTATATTAAGACTTTCCTTTCTATGATTTTATTTCCTCTGGAACAATTTCAAACCTAAAGTATGCCATTTTATTCACCTATGAATCTTCACAGCTTACATTTTTATTAATGCAAAGCATTACAAAATATCACCAAATTTAAATGATAATACTGAATTCTCATAACTGGTTGATTTTGTTCCACTCTTTCCTGTGAGCTGGATGTTTGTTCAGCACATTTCTGAGCTGGAGGATCAACACACTGTTTTGTGATGCAGGATTTGAAAGCATGCAGCGTACTTGTGTGTTACTATGATTTGTGTTGTCTCCACTACTGTTCTCCTCTAGCTGGCAAAGGAAGACACAGTCTGAGCATAAATTACACTGGGAGTCGCCTAGAGACATCTGCCTGTGGCCTGAGAGGGAGAATAGGGTTAATACAGCCCTACAGACAGACCACAGTCTAGCACTGCATGTCATTCCATCTGTGTGGTAGCTGGTCCTGTGTTCAATCTCCTTTGTGGTGTACAGCCCTGTAACTATAAGTTGATCAAATTCTTTCTTTGTCTCACATGTGAATGGAGACATCATTTGTCTTTAGTATCTTTCCCATGAAATCAGGTGTGACCAGCACCCAGTGGGTATAAAAATAGTAAGACAAATGTCCTTAATGAACATTTTGGTATGAGAGAATTGATTTAGAGAACTAGAGTGTTTTGAAGCCACTGCTTTCAACTTTGCAGGCTGTCATCCTAAATATAAATGATGATGAGGAAAGGAATCAAAAATAATGCCTTTGTTCAGAAGTGCTTAGGAGGAAAAGTCAAACCAAACAACCCTCTGAAACCAGAAAGTCATGAAAGCAGCAGTGCACTTTTGGTTTTACTGGTTAACAATTTGTACTAATCTTAGTGGAAAAAAATGAAAATAAAAAAGAATGAAAATAACATCTAATTCATATCTGTTCAGCAGTAAGGTTTTATTGATACTTGAAAATACTGAGAGCATGGTACCAACATAATTCTTTGATGTTTTTGAAATCATATTTGATTTTCTTTTCAACGTTCTTTTCAACCATATTCATGCATAATGAATTGTAAGCAATTGTGCAGGTGCTTGTGAGGTGGCTGGTGGCTGAGGAGCTGATAGTGAGCAGCCATGAAGGTGACTTTTCAAAAGGTAAAAAGGATAAGCAGAAGAATGTTGCTGCCAGACAGGAAGCTGTCAGCCTGGGGACCACAAGCATCCTTGAAATGTACAGCTAGCCTCTTTGGAGCACATCTGGACACTGAGAAATGGGACACTTCCTGAGTTTGTATCGTGATCACAGTACCAAGAAAGTTTAACCTCCCTTTATCATCAGAAAAAATTGGAAAGTCTGGGAAATTTGAATTGGTCTGGATAAACAGAGCAGTTCTGTGAGCAACCTGACCTAGCTGAAAACGTTCCTACTCATCGCTTTGACTAGATGGCCTTGAAATGTACTTTCCAGCCCAAACCATTCTATGATTTGATAATACAGAGGGTAGCTTGCAGGTGTACTTGTTGCTCTAGATTTGCATGTGACAGTTTGAGTTGGTTTTTCACATGAATCTCTGAAACAGTACAAACACTTATGGAAAGAGCAGCATATGCATATGTTCAGTCCTCTATTAAATCTGGCTTCTTGTATATAGTATCATAAAATAAAATTCTGGTTACTCATGTAGTGTCTTAGTGGCACGCGTCTAATTCTTAGTGGAAGTAGCAAATTTCAAGTACTCATTCTACTCACATGGCTAAGAGTGTTTAGCTTCAAATAGTATAAGTCAGCTGATTTTCTCATGCAGGTTTATTTTCACAGAGGTCTTTCTGTCCCACTTATACAATGACAACATGGATGAATGGTATAGGATATGTCCCACATGAGAATACAAAATTGTTGTCTTCACTGCCGTCCTGTCTCCTGTCTGTCCTGACCTGTTTGCTTTCTTTTGTTGTTAGCCAGTTTTTCCCTGAAGTTTTGCCACATCTGTAAACCTTAACTATAAAATGCTGCAGATGGAATCTCAAAATCATTGTGGATGATGGACTTGAGACAGAAAAGAAGAGTGTCCTGAGGTGACTGTATGATAGTCTCAAACTGGGATAAGGAGGAGCAACATCAGTAGAATGCCACCCTAACACTTTACTAACACAGAGCTTATGTTCTCTTTACTAGAGACCCACAGCTGCATAGTCGCATTTTCTCCCCTGTGCTTGTTTCTGAGTGATCTGAGCATCGTCTTGTGAAGGCTGTCCATCTGCTGGGCTATAATTAGTGGAGGGTTGTTAGGATGGATATTTTCAGTGTCTGTGTAAAAGAGCAAAACGAGAATATGGGATGTTCTTACTGCAGAATATGAGGCACCACATGCGATGGCTGGCTTCATCAGCCATCGTGTTCAGCGGAGGTGTTATTTCTCATATTATGATTCAGACAATGTCTTATCTCTCCCCTGCAGTATGGGATAAAGAAGAAGGAAGAAAAGGAAGCAGAGGCGCAGGCCGCACTGGAAGCTAATGCTGAAGGGAGTCTGACACGCCCAAAGAAGGCGATCCCTCCTGGCTGTGGGGATGAGGAGGAGGAAGAAGAAGAGAGCATCCTAGACACAGTCATCAAATACTTACCAGGGCCCCTGCAGGACATGTTCAAGAAGTAATAGCTGCAGACTGTTAGATGGGCATAAACAGTACTGCAAAGGATTTCTCTTTTGCCCAATGGGGATTTACAATCTTGCCATTCATCCCGCAGTCCTCCCCACCTCTGCCCTCTATTGCTCACTAGGAGTCCCTTCGCTTCCCATTCCCTTCTGACTGCCTCTTTCCCTTTCCTCCACCCCCAGACTCATCCATTCCTTTATTTTGTATATAGTCATATCCAGTAGATGCCTCTGAATGGATGTAAAGATTAAAAAGCTGCAGACTACACAACTTTTATTATAAGCCATAGTACTATGTATGTTAAATAAGGCAACTGCACATCAGGCATAGAAAAGGAACAATCTCATTTCCATCCAATGCAAGAAGGAGTGTTCACTAAGTATGAACAGTGGCCTCTTTAATTTTTTAAAATTATCTTATTTTTATTATTGATAATAATTAGTCATTATCGTAATGTTCCTATTGATTGGGTCATATTAGCCATTTTTTGTTGAGCACATCTGCTCTTGGAAGGGACATCTCAGTTCTCCCATGGAAGCAGAGCTTTTCTGTTTTAATTCCATCCATGACATAAATAAAAGATCATTTGGAAAGTAAATCATGCATGACTTACACAGCTGACATCACTCAGAACTGTGGAAGAAGTGAGTCATCTGCCCTCAGATGCTGTAGAAGTTAAATGCCTCAGAATCTAAGCAAGAGTCATGTTACTTTGGGAATTAGCCATACATTTACCTTGAATGAGCAAATTGGTCAGGCACTTGCCATATAGAGAGCTGAAACCATAGAAGAGTGCATAGTGCTCTGGTAGAGGACCTCCCCAACCCCTCTGAAGCCAATGACAAGTGTATTTGCTGCTCTGTTTAACCAATCTTTCTGCCATATTCAACCATCCCATTCCCAGCAGTGCTTATGGGTTGGACGTTTGGGTTCCAGCATATTGTAGTAGCTGTGTCCTGCCCACCCTTTCCTGCAGTGTGTGGGAGTGTGTGGTGGCCTGAGTGTTAGTCATGGCAGATCCATAAATATCCATGATGTTTATTGTGCTAAATTACTGCATTGCCTTGGGGAGGTCATTATTTTCTGCCCCACTGAGCTTCTATGCCTGTAAAATGTAGGTTTCAGTCTCTACCTACGATAAAGGCATGAAGTGAGGATGCTTCTCTAGTGCTGTGCAGGAGCTAATGAATATTACAGCAGTGTGTGGTATCCCTTGATGCTAGCAGGGTGGGAGAAAATGTTTCTCACCATTATCTTTGTGGCCTTTTGCAGACACAGATATAGAGGTCTCCTCAATGAAACATTGTAGGTATCACATAACTGCATAAGAAAATCCAAATTCTATGGGAGATGTTGACTTGCTAACATATACATAGATTCAATATATATATAGACCTATTTTGAACACAGGTCCTCATGATCAGGTATCTGGCTTGTCATCTGAAGAGCTAATCCTGAAATTTTGCATCTGGCTAGGTCTCTGTAGTTGATGCTGTGAGACCATCATGCCATCTCAGCCTCACAATCTTGTCAGAAAAATCAGGATTTGTCTGGCAGAACTAGCATTGCTTGTCCCTGTCCTGGGAGAAACAAAAATATCCTAAGTATGTGGATGAGATTTGAAAGCAAATACACTCTTTCTGCTGGCAAAGAAAATGAGAATATTCTCAGACACTTCATTATGTACCTAAATTAAGCATTTTATTTCAATGGACCTTCTTTGCACCGGTTCAGTGTAACTGAGTTTAGGCAAACATTTCAGTATTTTCCTGAATAAGATATTTTAGAAGACATTTATCACCTTTTCAGGTAAACAGAAGAAATCTGTACCATGGTTAAGGAATTGAGCATGAGAGCTCTGTACCTTCCAGTAGCATCTGTTTTAATAGGGAAAAAGTATTTTGAAAGAGAATGAATACAGTATGCCCTCCTTGCACAATTTTTATTCAGGTGTTACAGTCCTTGCATCTTCTCAACTCATTTCAATCACACTTTTCTATTGAATCCAAGGTGAAGGCTGAAGAGGTTTGACTAATCTTTAAGTCAGAACAAGTTGATAAAGATACAACTTGTTTCAGGCTGGATCTACGAACAAAACTTGTTTGTTCTAGTACAAGCTTCCAAGGGCTACCCAGAGGAAAGAGAAGGCAGGTTTTACTCATTTGGATAATGTCAGGGGAATTTTTTCCCCTCTAACTTTCATTTAAAGCAAGATGAGTGTCTCCTTCCTAAGACTTTTAATGACCCCGAACACTCTGTGAATCAGTGCTTGGGTATAGTATGGTAGTGTTCAACAATTTACCATTTTCTGGGAAGAATGTCCTACTCACCCCATGCAAATGCAGCAACTAGTAATTTGAACCTATTTAAGTAAATCTCACTGAATTGAAAGCTCGCTTTCTGACACAAAGGGAGCAGCTTGTTTTGATGCTCTGCCAGAGTATCCAAAATCCCCGAAAGCTAAAAGGCAGAGCCTGGCTCTTCACTTCTGCCACTCATTGGTAGCTAGATCTCCTAACCTAGATCACTGATATACAGACATCAATACCTTTGAAATGCCCTGACTAATCTCTGTGGCATGCATCCTCTAATACATAAGCAGGACCAGCAGAAGTGTGCCTGTGCCGAAATGAATGTGTCCATTCTTATATTCCCCTGGCCTTGTGCTGCAGAGCTCTGCAAACAAACAAACAAACAAATGAGAAGATAAGCTTATTCCACTTTACTTTGGCTTTTCTCTACCACTTGTTTGTTGACCTTTCCCTAACCCCCATCACTGACTCCCTTCCTCATTCAACCAAATACTGTTCCTGATCAGAATTTTCTGCCTAGCATCCTCCTTGCAGAATGTTAGTACTGATTGTTTTCACAGTCTCTCTGGCAGCTTGATATGCAGGTCTGTGCACCCATCTGTGGAAGGTGAGAAAATTGGAGAAGAAAGGGAGAAGAAAGAGAGAGAGAAAGGAAGACTGGTACTGTTCTTGATAACTGTGCTTCAGCAGCTGTGGCATTGAATGACTGGTCTAAGTCAGGATCCTGTGTAGCCTGTACTGAAATTTCTTAAGCAGGTACTGCTATCCCTGGGCTCAGAGCACTAAAAATACTGCCTCTTGTGAGCTGAGCTCCTGAGCTGTGTGAACATCTGGTCTGAACACCTGAAGAGAGCCATAGGATCTCCATGCTGAGTCTGGTAGGCCTCATTCCAGGCTCACAAAGCAGGAGGGAAGGGAGGGTGTTTTATTACATAATGTTTACTTAGTCTTTTTCGTTGTGGGAGCTTCCCAGCTCAGCCATCTCATCACTTCTGTGTCTCAACTCGCCACACCTGCAGCAGCCCTTCCTCCGTTGACAGCAGAGAGTTAATCCCATTTTCCTTTCCTTGCCATAAGAAACATGTCAGAAGATCTACCACAGGTACTGGATAGGTTTTGCTTGGTTTTGCCTCACATAATTTTTGGCACTCCTCAAGTTATTTCACAGTCCCAAAGTGCCTAAGCCATGCTGAACAGACTCAAGAGCAAGGCACTCTCCCTTCTCTTCTGCCCATCTATTTCCCTTCCCACTCAGAACTGGTAACAAGGGACACAGACACCTTTGACTCACGTATGGAAGTTAAAAGCATTGTCTCACACACTTTCCCCCTTGGCACTCAAGCAGGTGATGAAGCACTTAAACAAGAGACCAAAGAGAAGTATGGTTCATTGTTTGGATTCTGAATATCTTTTTGTCTTTCATGACATTGTTTTATTTGCATCACTGGTCTGTTCAATCTCAGGTAAATGAGGTGTTTTAGTTTTATAACTGGTTTTTATTTACACAGAAAGGTTGTTGGCTAGACACTGCAGTCATTTTCCCTCACAGCTCCAAGATCTTACTGGTTAGTAAAATAATAGTCAAAGGGCCTTCACATTTGGAGGGTAAATGATTTAGTTTGCCATTGACCTTGTGAATTCACATTTATATGTAGAGAAAGCCATATGAAATCAGACTGCAATATTAATTATCAATGCTACTCTTGTGTTTAAAATTAATTAAACAAAATATAAGATCATGTGCTTAATCACTTTGGAGTTCCTCTGTCTATGTTTCTAGTATCATACATTGGCTAGATCCCTCCCAGCCTCTCTCCTTCATCAAGAAAGACCATACCAGTGCTGCTGAAAACATCTTTTTGCCAAGCTTTTTGTGCTAGAACAAGCATTGTTAGAAATTAGCTGTTGTGATCTAAGTGTAATGTCTTATGTATCTGAAAGTTGTCTGTATTTGTTCTGAATATATGTTATCAAGATAACTGTTTCTTCATGCACTGAGTTAGTAAAATGTTTCAGTACTGTCATTAAAAAAAATTGCCTGTTTTCTCTCTTTCACACACACAGAGCAAAATTTAACTTAGCCATGCATTTTCTAGTAGAAATGCTCCCCAGCTTTCTTTCAGATGCATGCAGTACTTGAGGATGATTTAAAGTAGAGACATTGTGAATGTGATTTTAATTTGTTATTTTCCTGGTATTTTTTCCTGCATGATGTGGGTAAATGGTATGATGTTCTTTTAAAATGGAATCACAGCCAATAAAAAACCCCAGTGATTTCATAAATTGTTTGCAATGCTTTACTTCCAGGAAATTCCTTCCAGGCTACACTTGGAAATCTAAGTATGGTTGCTCATATACAAATAGAATGGTAACAGAATTGAGGAGCAACACGTATGTTATTTGAATAAATATGTTCATTTTTTCATTTGTCAAAAACACTGATGAGGTTTAATGTGTGCAGGTGATTATCAAATTTTAAATAACTTTGCTACTAGGAATTAATTTTCCTTCAGAAGAGCAGAACAACACTCCTTTGAAAGAAACGCAGACATTTAGCTATGGTTTAGTGAGAATATTTTTGGATCTTAAGACAAAAGACGTAAAACACTGATGTGCAACGACACAAAATGCATCTCAGGATCCAGAATTCGTGATATATACAAAACTCTTTGGATGGCAAGTTCCACACAGCTAAGCCTCATTTTACTTGCTCAGGCACAAATCATTAGTTGTTATATTCAGCATGAAAGTGTTGCATCATGTTAGAAAAAGATATTACCATACATCTCATAGGAAAAGCTGATACCCTTTTGCTGACCCTTCCTTAGGATCATAGTATGATCATTCAGGTTTTTTTGGGTTTTTTTACTAACAGAAGCAGCCACAGGACTGTCACAGAAAATCAACCCATATTATTTACGTGCCAGAACACCTACTCAGAATTTGAGCCCAACACTGCTAAAAGTAACACATGCTAATGCTGCTTCAGACTGTGAGTTCAAGGGCAGGCTCTCCATGTTCTTCAGGTTCCAGGCGAGGAAGATAATAGGGCAGGAAAATATTTTTCACTGTTTTCCCCAAGAAACAGACAGCTTAAGGGGACCAGAATTATCATATCAGAGAAGTGCTGGGGACAAGATCCAAATACCGAAGAAGGAAAGCAGGTGATTTTGACAGGCTTCATTTAGCAACAGAGATAAATTATTCTTTTTAAATAGCTTCTGCTTTCTTATTTAAAAAAAAATACAGAAGGATAAATTCCAGTGGTTAGGCTGGTGCAATCTATCTTTTCCCATTTTAAAAGTACACTTTGTCAGGTAAAATCTTCTCCAGAGAAGAACAAAAAAAGAAACCAGCAGGCACATCATGAGTGCCTCTGGAGTGAAAAATTACTCCAGTTATGAAGATGCATTAGTGATTTATTTCTCAGACAGTGACCCTGGGATGCAATGATTAGCCCTACTGCAAGCTCCCACTCTTCACTGACAGCAGTGGTGGCACAGACTATATACTTGGGGTAGACATTAAACTTCCAAATGAAAATCTGGGTGCAAAGATACTCACCATGGTCCTGATTAAGTCCATTTCAATGTCTTAATTTCATTTTCTTCCTGAAGTGCTATGGATGATCTAGGCTCCATAAAGCTGTCTTTGAAAATGTGATTTGAATGAAGGCTTCTGAACAATGCTGGCACAATGCTATTCTGTGTATTGGCATCCCAGGAGGTTTGTGGCAACCACAAACATCCTCAGTTAAAAAATCCCAACTGAGATTTTTATTTCTTCTGTAACTGACCCTCCCCTTTTCAGTTAAAAAACAAAAAAACCAAACCAAACCAAACCAAAAACCAACCAAAAAAAAAAAAACCAAAAAAACAAAAAAAAAAACCAAACCAAAAAAAGCCACCACCACCACAAAAAGACCCAGCAAAAAACCCACACTGCATTGGGGTATTCCTTGTTGAAGATAACTCTGCTGCAGCCTGTCACCTGTGATTTTACAGGTAGTTTGAGATAGGTGGTAAAAGTACATCTGAAAAAGACAAATGGCTGGAACATGTAATGTCAAACATCCATGCTTTCCTGAGCCTTTGGTGAGCCTTTGAGAAGCTGAATTCTGCTAGTGCTGTGAGATGGAAACAACTTTTTCATCTGAGATTTGCTTTTCTCAGAAAACCTATTTTTGTGTGAGAGGGTCAGATATAACATTGTATTTGGGAAGGAAGCTGCAGCAGCTGAGCATATTTTGAATTAGAAAATGACTTATTTAAAACCTGTGTGGTGAACATTTCAGCTGGGCTATGACAGGTTTAGACCATCGCAAACAACAACTGTCTGAGTGAAAATATAGTTAAGTTCTATTAAATTTTTAATAAAAATAGATTTTTAAATTTACACAAAACAGAACATATCTTTCCAATTTGTCAGCTGCTGGTCAAAAAAGTCAAGACCAATAAAAGGCCAGTCTGCACAAAAAGGGAGAATGTGTACTGAAATATAATTAAGGTATTAATACTTCATATTCTGTTTCAGTTTTCACTTTACTTTTGCTGGAAATAGCCAAAGCATGTGTACAATCACTTCAAATTTGTTTATGTAGGTCATCAACCTGAAGCTGGTGCATGGCTGATATGGGACTATCAGTTTCATAGCTGGGTAAGTTGTGAATTTTCTGCATATGTGAACCCAATATCTAGCAGCTTGCTTTTAAATTATTGAAATTGAGACACCTATTCTTGTTTCCATATCTTATCAAGATCTGAGCAGATGCTCTTCAAATATTCATCCCTCAGCCACAAAGAAGCCTCCTTTTTGTGAAGACTGAGCATGGCAAATCATAGAATCACAGAAGGAAAAGACTTTTAAGATCAAGTCCAGCCATCAATGTAGCTCCACCACTACGTTTACCATTAAACCATGTCCTCAAGAGCCATATCCAGGCATTTTTTTGAACACTTTTAGGAATGGTGACCTCACCCACTACTTCTCTGTTCCAGTCTGCTCCAATGTTACACAATTCTTTCTGGGGAAAAAAAAAATTCCTAATATCAAGCCTAGAGCTTCCCCGGGGCAATTAGAGACCATTTCCTCTCACCCTGTCGTTTGCTACCTGGGAGATGAGACCGACCCCTACCTGGGTACACCCTCCTTTCAGGTAGTTGTAGAGGGTGATAGGGTCTCCCCTGAGCCTCCTTTTCTCCAGGCTAAACAACCCCAGCTGCCTCAGCCGCTCCTCATGGGACTTGTGCTCCAGATCCTCCAGGGGCTACCCTACTCTGGACCTGCTCATCTAGGTGGTCTATGAAGAGGACCAGCCCCAAAACTGAACCCTGAGGAACCCCACTTGTGAGTGGTCCCCGGCTGGATGTAACTCCATTCACCACCACTCTCTGGGCCTGGCCATCCAGACAGTTTTTTACCCAGTGAACAGTCCACCTGCCCATACCATGGAAACACAATTTCATCAGGAGGACGCTGTGGGAATCTCAGACTAAACCTGAACATTTTAGAGTGAATGAGCTTAGAAATAGATTAATAGACATTGATTATCTGAAAAAATATCTTGCTACTGAAACTCATCTGGGACACTTGGGGACAAAACCCATTATTATCTCTTTCAAAGTAATATTTGAAGAAATTCCAACACACATATTGCCAACTGTTAGCAGACAATCAAGTTACAGATTGAAAGCCCTTCTCATTTAGATGATTAAATAAAGAATTTGGTTTCAGTGCTAAATGGGAATGAGATGCAAGGCATTTGGAGATTTTCCACATTTTGTTATAGTACAGTGTTAGGAAGCTCCTAATGATCTCATGTTTCTACCTAAAAAATAAAATAATTCGTTTTTTGTGGTATTGCAGCCTTTTTTAGTGTGGACATGCGCCAGACTAACTTAATAGGCTATGACAAAGAGAGGAAAAATAAAATGCCCACAACAGATTTAAAATAATGGGCAAGCAGATGGTGATTGCTCATGGGTTTGGGTTTTTTTTGGTCAACTCAACACAGCTCTGCACTACATTCGGGGTAGAAAAATGAGAGTAGAATATTTTAGTGGAAATTTCCTAGGCAGACTATGCAAGTTCTCTTATTTACTGTGGTTATGAAGGATAGCTCAGCATGAACACTAAAACCATGCACAAGAACAGTTTGTGTGGATCCACCCCCATGCAAAGCAACAAGAGAGAGCACTGCCCATTGTCTAGTTCACTTGCCTGAGCAGTGGAAGCTAGAGCAACAGAGCTAATCATTTTCACCCACTGGTGAAGTGAGAACAAAAATACTGAACCATCTCTGAGCTGTTCCAGCAAGACGCATTGTCCTTTACATAAGCAGCCTTCTCTGAGGACGGTTGAAACAGATGTCAACAATATCAAAGGAATGCATGTCAGAAAGACTCCTGGGAATGATGAGATGAAGCAGATTAAAAAGATATCACTTACCAAATGTTGCTGCAGGTTATAATACCAAGAAAATTAGTTAGAGCAACCTAGCGGATAGTCAGATATTTAAATACATATATTTTCAAATGGAAATTTATTTACCTGCTGTAGCTTCTACTACATAATTATGTAGTGGAGCACGTGGAATGCCCCCTTAAAGAAGCTTAGCAAACAGGGGAGACACAGTCAGTTCAATACAATTAAATGTTCACTGATGGTAAAACTTACCTCTTGGTGACTTTTTTCCCCTCTGCATGAGCTGATCTAAGCCTCTTTAAAGGTGACCAGAGAGTGACCATCTTTCACTTAGAAGTTTTTTATTTCTCAGGGACTACAAGTGTTTTCCACTCAAAAAATTTCTTTTGTTCCTCATTTCCTCTTTTAAATGCTGCGAAGATGTAGTCCTGCATCACTCAAGGAATTCAGCAGATATTGTATGGTTGTTAAAATAAATTAAGTCTCAGCAGAAGTAGAACATCAAGTACCTCACCATGAGTTCTTCTTCCAGGTCAGGGCCAAGGATCTTCCAGGAAGAGCAATGAAAACAAAATTCTTGGCTTTTAATTTTTTTTTTTCAGTCAAAGCAGATAAAAAATAAAACTCTAAAGACTTTACATGTTAGTAAATAATGTAAGAGATAACAAAGAGCAGAACTTTTGCAAGACCCCTTCCTGCCTCTTTGTTGTTAGTAGCTCTGAGTGAGGGCCCAAGAGAGGCTGTAGTCAGCATGGAAAACAATGCTTAGGGCTGAACAAAAGCCAGGTTCATTGTGAGTGATGTTCCACAGTTCCGCGACTGATCATGGTCACTGTCAGACAGGTGACAGGAAGTCTCCAGTGAAGACCAGTTCCCCATGGAAGCAGGGCTGCATCCAGGGTATTGAATATCAGGTACCAGCTGCTGTTGCGATAGAGGCACAGGTCTGCCAGAAGGAGCCCACTGCCCAGCAGATCTCCTGTGCCAGAACACTACTGTCTGGTCAAGAGGGCAGAAATGAGTGAGAGAGAGAGAGCACTGCATTGAGAAAGTGATTTACTGTGCTAAAACACATTTCTTCACTGATGACCCTAAAAGACCTCGTAAGCCCTGACTGCCCTGGCTTGTAAATTCCTGGCTTGCTTCTCTGCTGAGTACACAGATTTTATGACTAAATAAAAGCAAAAGGTGTGAGGAAGGGCACAAACACATACTAACAGTAATGTGGCATGTTATGGAACAGGGAATGGCTGCTCAGCAAGGCTGAGGGACCCATGAAATGTTCTGGAGAGACAAGGCTAAGGTACATGTCTCTCCTTTCTGCAGTTTTTGAGTCTCTGCACAGTCACTCTTGGCAGTGCTCCTGTTTGCTGACAGTGAAGGACTTGCAGTTGCTGAGGGAAAGGTTTCATAAACCTGGGAAACTCAGGCCTTGGCTATGGAAATATTGGAAGAGCTTCCTAGAATTGCAGCATTGTCTGTTGATCTCTCATGTCAACTAATCTCCGCCAGAAAACACATTTGCCTTCCTTGCCTAGAAGAGAAAGCTGTTTTCTGCTCTGCCTAGTGACCACAAAGCAACACATGGCCTACTCAAAATCACAGACCTACACCTCACATAATTGGCTTTCCAAACCTCTCTCCTTCTTACCTGGAAATAGAAAGGATGAGACATTTCCAGGTGAAAACATTTTTTGGCCAGCTCCGCCCTTGCATTAAATGACTCACATCTCCATTGCAACATTTGCAGGATTCATTGCTTCTGTGTCTGTCTGTTCATGTGGAGCTGGGACCTCTGCCCTCACCACCACCGATGACCCTCACCAACAGCTTCTTTGCTCCCTTGTCCCTTATACCAGCTGTATCAGGCATGTTAGGAGCTTTTCTCAGGCAGAAAAGAAGCTGGTTAGGATTAAGTTTCAGGCAGTGGAGCACACTGTTCAGCCTGGCCTTCAAGGTCAGCTTGGCAACCTGATGTCCACATTTGTTCTGAGAGACCACCCCAGAAACTGCACACTGTGCAAGCATATTCCCCAGTTGTCACTGGAACACAGGTCATGACAGCATACAGCATCTTCATAATTTGCTTTCTGCTTCCATATTTCTTTCCTTTTGCCTACTGGCATCCTGATTATTCAGTTACTGACATGTTTGTCGAGAACCTGGGGCCTTCTCCAACTTCTGGGTGCTAGTGGGCCAAAAAGGGGAATTTGAAAGAGATCCTTTCTCTCAAATAGGACACCTGAGCTCTCACTGAGCTTCCTTGCTTTTGGGTTAAAATGCAAGGACTTTCCTTTTGCCTAGGAACCTAGGATTTGTTTATTGTGAGTGGCAGGCTTAAGAAACGTGTTTCTCTGCCAGGCTTGCTGCATTTCTTTCCCAAGAGTGAGAGCTTCACCCAGGCTCATGCAACATTTTTAAGTGCAGTCACCGCGGAATGTTTAAATATGAAAAATAACAGCAACATCTGTAAGCTCATATTTGAAGGTAGCGCACATCCACTTTTCCCCAGTGTGTTGCCGTTTGGCAGAGAATGTCTGGCTCTGGTCCATCCTAAGTCTCTGCAGGCATGTAACAGTGCTCTGGTTCATTAATTGGTGGAGACTTAAGCTTACATCTTTCACAGACTGCCTTGCTATTGCCAATAGACTTTGGCAGTTGACAGCAAAGAAACTCTATTTATGCTTCTCCAAAGAAGACCTTCATGTTCTAGGGAGGAGAAAAAAAAGCAACAACTCTCATCCTCAAGAGGATTAACTATACAAAGCTTTCCATGCTATTGGGATGGTATTAACGTGATGAAAAGTGACAGATCAACAAGAAATTTACCCATATTAATAAGCCCAAAGATGGCTTGGCTGTTGGGAAATTAATTTTAATTGATTCGTCAAACAATGGACACTTCCTACCATTTCCCAGTGGGATCAGAGATACTCATCTGACAAAACCCTCCAAGGCCTAAAACTTTGAATTGTGTAAACAAAAAATGCACTGCATCCAAAGCCAGGTCTTTAGGTTGAAAGCGATTCTGAGTGGCACTGAAGTCACGTGAGCAGGCATAATCTCAACATGACTACGTTACTCTCTCACCCTCTGAGATGAGACTTCATGGAGGAGAACATTCCTGCAGGACCATGGGTGCCATGTGACTGTAGCATACCCTTGTGCCAAATAGAAGCTGTAAGGTTAGCGGCTGCAAGGCAGCAGTGTGGGCAGAATGTGACACAAAGAACATTGAGATTAGACAAGAAAAGGGAGGACCAGACAGCACTGGGAAGCTACCAGCTTTTGCAGTCTATGTGCTAAAGACAAATTGCCTTCCAAGGACATGTTGCCAGTGAACATATTCCGACTGTGTCATGAACTCTTGTGAAAAGTTAAGGCAGAAGATGAATGGCTATGGTACGCCACCGAGACTTGACTCCATAGAGTAGGGGTTCCCTCCACAGCTCCCTCCTCCTAATCTCCCCTTGTGGTCAGGCTTGCTGTCTTTTTAAGAAATGTCTTTTTGAGAGGAGAATACACTATTATATCTCTGTGAGTCACCAGATACAGCCTGGATCTTCTTTGGCAAGAAGACCTCGAGAAAACAGAGCAACCAAACCTCCCGATTTGAAGTAGCAGATGTCTTCCAAATGAGTATGAGATGGGACGGAGCACAGGACAACGAAATTCAAAATAACAAGGTTACGCCTTCCTTGAAGTCCTCCACATTTTCTGTGAACTCATGCTCTAAAGCTAAGAAAAAGTAACAAATTGAAGCCCCAGTTAGCAATGTTTACCCTGTCATTTCCACAAAATCACATCTATCAATTTACTTGGCAATTACCAATTTTCTCTTAACTTCAAGCTCAGCTATAAAGCACAGGATGATTTCTAATAATATTGCATGTAAAATGGTAAAAATTTAATGAATAGATTTTTCTTTTTAGTGTCTGCCTTAGACCTCTTTGACCTCTTCCACTGCCATAAGAGGCAGTGCTTGTTCACAGCAAGAGTGTTGGGTAAAACACAATAACTAAGCCGTGTCCACCTACATGAAAATAACTTCTAAATGCAGTAGTCACTACCAAGCACTGATATTTTAGCAGCAATCACCACAGAAAAGAGTCCAGTGGGGCCACAACATTCAAGGTAGGCATTACTTTGAATTGGAGCATTACAGTTTACCAGTACTTCAAAAGAACCCCAGTTACTTTTGAGGCTGGGCAAAAGCCAAACTGTTCAAGAAAAAGGCGGGGGAAAAAAGGCAGGACAGACCAACAACTGAGGTCTGGACTTAATTGCAGTCACAGTTTTGAGGATGAAAGCCTGTAGGCAAGTGTAGGTTTGTCACTGTCAAGGAACTGTGTGAAAATAACAATTACAACTGATGGGAGCAGTGGAGGAACTAATCCCACAGCAATAAATGCAGCCTTGAAAACCTCCCTCCCATACAAGGAAAGGAACCAAATAAATACTGCAGAGCTAATAGGAAGCTGCAGATGAGAGCACTTGTCAGAGCTGGCTATGAGTGAGTCTGACCTATTCAAATTGTCCTGGAAGTCCATGAGGCATGCGAATTTCCTGTGAGAAAAGGCTGCTATAGAATGTGCAATCAGTCGAACACACATAGATACACACAAATGCCAGACAAAATATCCCTGCCTGTTGCAGTGGTGGCTGCTGCTGCCCAAGTTGTTGGAGAGCCACAGGGCCGAGCATTAACCTCATGGTGGGCCGGCTCAGAGGTTTGGTATCTCCCCTGATGGTTAAGTGAGCACCCACAGCCCCTTGTGTGAACCGCTCAGCTACCATTGGTTCATCAGTTCCCCACCCTGTTTTATGTATGACCTCTTGAATATGCATGAACCTGTTGAATATGCATAATCTAGAAAGCTCTCTGTTATTCTATACCCCATTGGTCCCCCCCTCACTGCTCCTCCCACCTTGTCTCTGGTTGGTCTTTTTGTACTCTCCCCTCCCCTTTGCCTAAACCTGACTGGTTCATTGCACCCCTATAAAACCCCTGGACCCTTGAGTGTTAGCGTGTTTTGTCTGTGGTCCCTCTGCTTGAGTTAATCCTTCAGAGCCCATACAAAGGACCCCTCTCTGTCTCTTTATCTTCGGTGTGCACACCTGGATAGAGCTGCTTGCATTTGGGCCTGTCATCGCTCCTGGGACTGTGAGCGTTTGCGTGGTGGCTCTGCAGCCCCTCCTGAGGGTCGCCAACCACAGACAGGGACTCCAGAGGTCTCCAGATCTGCGGCGGACACTCGGGGAAGGCACAGCACTGGTCCTCTCTCAGATACAGTGGCCTGCGTCACCTGCCCACTAAAAAACCTGCTAAAGTTATGTCACAAACACTGAGTTCTTGGTAGCAAAATTCTCCTTTCTCATTGACAAACATTACACGAGTGCTTATTTTTCCTTGAACATTTTCTTGTCTTTGAGACCTGGCTAGCAAAAGGTATCATTACAATAAGATGAAGATTCAGTGTTTGGTGTTTCATTCTGCTCTTAGGATACTCTGTGGCTGAGGCAAAACCAAACTGAATGAGTACAGGAGTGACAGATGAACAATACTCTCTTCTTCATGCCCTGGGGAAAAACTGGCTTGTTCCAGAGGTGGTGAACTGGATCCCAGAGGAAGAATGCTGGAAAAACATGCTGAGAAAAACAGATGGACTAGGAGCTAGGTCACCAGACCGTGCTTGGGTGGCTTTTTTCTGCCTCTTTTTTTTGTTTACTTTCTCTTTGACTCTGGAAGTTTTGCATTGATGTTTTTTTCAGGTGCTGTGTGCCACTGTGGCTTCAGGTGTCTGTAACTATGAGATGGTCCTAGAATATAAATCATGATATAGATATTTATTTACATTGAGGAAGAAAACTGCCAAGGCAGAACTGAACCTGCTTTAAAAATAAGACAAATTGAAGTCTATAGAAACTGGGTGTTTATAGTCTATGGCATGGATTAATTATTAGATTCCTCTTGGAAGGGAAAAGCAACCATCTGAGACTCCAAGGAGATTTCCTTCCACAAAAACTACCAGAAAGAACCTGTTTCAGACTGAAATCTGCATTATAAATGCAAAATATATGAGGGTATCAAATTTTTAAAGCTATCAAAATGCTCAAGGGGATGCTTCCACATCTAGAGAAATGTTTTCTCATCTTTATGTTACGTGCTGGAAGATGGGGCTTGAACAAAAGAATAAGCATGAAATTTAGATGTATAATCAATAACCGTCAAGACTTTTTTAAAAAAAGAGAGATCCACAGACAGTAAAAAGTTTTTCTGACAAAACTTGGGCAATACTGGGTTTTAACCACATGCTTGTTGTGCATTTCAATGTGCTGCATGTTAAGAAATGACCGTGCTATTTTAAATTGATGAGAATACCGGAATAAAGATAAGAGTCACACAGCTTAACTTCAGCAGAGCAAAGAGAGGATCTTGAGTTAATGAGCTATAGAGTATGGGGTGAGAAAATGGAAATAGAAAACGTCTTGCATTTCTAATGATGCAGAGAGACAGTAACGTACCGAAATTTTCTTCTTACTAATTGATTTGTATTTTGTGTCAAATCTTAATTTTGGGGGGTGATATAATTTATAAACTTCTTCATATGGTAGTAAGGTAAATTATATAACACTGAAACCATCACCAAACTTTGTAAACCTTGGATAAATTTCCTTCCACAGCTTTTCTAAGTGTGGCTTATGATGTTACAGATTCCATGGAGAAGTTTAGTAGAAGAGTATTTTTCCATGTCTTCGTGCATTAATTGAATTAAAAACATGAACAAGTTTGCAGGGGTTAAGAATACTGTTAAGCCCTGTTGCTGCTAAGTGCTTGTTCTAAACTTCTAATCAATTAAGAATTCTAATTGTTCATTGCTTTTCAGAGCTGCCTCTCTGCAAAAAAAATTTGGTGGAGGATTGATACTGACCTTACATTCCTTACCTTGTCTGTAAAACTCTGAACTCCTGCTTCAACAACTCTTACCCTGCTGCCTTCAGGTCTGCTATGTGCTCTTTTTGAATCCTTTTTCAGTCCTTCTTCCTCATGGATATAGCCTGATGGCTTACTAAAAATCCAGTTTCTGTCATTTGCTGTTCTCTCCCTCCTCCAGTCCTAGTTTGCAGGGGATTTAACATTGCTTTGTGTTCATGCTAGGCTAAGTAGTGGAGACTATGCCAGTTCTGTCCCAAACAGTACCTGTGCTCAGTTCTCATTCCACAACAGAAGGAAGAAGGGGAAGCTCTTGTGAAGCAAACTAAGATGGCATGCTGTCAAATTCAGATCAGCGTCATTCCCAAGCTAATCTCACCTATCTGAGACAACTTTCTGAGGATACAATGCATCACTACATTCTAGCGTGTGAAAAGTAATTCCAGCTGAGCATTTACTTCTTAGAATGAATGGGTTTCAGCTGTGGCCATCCTACAAAGATGCATGTGTTCCAAGAACTAAAGTTTTAAATTGGAGTGTACAGGGTGCTGTTTCAGCACATATGAGAACATTTTCTTCAGGTTCTCAGCTGTCTTTGGAGGGGCCTTTTTTCTAATTGTACTTTTTCTCAAGAAAATGGGTAGCAAAAGCTGACATCATTTAATTGGCTGAAAGTAACTTCATATCATTTAGGAAAGACATTGGTTTAATCTGCCTTTTTTTCTTTCTTAATTAAATTTGTCACAGTGATATATTTGCACTATTAAATCTTCTTGAATTTGCAAGAAGATTTAAAAACCAATGTATTTTTAGAATGACTCGTTTTCAATCAATCATCTGAATGGGCCTGCCAGGAGAAAGCAGGCTATGGAAGGCACAGCAGGGACAGAGTTCTCCCAGAAGAGAATATATATGGTTTTATGAAATGTGCACCATGTTAATCCTCCGTCTCAGCTATAGCAAGGCAAAAGTTAAAGCTGAAAAGTAACTTAAAGTGTCTTAAGACCATCAAAGGGAAGGATATTTTCGTTTTCTGATAAAGGTGGTTTTTTTTAGACCTACATAGTTCTTTGCTTTCCAGGTCTTTGATCCAAAAAGTGAAAGCTAATCCAAAATGAGTTTTGTAAATAGTTCTGTAGTCAGCACTGAGTGGACTGTCCAACAACTCCGAAAAACAGTTCCCTGTCATTAGTCACTTGTCTTCTGGAAACTGGAGACCAGTGCATATTGTATTTCTGTTAACTTGATTTCCATGGACTTCATGTAAAAAAGCTGGTCTAGCTACTGCTTTGTGAAAAATATTTTTTTACCTTGGATTTCCTTGTTCTACTTTCATCCCTTAACCAGAAGAAATTTGTATTTATTCTCTCACGCTTTCACTGACACACTTCCTCCTGCTTGCATATGTGGAGAAAGAGTGAAAATCCACCATTTTACAGTAGTGTTTAGCTTAATTTCTGTCTTGTTTCACACTTTTTCTCTGAGCAGTAGCACTGAGATTTTGAATGAAGGCTTAACAGGTTTTCAGACAAAGTAATCAAGAAAAAAGTTTCAGCATTTCTTAGATAGCTTTGGAAATTACAGCCTTGAAGTGCTAGTCAGAATGGGCTTTACTGCCCTTATTTTTATAGATGGTAACATGAAGTTGCCATTTCACATTAGTGCTCTCTTTATAATCTGCATTTATCTGTGGCCTTTATAGGTAAATTGAAACAATGAATAATCTTTTTCTATCAAAATGAATGCATTTTTCTTGAAGACATGAAGTATTCAAAGGACCAGTGAGGAGAGAAAAAAATTCAGCTTTGAGTCTTTTATTATACTCCTGCTGAATTAAAGCCTCAATTGTAGAATTCCTTGATTCTTTCCCTTTTTGAGTCCTTTTCAATAGTTCCTTTTGCGACAGGCATCATGACGACCACAGTGCTTTTCTATGTTGTCTCTGAATTGCTTCTCTTCCTGCTAATATGGGTGTTTGCATTCCTGTAAGGCTGGGAGTTTCTTAGGAGAGACACATGTTTTTTACCCATCAGGAGCTTAACAAGTAAAACTACAAACAGGCAGGCTGTAAGAAGGTTGTGACCAAAAGTTGACTGCAATCTGCAGCGACTGAAGGTAAATTCTCTTCCTGGATCTCTTCTCATAGCAGCCCCAGAGACTAGAAAACAAAAAAGACACTCACATGTTCTCTAGGCCAGTACTCTAGGCAGAGCATTGTCTATGTGGATGGTAAAATAAAAATACTCGTGGTTATGTGATTCAGATTTAGACAAAGATGAGGGCTCTTGTCCTGTGGCATGAAAATCGAGGCATTTCTTGTGATGTGTATGAGCTTTGCCCAGCTCCTTCTGACAATATTTTCAAAGTACATGTTCTTATAGTGCAGCTGCTAATCAAAGATTATCTTGTATTCAGACATCACAGAATCATGCTGTGAACAGGATTACAGAGCATGGACTTTCCTACCTGGCAGCTGTGGAAAAATCTTTAATCTTAGTTTAGCACAGGCTACTACCTAGGCCTGCTTCTTCAGGCAGATTAAGTTAGTTCCTGGTCCTTCTGTTGCCATTCTTTATTCCCATTCATCAGTTTGGTAACCTTTTGACTAACAAGGATGAATAACATCCCAACCAAAACCTGATGCAAGAGCGCAGTTTTTGTACATGGTTTCGATAGTGGTACAAAGCAGACAGATTCATCTCTACATAGGAGATAAAATTGCAAAAATAATTTTAAGACGTCAGCTTTTATAAAAATTAGTACTTAAAAAGCACTCATGGAAAATGGATTGCTTAGTTCATCTGGTACACACTACAGCTAATTCTTTGACCTTAAGCATGCAGAGGCAGTGAAGTGTGAGTCTATACTAAGTAGTGAGGTCATTTGCTGACATTAGTATCATTGTGGCATGCTCTGATCTTTCAGTACAGGGAAGTACAGCTGCAGCATAAGGCTGATCCCTTCCTTGAGCAAATATTAATTGCTTTGCTCCCTGGAAACTGTAAGTTGGAGTCCCTGATAAACTAAGCTTTTACAGACTTTAGGGCCTTAATCATTTTCATGTCAGTTTGGGAAATTTGACGCTTTTCTGCTTGCAATATTATTGTTTCCAATGATATGTACATGTCAGTCTGCCACCACCCTCTAGGGTTCTGACAATAGCCTAAAGGGTTTTTTTTGTTCTTCGAATCCAAGTACTTTCTTCAGTTTCAGCTCCTGAACTGGAACAGCTCAGGTATGAGACTTTTGAGAGCACTCATCAAGATCCATATATTTCTTAAAGTTAATATGCGAAAAGAAACAACCTGCTACATCAAAGTAATATTAAACACAAACATTTTGGAAGCACAGCTGAAGAAACTACTGCTGCCACCTGTTCCTGATAGGTTCCCTAATGACTTACTGTCACAGAATTTCACAGGAAAAATTCTCAAAAAATGTTGGTCTCAGAGGGCCCGTGCCAAGCTTTATAGGGAACCAAATGAATTAATCACATTAGCTCACACAGAAAGACTCCATCCGATATTTATCCTTGTAAATCCCAGTTGTACTGGATAATAAATTATCTTAGGGATGCTGCTATGCTCAACAGGACCATTGCAGGCCAAGTGGGACATCTGCTCCCCAATTCGAGGTTATGCTATGTCTCCCATTGCTTCAGTTCATGCTTCTTGCTTGCAGCAGCTTCTGCTTAAAGCAGACCTGTGGGCAAGGAGAGGTGACTTGGAGAAAAAAGAAATCCTTCATTCCTGGGTAGACTGTTTTCATTTCCCGATTCCATAGTGGAAGAAGATGGGCTTGGTGAGCCCATGTTGAATGACACTATTCTAGGCATTCATTTTCATGCAGGCAAGAAAAAGCAGTGGGCAATTATCCCCTGATTCCTGCATGGGATACTACTGGATCTTACAAACCTGACACAGCAAAGGCATCTGGACAGGCTTCCTCCCAGACTCCAGTAAAAGGAGTACTACGTGCAATGCTGAGCACAAGAAGGAAGGTGCTGGAGGTTTCTCTCAAGACATGAAAGCATGGTAGAGTGCCTTCCTAAGTGAAGCTTGAACCTGGGGACAAGAGAAGTCATCTTGTAGCAGAGGCATAATCATCTAAGTACCTTTCAGGTCTCCTTCAACTGGTGTTTATGAAGATGGAGCAAGTCAAAGAAGTACATGAGGAGTGGCAGGTACACAGAGAATATTTCCGTAACGCTCCTGTGGCATTTTTCAGCAGAGCTCATTCTGCTGAAATAAACTGGGACTTGCACTCCTTCAAAAATTCAGATGCAAGACTGTTGAGTGCATGCATTATTGTTTGGTTTAGCACCATAGGGAGTTTGGTTAGCTCAATGAAGTAAATGGCAGGGAAGGTCCTTTCACTTCAGCAGATTTAGCCCAGAAACATCAATGTATTTGGAATGCTCTGAACTCATTAAAAATGTTCCTTTAGAAGGAAAGAATCTTCTGGATTTTAGAGTAAGTAGAAAGAATCTTATCAGAGGCAGTGAGAATGTTTCCACAATACTTATTCTCTTCTGAGTTTTCTGACAAGATGAAAGAACATGAAAAGGGAATGTGCTTGTTGCAGTTTTTCAGTAGCAGCATCAAAAGCATTCTTACTCTTTTGGTAAATATTTCAGCTTTATTTTGGTAAACATTTCATGCCATTTGAGGTTTACTGTGTCCTCTTTAGTGAGGAAACTTGCCAGTCAAAAGTTTATTTTTCCCATAAATTTGAGCAAGATGAAATTCCCCTCTGGAAACTGACAGGGAAAGAAAATGCTAATTTCATCAAGACATTATACAAAAACCTCAAACAATGTAATACTTAATTCTTTACTGTTGAGAAGAAAATAGTCTTTTATTCCAGATGGCTCCATAAACAGGGAATGCTAAGAGCAATCACCAAAACCAAAACAGAAATGACCCTCAGAACATCTGGTAGTTGTCCAGAGGCCAGGACCTGCCTTCTCCCATTTGAGAGAAGACACCAGTAGATATATGACAGAAAGGAAAACAACTTGTAGTTTTTCTGGAGAGCTGTTTTGATACACAATACAACAATTGGTACAGTGTTCCACACCACACCTGACAGACACACTGGTCTAGCCTGCTCCAAGCGCATTTTCATTTACCCACTTCTAGGAAATAACATACTGCTTGCACAGACATGATCTGTTATTTCTTACTGTTGCCACCAACATCTAGCCTCAAATGGTGATTTATGGCTGTCTAATTGGCACAATTGTTAGCTGTTTTTATCACAATCAGATAGCAAGACTCAACTGCACAGCCTCTTTGTATAACTTGCACTGTGCATCGTTCCCTGATTAAAGGTATGTGAACTCTTCTCTCTCGGACCAATTCTTTTTTGCAGGAAAGCAGGCTTGTTTTCTATGTCTTGATGTGATTATACTTAACACACTCTCTGGCTGACCTCTCATTTTCATTGTTCTGTACCTTCAAGAGACATGGAAATGTGGTGATTTATGCTGTTAGTGAGAGCACATTGTTCAAAAGACATAGTTACATGAATAGCATTTTGTTTCAATAGTATGGAAGAGAAGAAGAAATCAATCTCACTATTTTTTTAGCTACTCCTGGTCAGGAATTTTTTGACTGCATGTTTCTTCCCCTAGCAAAGGCATAAAATTTTCTGAAGTTGTTAACAGAAAATATTTTCCATAAATAGAAACCTATTTTTCATACAGAAGCAATTTTCACTAGGAAATATAACCACTTCTGCTGCAAAACAGAATTAGTAAAATGTTTGAAGTTTTCCAACTCTTCCATCTCAAAAATTTTGATGTTTCATCCCATTTCATCACAAAGCTGTGATGCCATTTTCTTCTACGTGTGATCCAAAGCAGAGCATTGAGTGAGAGATGGTTTATTTACCTTCTTGTTCATATCTTCCTAAGGATAACCCTAAACTTTCTTTTAAATTCATGTATTTATGGACGCATTCCATTAGTGCTAAAAAATGAGCATCTGTAAAATTAATGAAGCTTTCACGACCAGGTCAACACATTCTGTAGCAAATCCTGATCCTTCTACCCCGTCCTCTTCAGAATTTGGTATTCCAAGACAGTCCTCAGCTCTTTATCCCTGTGAATTCCTTCATCTCTGTCCAAAGCTGTCCCTAGGGTCCTGCCATTTTGCCTTCTTTCTTAGAAAACATCTGCAGCATTGCCTTTTCTACTTACTGTGCATTATTAGCACTGCCTACCACATGAGTGCTCTGAAGAGCCTTCCCAGTGCTAAACATAAAGAGTCCAGTATAATCTGAACTCTGTCCCAAACTGTGTAAACCTGTTTGTTGTGAAAGATGAAGCATACACAACCAGGGAGTGCTGGACATCTGCATGTGTTGGTATAATGCTCTCGGCCAGGGAAGTGCAAACCTCCCTTTATACACGAACACTGGATCAACATTCAGTTGCAGAAGCAAACAGTGTAGAACTGCAGGACTATTTTCGTCCCCCTTAATTTTTCTACCTTTTATGACCAAAGGTGTCTGGGTTTTTGATGTGTTGAGCCTGACAAACAAATAAATGACTTTAATACTCTCTTTGATTGTGCAATCTTCTGATATTAAAGTCAAACTTCAAAGAAAACTCATAGCTTAAAAATAATGTTTCAAATCTTATATGTACCCTTTCCCTTGACTTTTTTTTTTCTTTTCTAAACAATGATATTTGTCAATTAAGCATGAGGATGTTTTTATTCCTTGGAAACTGCACTTTTCTTACAATAAGACTTTTTGTTCACCAGTAATAAACAGAACACCTCACATTTAGTTTGATGCTAAAGATAGTCTAATAGTCCCACATAGTCCCACATGGACCTAATCTGCAAGGTAGGACTCTCCGTAACTCCAAAATTTACTTCTCAATTTCCTCCCTTCCTGTTGAAGCATGCTTGGTAAATTTTTCCTCAGGGAACCTGGAATGAAGCTTGTCTTCACAGATGTTATGAAGAAATACGATAAAGGAGAACATTTCCAGAATAACCTCTTTTTTCTTCTGTTATGATATTGTCATCAAGGACTGTTTTTCCTTCTTGACACATTCCCATCCAGTTGCTTTGGAGTGAAGGGGACTGAACACATAAATTCTAGGCAATAACCAAGGGCTTGATGGAAGAAAAGGAGAACAATAAGAATAAAAAGAAAGGAGAAGAAAGGGAAAAACATGAACCCTTCAAGGCTGCAGACTGGAGGAAGAGGAACTTGCTGAAAGCAGCTATCAGTGGTGAGACGTGCTGAAGGAAACAAAGAGAAGCCTCAGGACTGCAGACTGACTATCCCAATGGAGAGAAGTTCTAGGAGAGGAGACATGAAGATTTGTACAGAAAACTGAGGCAAAGCCGAATAGGTAAGATTCACAGAATCATAGAATGCTAAGGGTTGGAAGGGACCTCAAAGATTGTCTAGCTCCAACCTCTGCTACCTTGGGCAGAGACATCTCCCACTCTGTCAGATTGCTCAAACCCTTATCCAGCCTGGCCTTCAACACTCTGCCAGGGTTGGGACCTCCACAACCTCCCTGGGCAACCTGTTCTAGTGCCTCACCACCCTCAGAGTGAAGAATTTCTTCCCACGATCTAACCTAAATTTCCCCTCTTTTAGTTTGTACCCATTTCTCCTTGTCCTACCACTACAGTTCCGGATGAAGAGTCCCTCTCTGGCAACCCTGTAGGATCCTTCAGATACTGGGAGGTTGCTGTGATGTCTTCACACAACTTTTTCTTCTCTAGGATGAATAGCCCCAACTTTCTCAGCCTGTCTTCATAGGCGGGGTGCTCCAGCCCTCTTAGCAGATTTGTGGCCCTGTTCTGGACTTGCTCCAACACTTCCATGTCCTTCTTATGCTGGGGGCACCAGAGCTGGATGCAGTGTTCCAGGTGGGATCTCAGCACAGCAGAGCAGAGGGGCAGAATCCCCTCCCTCCTATGGCTGTGTCTGGGATTGCCCTGTCCCAGGTGCAGGACCTTGCACTTGGCCTTGCCGAACTTCATGTGGTTTGCACAGCCCCACCTCTCCAGCCTGTCCAAGTCCCTCTGGATGACATCCCTTCCCTCCAGCGTGTCAGCTGCCCCACACAGCTTGGTGTTGGTGGCGAACTTGCTGAGGGTGCCCTCGGTCCCACTGTCCATGACGCTGGCAAGATGTTGAAGAGTGTCAGCCCCAGTACTGACCCCTGAGGGGCACCACTGGTCACTGGTGTTCCCACGGAAAATGAGCTGTTGACCACAACTCTTTGTGTGCGGCCATCCAGTCAATTCTTTATTCACCAAGTGCTCCATCCATCAAATCCATGTCTCTCCAATTTGGAGACAAGGATGTCATGTGGGACATTGTCAAACACTTTGCACCTTGTCTCTAACTTCCTGTGCACACTATCCAGATCCCATTAAACAAGCACCAGTTGACTTCATATTCAACACAATGCTGCAAAATGGGGACAGGGCTCTTCTAATTCAGACTTAAGGGTATTTTTTCCAAGCAGGCATGCTGTGTATGCTTAATAGTTTTCAAGGACAGCAAAAGATATCCTATACATAATACTGCTTCACCAAAAGTAGCATTGTAGAATGATCTCTGTCATAATGTAGATCAGTTACGCTTACATCTAAACATTACTTGAGTGTCTGTTACTGCTCGTTTCTTGTCTTATCTACCAAAAAAAATAATTCTACAGAGGAGTAGCTTCCAAATTAAAAACACATCTCCAAACTTGCTCAAACCAAATAGGCCACACAATCTCAGTCAGCTAAGTATATACACATATCTGCTGCCTATTGCCTACACAACATGGCTGTCTGATGACCAGAATCTTGATAAAAATCCTCAAGGCGGCCAACTGGATGAATCCCCACACTTACTCCAAAGAAACAAAAACGTCAGTTTACCAGCTCTTTAGACAGGCAGACATGACCCTGCTGAGTATGACCACAGTGTCTCTGTATTCTTGTTCACATGAGCAGAAGCTGACCTGATTGAAGAAGTCTTCTCACATGCAGTCATTCCTGTGGTGTGTGCTGATCAGAGCCATTAGGTCAGAATTCCTAAGCAGCGAAGCACATGGCGCAAGAAGCTGTGCCAGTCACCTTCACTAAGAAAAAAATAGTTTTCTGGTCTTTCATGAACCTATAGCATCTGCAGACATGATGGTAGATAAGAAATGAGCATTGTAGTGTCAGGTACTGTCACTCATCCCTCTGCCCATTAGGTACCAAGACAGTGGAAACTTATTTCACATCGAGTTTGATACGTAATGTCTAATCTTGCAGTAAGGAAAACCTGTTGAACAGTAGGCATCTTAAACTGTTTTCCAGCTCAGCCTTGCAATTAATGCCGATTCTCTCATACAAGACTTGCAAGCCATCTGTGCTGTCACTTTGTGGGCGTTTACTTTTTAAGATTGGGCCAACAAAAAGATTGGTCTTTAATTTTCTTACATTAGTCTGAAAAACTGCAAATATTACTTCTCCATCAATGTCTTTGTCCTAAACTGCTTCCAGTTACTCTGATTAACAATTTATACTTGAAGTTCCACAGTCTGCAATATGCGTTAGCCTAAAACATCACATTGAGAGAGGCATATAAAATGGTTATGCCATCAAGCCATTTAAGATATTCAGCTGTTTTTAGAGAGCAACTACATGTGATTATTCCTAGTGAACTGACTGGAACTGAGTCTGTAGCCTAGAAACATGATACCAAAAGAGCAGAAAAATAAGTGTACTGTCCAAATTCTCTAGGTTTTCTTACTTTCTCATGTATTTCTTGATTGTATCAGCCCACATTCTAACAAGGGGAAAGTAGGTAATAAAGCAACACAAAAAGAATGCAAAATAGTGAGAGTATGTTCTTATCTTACCTCTCAGAGATCTGTTCTACTAGCCTGTTGTGACCTTACCAACCACACTTAATGTTTGCCCCATCAGCTCCTCATATTTTGCATTTTTATAGCATCACATCTGCATTTTTATTGGTAATCTCATCTTCAGGAGAATTTCCTTTCCACTGATGGAAGTCTTCACAGCTGTGGAGAAAAGTGCAAACATTTACTACAAATGTTATCCTAGAGGCTCAAAAGCCACAATACCATGGTATAAACAGGGAGGAATATGTATGAGACACATGAGAAAGCCATGAAAAAATATTCTTTAAGAACAACAGAATGTTTGAAAGCAAAGTATAGCTCTGTTACTACATGGGAAAAGAGAGCAAACAATGGCAGATACAAATACTGCACTTCTTTTTTCTCTCTCTCTAATCTTCACAAAACTGTCACCAGACAACATTACAATGCAAAAAAACCACTGGCTAAAGTAAGGAAAAGAACAGGATAAAAATACTGTGAAAGCTGGCCAGGTCTGGAGAAAGGTGAAGGAAGCAGCCAAAGCAATCATAAAGATTACTGTTTTGAGAAGCAGTAGAGGAAATGTGAAGCCCTGTGAAAATGCAGGGCAAACACACATGCACTTTTGTAAAAGGGAAAAACTGACCCTTTGAGAGCTCTGAGGTAATCACTCTAACTTCTGCTGCAGAAACCACAGAATTTGGGACTAAATAAAGCTCACTGTAGAGGAAAGGAAGAAAAAGACAGGAAGAAGCCATTTGTCAAGGATGGAGTAACTGGCCTCACTTGTAAGGGTACAAGTGAGTGTAATTCATATCAGTTTCAGTAAACCTGCACATCACTTCCTTGTTAGCACACAATCAAACTATGGATCTTGGGAGTTATCTAGGGAACAGAGAGTGGTGGTCCGTTTGTTTCCTAGAAGACAGTCAGAATAGTTATTGGAGATTCACTATAATTTGTGGGGAGAGATGCAAATTGGTTCCCATGGGGGGTCTGTCCTGCGGCTTGTGTTATTCAGTTGTTCCATTAATGACTAGGAGGATGAAGAGTAAGTGCATTTAGAGTATTTGTGGATGACACAAACTGAAAGGTGCACTCAGGAGGACTGGAACAGAATTCAAAATGTTCTCTACAAATTGGACAGATGGCCTGGGGTCAACAAGATGAAATGCCACAGAGACCAGTGATATATTTTGAGGGGAAAAAAGCAAGTGTCACATATGAAAAAGGCAACCAGATGGCTAGTATAATGTTAGGGGTTTGAGGGTGAAACTAACTCACAAAGAGCAGCAAGATTCTGCTGCACCTCTTTTGGGATGTGTAATAGTAATATTGAATAGACAGTCTAGGGGAGGGGAAAGGTTTCAGCTGCAGTACTGTGTCCAGAATGGACCACTATATTTTGAGAAAAATGAATTATTGCCTGGATTAGATCTTGTCTGTAAATATGACTTAAGAGATACTAGAAGACATTGCAGTCCCCACTTGGCCTGAAGTCATATAGCAATCCGCAGGTATAAGACTTGACAAAATACAAGATTTCTGCTTCCCTAGATTGTACATCTTTGGACATGTTTTTAATATCATTGATCATTTTAGTCTTGCAGTTAGAATAAGGATGTCTTTAGGTTCCAAGCTTCAGTAAACAAGACATTTTTCTGAAACCTGGAAGGCCTCTGCATTCTGCACCCCTCCCTCCCTTCCTCTCCCCGAGTCTTGCCGTGTCCTATAAAGAAGTCTGCAAAACACTACTCTTTGCTTGCCACATGGTCAGCAACATGCATTTTGTGTCTGCCTAAGGCAAGTACACTTCAAATAAGTTCAAGTGGCTTAGCCCTTCTTCCCTCTACATGTGTTTTTTATGACTTCTTTTTCTGCAAAAAATTCCACTGCTTCACTTTCGTTTCACTTCCAATAAAGGATTGTGGTTTTTTAGAAGCAAGAACTTCAATGGCATTTCAAAGCCACTCTCCATGTTGGTCAGGGAGGCTGTCTTCTTCTATTCTTGTTAGACAATTAATCTTTCTGGGATTTGTTTTGCTTTTAATAACATATCATAATTTTGTTTTGTTGTTTTCGTGGAGCTGAGCATGATCACAGACAAAGTGTCCCGTGGAAGAAGAGCTGGATACTCAGAAAGTCTCTACGCTCTTTTTGGTTGTTCAGTTTTTGTTTGTTTGGGGATTTGTGTGGGTTTGTTTTCTTGCTTGTTTTTTTAATTCTCCCCCAGCCTATCACCAGTCATGGAAAACAAAAATCTTATATTCCCATCATGGAATGTAGGGCTTTTGAACAACTTTGAAGGCTTTGACAGAGCAAAAAAGAGGATTTTTTTACCAAGAGCAGTTGCCCTTCATGTAGAGTTCAGTATTTGTGCATCTGTTTTCTACTACCCTTTATTATCAGAAATCTAATTAAACAACATCATGCAGAATATATGCAGGCACAGTGAATGCTAGAGACACATTCAAGTGCCAAATGTAACCAGTCTTTTCTGATGCTGAGAGCAAGTATGGGAAATGACTCCCAGCAGCTGAATGTTAGTTCGTTTTTTCAAAACTGTAGGAATTGCTGATAATGAGGCACTGTCCAACTCAGAAGTTAGTGGAGTAAGCCTGTATATTTTCACATCTTTACTTCCTTTTTGTTGGTTAACATAGAATACTTCAGTTCTGTGGATTTTTTTTCCTGTCTGAAACAAAATTTGTCTCATCTATTCATAACCATACATTCTACTTGAGTCTTGATAACTTGGCAAGAAGTCCAGGAATGGCTGGAATTCCGATCATAATGTGTATTATAATTTCTTGCTATCATGATTTCTAGCTAAGTCTTTGTAAGACTCACAGTAAACACTTTGCATGTTAGGCTTAGTTTTGTTCTTATGTGACATATGCCGCCCAAAGTCACAGTGTAGGTACTGGTGTTACAGCATCTTGCATAGAGACACAGCTCAAACTGAAATATAACATTTGGATAAAGATAGTAAAACAGAATGTTTTGTTGCACAGAAAGAAAAAAGAATCACAGTGGCAATTTTTATCTACTCTGAACTTCAAAAGAGTTTCAGGGCTTGTCATTAATAATATCGCCTCTTCTGCAAGAAGGTTGATCATTCACCCATCCTTGGAGAAAAATGGTACTGACATGAGTCCTTGGTACGAAACTTAACCTGATCCACGGCGCTGGACTCAGCCAATTGTGCCTGCTGATTCCTGCTCCAACTTCTTTGGGGTAGTTTTGTACAGTGGAGCAATGCCACCACAAGAAGGGTGACAAATGTTAGCTCCAGCCTCACTCATACCCGTCAACATGAAAGACAGATATGCCTCTCAACTCCCAGGACAGGTGAGGTCCACAACCTGAGGTAATATTTCAGTCAATGATCTTCTGTGTCTCATTCACAACAACCACCATTTCAAACACTTGTGTATAGGAATGATGTTCCCGAGTTCTTTTAATTTAGTTCTGTTCCCAGCTGACATGGAATTGCGATGCATCCTGGTATGTCTCTTCTTAATAGTCTTTCACAACTCTGAGCGATCTTCAGAAAAATATGTGCTCCTTCTGAAGATAATTAGAGAAGCCACTCTTCCCTTATCAAATAGCTTGGGACCACAGGTTATTCCTGTATTGTTTGCCTGGAGTGAATTAAATATGTCTCAGAGGTGGATCTGAAGATCCTGTGTCATGTTGTTGTTGTCATGTTGGGCTTTTTTGTATCCTCCCTTGAGAAGTTATCCCTGACTGGAGTCTCCCCAGCAGCTTTACTCCTTCTTTCAGACCTTGCCAGGCCATCTCATCTGACTACACTTTCTACCCTCTACAGAGAACTCCATTTCTGGCTGGAGAACTACTTTACTGCATGCAGGAAGGGAAACGCTGTGTCTCTCAGTCCCTCTAACTCAGGATAACTGCATAAAACCACCCCGGTGCTCTTCATCAATGGCCCAAGAATGGCTCTCTCGCTACTGGCTACTGCAAATGTATGAAAAACGGAGGGGAAAAGCATACTGCATAGGGTAGACATGGGAAATGCACCTTCATATGAGTAATGAATATTTTGGGAATCTGCATGCATCAGCAGAAAGATACCACAGTATATAGAGGACAGAATGTAACTAAAACTTGGCTAAGCATAAGGAATGAACAGAGAATGTATTTAGATTTAAAGGACAAAAAGCAAGTAAATTTAACAAATGCTTTTGTCAAAACCAATTCTTTTATAAATGTACCACAGGCTCACAGAATGGGTAAGATTGAAAGGGACCACAGTGGGCCGTCTGGTCCAACCTCCCTGCTCAAGTTTCAAGCAGGGTCTTCCTAGATCACGTTGCACAGGATCTCACCTAGATGTTTCTTGAATATGTCCAGTGAGGGAGACTCCACCACCTCTCTGGGCAACCTGTTCTAGCGCATGGTCACCTGCACAGTAAAAAAGTTCTTGCTTATGTTCAAGTGGAACTTCCTGTGTGTCAGTTTCTGCTCATTGTCTCTTGTCCTATTGTTCCACACCTCCAAGAAGTGCCTGGATCCATCCTCTGACACCCTGCCTTCAGATACTGATAGATGTTGTTAAGGTCCCCTCTCCATTGTCTCTTCAGCTGAACAGGTCCAGCTCCCTCAGCCTTTCCTTGTAAGAGAGACATTCCAGTCCCTCAGACATCTTTGTAGCCCTCTTCTGGACTTGTTCCAGAAGCTCCATGTGTCTTTTGTACTGAGGAGTCCAGAACTGGACACAGCTCTCCAGATGTGCCTCACTAAGACTCAGTAGAGGGGCAGGATCACCTGTTATGTTTTCTAAGCTAGCCTTCATTTTCAGTCAATGAAAGTATTTTTCTGTCTTCCTGTTTCTTTGTGCAAGTAAAAGATATTCCTTTATTTATGTGTGGCATTTTTTACCTATCTTCAATTAATAGCAGAAATAATGCTTTATAGAAAGGCTTAACATAATTCTTATGAAACATCAGAAATCTGTACAAGACAGGCTGAAGTTACAAGGATCTGTGTTCTCATTTAGGAAACAAAACACTTTAGATTCTCTGAATTTTTCCTCCATTTAATTGAATCAGCCACAGAATCATAACCTTTGAGAAAAAAATGCTAGAAAGTATCCCAAAGCAGTATAAAAAAGTTTCATCTCATTAGGGAGAAATTGGGCTATAAAAGACAAATAAAAAAAGATTGTCATTTGCATGAAGGAAATTCCTAAGGACACTTGAAATGCTCGCAAATAGAGGGCACAATGACACCAGGTCCTGTTATTTTCATTAATCCATTAAAATGTAAGGCAGAACAACTGGAATGTCTAGAAAATGAATAAGCTGTAAAAAGAAATCTAAGTGTTATTAAAAATGCAGAAATATAACATGAAATGATGTTCTGTGTAAACTGACAGATTCTGTTCTGGAAACACCAGAACCGGACAGATACCACACATGGCTTCAAGTAGGCATGACTGGGGAATCTAAATACACTTCTCTGTATCCGTGCATTTTAATAAAATCAGTTCTAAAGCTGATTGAATTGGCCTAGTGCCTGTAAACTACTGGAAATCATAATGATGTCCCAGGATACACACACAATGATAGCACTCTGCAGGTCAATGACTGGAGGCAAAAAAGATGATGGATTCGGAAGGTCCAAAACATGACTTGGGCAAAAAATCCCATAGGAATAAAAACAGTGCTGCACGTAAATGAGAGGGACAGAGAAAGAACAAGAATGGGGACCACCTGAAATGTGTCAGGCATGCAGAGGATCAGATACATGGTGTACCACACAAAGATTTCCACCTACTTGTCAGTGCTCCTTCTGGATGGAAAGACCTATGAAAAATAGAAACTTTTTTTTCCAGATGTTTCAGTAAGATTTTGATTTGCAGCTTTGAAAAGCAGTGGCATTTTCATTTTTCAGGAATTTTGTTGCTGTTTTCTACAGTTTTAATCTTGCTACTCTGAAGAGAAGAAAAAAGAAAAAGAAAGAAAGAAAGAGCGAGAGAGAGAAAGAGCGAAAGAGGGAAAGAGTGAAAGAGAGAAAGAGAGAAAGCGAAAGAAAGAAAGAAAGAAAAAGAAAGAAAGAAAGAAAGCTGAGAGAAAAATAAATATTTGGAAAGGGATAAGCCATTTTTTGATTGGTGAAAAGCTGTCCAGATCCACTCTGAAGGTCTGCAGTGAGATAAACAGAGAGAGACAAATGAGAATGCAGAGGCCAAGAGACAGCATTTTTATTATACTGGTCATTGTAGTTATGCTTAAAGAAGACAAATTGAGATGAAAGGGTCTTTCAAAATACAGACGCCTTGTGCTGAAGAAAAGGCTCTGCTGACATTCATTTTAAAAATCTGTATTTTCCACAAAATATTTACTGAGCTGTGAGGGTTAGAAAGAAGCAGTTTGACTCTACTAGTTCCTGAATGTTTGGAAGCTGCTTCTGCCCTAAGGCTTTGGTTGATTCAAAGTGTTTGGATACAGAGTTCTTACAATTTCCCAAACCAAAGCCTTGTCATTTGAGTGCACATTATGTGCTGTGGGTTCACATGGCAACTGTGCTCAATGAATGACTTACATCTTCACCTTTGCTCACAGAAGCCATGTTCTCTACTTGCATCTCTGTATACAGAGGTGGGATTGGCAGAGAGGCCACATGAGGCCCTCTAAATATTATCACGAGACGGTGTGAAAAAACACTGTGTAGGGAGCCAGGTGCAATCTTCAACTCTTAATTCCAGCTGGGTATCCCTGTCAGTCTAGTTTTACAGAATCTGATAGTCAAAGGCAAGGGGTGCCCTTCGAGCCCATCAGGATTCCTTCGGAAGTGATCAACCATACACAAATTAGAAATGCTGTTCCTGACAGAAGCTGTCCCATGGGTGTCCCCACATAAAAACTGTATGAATATTGCAGTTACACATTAAGAGAAGGATGCTGAGGGGAAGGAAAATTATGTATTGAGTGGTCATTAATTAACCAATTCTATGCAAGTTACGGGGAACCTACAGCAAAGAAATGGTCTTTGCCCCAGAGCTGCTATGGTATTATAGTATGCTGAATTCATACAGAGCTTTTTGTGAAGAGAATGATTAATACGTGTACTAGAAGGCCCCTGGAAATTTCTTCTGCTAAAAAGATCATTCCCACTATTCACAATGAGTTTCTGATCATTACCTTGACAGGTAACTAAAGGATACAGAATGGATAGTTATTTTTCTGTGTTTAATATTTCACTGCATTAAGAATGTCATGATGCCTAACAATTAAGAATTTTTCATCTAATTCAGTTCAATTTATTAAGGTGCTCAGTTAGAATCCTAATTCCTCCCTCAGCCATCAATCTGCCAGGTGTGACAGTATGCAGCTAGTTTCCTCTCCTGGACTGATATTTTCCTGAATATTTTTCAGTTGCACATTTTCAGTGAGATTACACGGAAGACTCTAGAGATTCCTGATGGCTGAGAGATTTTGCCCATGATAAAAATGCATACAACAAAATGTAATTAATTCCTTAGTATGTGACTATGCATACTGCAGTTAGCACTTTTCCATGTCTCTATGAAGGAGATCAAGACCAACAGAAGGCTAGAAAAAGGACTTTTCAATTCTCTGGAAAAAACACCAAGTTTTCTAATATCAATTTATTCAATCCTGAACTGGAATGAAAACATAGATAAGCAATATTTGCAGTGGGATTGAATTTGTTTAATTTGTGGAAAAAGATCCAGATAGTTGTCAGATAGTTGGGAAGACTGGAAATCTGGGAGCTGCGCAAGCTAAGTAGCAATCTAATCTACCTGATGGCCTGACCTGGCAGGTCAGATGCATAGCTGGAATACCTGCGCCTGAATTTTTCCATTTATTTGACAAGTCTATTGGAGACAACTGCTACACAGGAGTGAAAGAATATAGGAAGAGTGAGGAACCTTATTCCTTGAAGATTTTCCAACAAGGGGCTTTGCAAATTGGAGGTGACAGGAAAGAGAGCAAACAGTTCTCTCACAGGACAGAAGTCCTGATCAGCTGCTGTGAACAAAGACAGAGGCCCAAAAGAAGCCTGCTAAGTTGCACTAATTGATAAGGAAAGAAGTGAAGCCGAGAATTTTATACCAGCAAAGCACTGTAAGGGTGGTGAGGCACAAAAACAAGTTGCCTAGAGAATGCCTCATTCCTGGAGTTGTTCAAGGCCAGGTTGGATGGAACTTTGAGCAACTTGCTGTAGTGGAAAGTATCCTTGTCCACAGCAAACGGCTAAGAGCTGAGTGATCTTTAAGGTCCCTTTCAACCCAAACTATTCTTAGACAACCAGCTGGGGAAAGTGAGAGTATCAAGAGTTGTACAGACACATAAGGGACATGCAGGGGAAAGGGGCAGAATATGGGGGTAGACAGGAAGGCTTATAAATTAGTTGGTTATGTATGGATATGTGGAGTGTGAGAATGTTTATTTTCTCAGCTATGGCAATGAATAAAGGAAAAGAGACAATCAGACTCAAATCTGGGCAATTATCTTTGCTGAAAACATAAAACCAGAAACAAACCCGGTCAGTGACACTGCCTGATGAACTATAGGAATCCGTAGGCAAACCTGAAAATTGGCAAAGCATAAGGATGTAAAGTTGAGGACCCAGGGTGTTGGGGTGGGTCAGTGGGACTCTGCCAGCCAAGGAGGAGATGTGCAGGGAAGAGGGAGCAGGGAGGAACAAAGAGGTGGGGTGGGCAGACAAGGGTACAGAAGGCCCCTGTTGCCTGTGAGCTGGGGCTGCTCGGTGGCTTGTCCGGCGGAGCCCTGCACCTGCTCACCGCAGTGTGCCCTGCCTGCTCTCAGCCACCTCTCTGCACGGCCCCACTCCCTGTCCCAGGCCCGTGGCTGCTGCAGGACTCAGTGCCAGGGGCTGGGGGAGCAGCGTGAGGAGCGGGGAGCAGCTGCTGGAGCCAGACCAGGCTGTGGGTGCCTCTGGCCAGAGGTGCTGGCTTCAGAGTGAGTGAGGGGGGTCTCAGTGCCAGCAACTGGAGTGAGGGGGGTCTTTAACCTCCAGTCACTGCGGGAGGAACACTTTGTACCCTGAAAAGCAACTTCTGAGGTGACCAGTGCGGGTGCATGGCTCAGCACTATCAGCTGGAGTTGGAGCACAGGTCACACACAGCCCTTGGGCTGGTACCAAGCTGCTGGAAGGGGTGAGTGTTTGTACCTTCCCCAAAACCTGCTGTGCATAGAATGTTTGTGTATGTGTACTCACTGGCAATCTTCAAGCTGATACCAGCTGATGAGCAGGGCAGATTCTGTTCTGAGCTGGGGTATCAGGTGTGTGGAGAATCCATGCTGGGATTTGGGGGACCTGAGAGTGTGGCATACTTGTGGGATGAGTACATGAGTGCTGTGTGTCTGCAGTGATCACCAAGCTGGACCAGCAGTGAGTCAGGCACTCAAGGGCAGAAAAGGGGGCACAAGACTGAGGAAGGGGTGCTGGGTAGGCAGAGGGGCCATGATGGTACTTGTCATATCCACCAATGTGCGCGTATGTGTGTGTGAACTGGGACAGTGTCACGTTAGCAAAGCCAGATAAGTCTCTGACAGGCTAATGAGCCTTGGTCTGAGGCAGCAGCAGGTTTAGGATTAGAGCTCTCTCACAGCAATTTGTAACAGCCAACAGACTGCTTGCTGTTGTGGATGTTTAATAGGTGTCTAGAAGTGGGAGGCAATCTTCCTGCAAGAGGTTTGACTTCAGATTTGTGAGATTTTAATTACATCTAGTAAGTCCTATTATATTGTGCTGTATCATGCCGAAGAACACCTCAGGAGATATTAAAAATTGAATTTCACAAGGAGAGATAAAACCAGAAAAAACCACACATGAATGTGAATATTGAATACTGCTATTAAACTTCTTCTAACTATGTTCCTCTTCCTTGCCACAGATTATTTGACTTTAATTTAGTGCAGTTAGCAAGATATCCTTGCAAAGAATTATCAGGATTATTGAAAAATTTGGGGATACGCTATGAGAAAATATCACAGACAGGAAATTGATAGAAAAATCAAAATTAATAGACAGGAAGACTCATCCCAGTAAAAAAAATTCACAGGACGTCCAATGATCTGTAGTCCCTGCAAAGCTTTGGCTGTTGCCAGAGTCTTTCTTTATTAAACTCATCTTCAGTAGAATTTTAAATATGACAACCTTAGTTAGCTTGAAGTTGGAATGATTGCCACCAGCTGTGCTATCAGTATGATGGGATAAATGACTCCTCCATTTATATGTGACATTTAAGATATTCGTGATCCTGCATGCATATATAGACAGCTAAAAATACACTCAAGGTTGATAATAAAAATAAAAGGTTGTTACAGAGAAATGTATGCTTAAGGGGGAAAAAAAAAGCAAGGCCTGTTAAAAATCCCACCACGTTGAAAACATGTTTCACCTCCAGAATAATTTTAAGTCTACAGGTTTTGAAAGCCATATCCAGCATCAAGAGAGACATCTAACTGAACCCATTCCTGAGTAAACTGGAAATGGAAAGAGTGAATGGATTCACAGCCAGAGTCTCCCCTCTCACAGGTTAACACAAAAAAACCTGGCTACTTTGAGAATGAGTCAGAGGTCCTAGAGCTCTTTCTGGTTCTACCCGAGGCTCACTCCCAACAGACATCCTGTGATAAATAAATCCTCTGCCTTAATAACAGACCTGACATGAATGAAAAAGCCCACTAATCCATTCCTTAAGGAAGGACAACTAGGGATCACTATTTTATAAGCTATATACAGGTAAAGCTGAAAGGACCTCACAGAGGGACCTTACAATTTATGCAGCTTATAGAGCAAGAAACTGCGGCCCTGTGAGATGAAGTGACTTGACTGAAATGAGTGGCAGGCTGAGAAACACCTCCTGTATGACTATTGCTGTCTGACTACAAAAATAATTTCTTCCAGCATTCTTAGCATGCAATGGAGAAGGCAGTTCTGAGTTGTCTTATTCCTGGGAAAGTCACAGAGAAATCTTATTTATGGATATACCCACTTGCAGAAGAAAGTTGTTTCTTGAGGACCTTGTCTTCTTGAACATGCTACGCAGCACTCTAACTTTTACTGATCTAGGCCCTGCTACCTCCCTGGAACTGCCAGAGACCAGACCTCTCTGTGATCACTTCTAGAACCCCAGATATGGCAGCTCCTTTCCTCTGCCGTAATGCCCCTATGCTAGGCAGGCTGGCAACCTCTAAGAGAGCGACAGATGCTCTTGTTTCTCATTTGTAATCAGAGGAAGGTAGCTTGAATTCAAATGTAAAATAAAGTTGAACATAGCAACCATATTTTTCATTATTTTAATCTTATTTTTCAACCAGGCATTTTCCATCCTTGACCCATTGTACGGACCACCATTAGAAAGGCTGCTGCATATTCACATGCACACTTGATTTCCTTCCTAACTCATAGGAAGAAACCCACTCCTACCTCCTTTATAAAGCAAATAATGTCTTAACATTATTTGCAATCCTTAGATTGCAAAGAGGTTTGGTAAAGAAATTTACTTTGCTCTCAAAAGCTCTATTTGGTCTCTACTGTGCAAAGACAAGCCTCTTTCATTTTCAATAGCAACAGAAGTTCTGTTCAGTCTGCTCTGTAAAGTTCTTTGTGAGGATCAACAAAAGCTAGAGGCAGGATGCCTGGGCCAGAGCTGGAGCTGCTTAGGTTTAATGCACTAAAAGCACTCTTATGGATGCTGCTGTAAAGGCATGAGTTGGAATGACAACAGAGAACAGCTGAGAGGAGAAGCTAATGTGAAAACAATGAGTCTTGGGCTGGCAAATGCATGAAAAGGCCAGTAGGACACCTGAATACAGTTCACTCAGGGGTGACTTAGCCCTGTGAGGGAAGTAGACAACCTAAAGGAGGATGTGAAAGAGCTTCCCCTGATCTTTGGGACCACAGAATCTATTAAGACATTTCCAAGCTCTAGCTCTAGCTCAAAAGTGCTCAGAGGGCTGTGCACAGAGAGAGAGGGAGCTGAGGCTGTGGTCTTACACATACTTTCAAAGTCACCACCAGCTGACAAAACTCTTTGCTCGTGTGTGAGTGGGAAATGGTTCTGCAAGGAGCTTGTCCCTGCTTCCATTCTTTCCTTCCCACTCAGGTTTTCTCCCTACCGCCAGGCCATCAGCAAGAAGAAAGCAGATATTTCCCATTCTTCATCATGGTTGTGTGAGGAGTCCTTAGATTCCCAGTGCTGTAACACTGCTTGTGGCACATTGTCTCCGTTTGTCTCTGACTCATAAGGTCATTACCATTTAGCCCTGGTAATTTTACCTTTCTGTCCCTGCTTTTAGGATGTGATCTGAAGGCAAGTCAAGAGAAATGTTTCAGGAGAAGGCAATTCAATTGACGTGTTGCTTTGCAGAGTGGCTGGTCACATGGAATAGCTCTTCACCTGCAGCAGTGAGGCTGCAAAATAAAGTCATGACCACAGGCAAAGCCCCAGTTATTTTTGCTATTTCTCTACAATTTTGTGGGTATGTCTGAAAGAAAACAGATGACTGACAATAGCACCTCCAGACAACTAAACAGTCCTCTTTTTCTTGCCTTCCACCCTCTCTCTTTAATACTCTTTACAGGATTGCCAGAAATGGCATTCCGTAATAAAAGCCTTTGAGCAGCTAAATAGAATGCAGCAAGGGATAATGTTGAATAAAAAACACATTGCAAACACCTTATCTTGGTTTATTTCCTTTTCTGTCTTTGAAAAAATGTTAAAAGATTTACTTCCAGGATGTCCCCCTGTCTTGGGGTGACTCCAAACCAGCACACCCCCCTAGCCCCTCTGACAAAGGCTAGCAAAAATAGTAGCACAGAACTGACTGGGCTGATATCTGAGCTCCACATCTAGCATTGTCTCCATAACACCCAGTCCCCGGTCTATGTAATGCAACTTTTGGAGAGCTGCTCTTCTGCAATGGCTCTTCCACCTGCCTGTGCATGGCCTTGTGCTCCATGTTCACAGAGCTCCCTCACTCAACAAATTCTCCATTCTCCATTTCCACCACCCCTATCAAGAGACAAATCTCTATTACACCCTCAACTCCATCCAATTATTTAGGCACAGTGAGCCAAAACCAAGGAACCTTCTGCCCTGTAGTGCAGGTTTTGGCCTGTTCTGCATGAGTGAGAGGGTGAAGGTAAGCTGAAGAGAGGTGAGATGAAAGAGACTGAGATGGTGCAGGTCTTTTTCTGGTCTCAGTAAGAAAGGTTTGACAAAAAATGGCTTAATAAAAGAGTTGCTTTAAAAAAAAAAGGGAGAAATATAGATAGCGAGTAAATCTTGCATCACTTCAGACGCTGAGAACCCCATGGCTGTGCAGCACTGGGTGGCTCCTGGATGCTCAGGTTAGCTGTACTGTGGATCACTAACTCTTTAATGCACAATGGTCTCCTGAGCCCAGTCATGGAAGGACCCCTCCAGAAGATTTTCTTACCATCATGTTGATAAGTACTCTATGCTCTTCTTCTTCTACATTTTCCACTCTGTGCTTTGTAACGTCTGTTTGGCTCACAAGTTTCTGTAGCAAGCAATGCCTTCTTTGCATGCTGATTATGTGCCAAGAATAAAATCATTGACTTGAAAGTAGAGTCTATAAGATTTCTACTAGGCATAAGGTGGATTTCACAATTACCCATCACTAATGTGACGCCGTTAGCTTAGTCCTGAATCTTAACTATCCACTAGAGCAGGCCTAGTTTTGCAGTGCGCATTTAAAACCTGGCAAAACAGGAGGTGGTGCATGAGTAAGAGCCCTCTGTAAGTGCTCTGAGCCATGTGAGGAACAGCCCATTGTTCTGAAGGTGTTTCATGCAATCACTGCAGTAAGTTTGGCTGTGATGAGCTGGTACCCTCATTCCATTCATTATTGCTTTGTTCTCTAGAAATTGCCTTTAGCATACAAACAGACTACTTGGATTTTGCTTTGTAAAAAACATAGTAATTGCTTTATGTAGCGTCTTGTGAATATGAGAGCCTTTGGGATTTTTTTTTTTTTTTATAAAAACATCATTAGCAGATTTATTTTTATCATAATTTTTAGGAGAAAGTTATTGCTTGCCATGGAGGCTTTTACTCTCAAAAGGGTTATTGTTGCACTGGGAATCATACTGACCATAATAAATTTTTAAAAAATAAGTCACAGACCAAAAGTGAGAAAAACACAAAGCAGAAATTTTAACTCTGCTTTCTGCTGCTTGCATTATACATGTATGTTAGACTTTCATAGTTCTTTTGCAATTTTCTCACTCTGGCCATGCACACCCTAAAAACCTGAGCCGTGTATCGTTGGATCTGCATGTGTCTCACTGAAAGTCACTAAAAAATACTGGGTCTTGTTTCTCTGATGAGGTACTGGTTGAAGAATTGGTTTGGAGTTACACTAGGCATTCAACAAAATAAAGATTGCCACAAAAATTCTCTTGCTTTTGAAATATGAAATCAGAAGTACTGTAGAAAACTCAGGAACCAAGCTTGGCAGGGCCTGAGAAAAGTAATGGTTTAATCGCCACGCCAGGTTCTGGTTGTTTTCTGGTACATATTTGCACAGAAAAAGCCAGTGAATCCCCATAGACCTCAACTGATATTTCATGGAAGCAAGCAGAAAACAGATTCAGGCAGGTTGCATAAACTATTTTCTTTCCTCCCACAAATATTAGCATGAAAAGAAAGTATTTTTCAGGGAGAATTCATAAATACCTTCAGATAAGTATTGAGTGAGTGAGAATTCAGGAAACAATAAAGACCGTACAACGTAACAAAGGGTGCCTGCCTACAACAGAGCAACAGAAAATGGAAAAGTTCACATTTAGAGAAAAGCTCCATAAAATTTTTGAAATCTAGATTTCTAGACCAGTCAGAGCCAGTGCCAAAGGACAGAGCATTAAACATAATGAGAAGGAATAAAAAATTCATGGCACCAGAAGGCAAGAGGTGGGTATTATGCAGTAATATAAATTAATGAAAGATTTTTGCTATACATTTTGAGATACAGGATGCCTCTCTAGACATTGGAAACTCCAAGTGACTGTGAATGCATATAGAAGAGCAAGAACTTCCCTTGTATGTTATGGCATGTTTGACTGAAAAGAAATCACTAGAACATATCACAGGTGTATCAGAACAGCACTTTATACACAACAGTTTCTCAAGTCCATCACCAGCCAGGAAGGCAAGAAAATTACTATCAATACTGCTCATCTCACAGCCCTTAGGATCTCTCTTTGGCCAGTACCTGCACGTGAAAAAAACACGTATCATATGTGAACAGATTAAGTTGGCTGCTGCCAACACTCTGATTAGAAGTCAGTATTATCAACACATCCGTCATCGTTTTAGATGTGCCAAAAGATGCAACACTGAAGAGACTAAAATTCAAGAAGGACAGCTAGAGGGTGAGATCTGATGGCATTACACTTCATCTCCTGCAAAGTATGAGGTAAAAGTCAAGTGTCTCTATTCTTTACAGTGAGTCAGAACAAATCTGGTTCAGTGCAATATTGAATTAGGACTGAAAATCAAAAAAACTAGATGTTTTTCATATATCAAAAAACAAAACTATATGTAAAATAAGGAGACGATCACACAGTCCACTAGGTTTGCCCTGGCAGCTGATACAGACATCCAGTTGTCCCTATAAGAACTAGAAAAAGGTGTAATAAATTATGTTCACTGGTGTAATAAATTGTAACTGTATCTCCTAAAACATGAGGGGCATTGTGATCCTCCAACAGAACCAAAACACTATAAGCAAGGAAATGCTTCAGGAGATGCCTCACCAGAAACATTTACAGCAGAACTGGACTATACATTTACAATTGTGATTAGAATGCAATTAAATTGTGAATTTACAATTGTGAAATTACTGCAATACTAGCAAAGAAGTTCGGGACACTTAAGCCTAAATGCAGAAATACTGGGATGGAAAAGGAATATCTTGACTTATGGTAACAAATATTCAGAAATTTACCTGTTTGCTATTTTGAAGAGACCAACAAATCATTTTAAGTCCAGCTCTGCCCTATGGTATTCTCCACTTACCCTCTGCTCCTTTTTCAGCCTCATTTCTTGATGAAGAGAAGACAGAAATGAGCTACAGGGAGATGCTGAGGTGATGTGTGGAAAGGAGACTGAAGGAGAGCTGAGGGGCAGGCAGACAGGGAGGGAGAGGAGCTGCAGGCATTGCCAAAGGGAGAACAAATGAGATTCAGAGAAGTCGAGTGTTACCAGTAGTCACTGTGTTTCAGCAGTAGAGACCAAGTTATTATAATCTTTGTTATCTCCCTCTCGCAAAAACAAACAAACAAATAAAAGAAAAAAAAAAGCAAAAGCTGTCAAGACAGATGTGGTGGGAGTAGGTGGTAAAGCACACTGTTTTGATTGAATACTTGTTCCAAAGAGAGATGAGGGAACACACACTGCCTGCCACTCACTCCTGAGCTCTGTAACCCAGAGAGTGCTTACAGACATAACAAGGAAGAAGCCTGGGTATGACAACAACATCTTCATCACAGCTTCATTTCTTTAATTTCTTGCCGGGTTTTCCTTGCACCTTAGGCAAAGCAATTTGTTCAAACTCGCTCCTGCTGCACTTTCAGTCTGCTGGGAAGAGCAAAGCAGATGTGCCGAAGTTGGTTGCATTCACATGCAAACAGAATCATTAAACTATTAATTCAAAAGGCATCTTTAAACTTCACCTCCAAGCAGAAATTCCACTACATGAGGCACTCTTTAGTTTGTCATTAGCTAGTAATGGGTACACATTAAGCATTAAATAGAAGTCAGTAAAATCTTTATGACTGTAATATTTAAAGCCAAGGCACTCATCATCACAAATTAGAGTGGGAAGAGTAATTTTTTAAGAAGTTCTGCTCCCAGACTGTCTTACAAAGCTAAACTTTCAAGAGAGTAGACAGCAGATAAAATATCAGAAGTCACCATCTCCTGGGGAAGTATTGAAATGCAGCATGGCCCTTTGATCATGAACAGTGGACTTTCGAAAATTCCTGTGTAAGTTTCAAACATTCAGTGGTAGCCAATTCCTCCCCAAATTATCACTGACAGTAGTGGGAGTGTGCCTGGGAGTAAAAGATACATCAGCATCCTATCTGAATAAACTTCCCAAGCCCTTCTCATTCCAAGGTGAATTATTAAATGGTAGTGTGGCCAAGGACACTCATACCTCTGTCCCAGTGGATTATCTGGAGGTATCTAAGCACAGCGTTCTCCTTGCTGCAGCACAGATGCTTTGGGGACCCATTTATCAGGAGAGCCGGCAGTTTTCTCTGAACTGTGCCTGCTTGTTGAGCACTCTCAGATCTGTTCATCTGCAGAGGGAAAATCTGTGTTTGGTCCAGTGGTCCATTCAGGCTAGTCTTGCATCCTACAGAAGTAATTCGTGGCTATCGATGAGGAGAATAGGATGCAAAGCATGAACACAGAGAGGTCCTTTCTCTTTCAACTCCCACCCTTCAGCAGCTCAAGTACCTGGCCAGGTCATTTCAGAGCAGGTCGGAACACAAGGTCCAGAGCTACTCCTCCTGGGAAAACGTTCTACAGAGTCCCTTAGTGTAGATCCACATCAGTTCCTTTCCAACATGACAAAGGCGTTCCCAGATTGGCTGCAGGATGTTTTCTACCTCCATCACAGTTCTCCAGCAGCAGAAGAGAAGCCCTTCTCGTTGAAGCCCTCTCCACACATGCTCATGAAGCAACATGAAAACACTTGGCAGTGGTTGTTTCCTCCTGCAACTAGCTCAGAGGGAATGCAATGCCATCCAAACAGCAATACTTGTGCTCCAAGGATCACAGTACAGCTGAAAGAGACTTCCATGTCCTTAGGTTAGATATTAGGAAAAGGTTCTTTACCCAGAGGGTGGTTGAGCACTAGAACAGACTCCCCAGGGAAGTGGTCACCAACCCTGCTGGAGTTCAAGAAGTTTTTGGACAATGCTCTTGGGCACATGATGTGATTTTTGGGGATGTCCTGTATAGGAAGGGTAAGAATTGGACTCGTTGATCCTTGTGGGTCCCTTCCAACTCAGCTTACTCAATGGCTCTGTGATTCTGTGAAAAGTAGCCAAGAATTGTCATTTGGGCTTTGGATCTGGAGGGCAAGACAGCTTGACCCTGTCCAGAGCATGGATGCAAAATCCCAGTAAAGACTGCTTGAGACTGCATGCAAAAGCAGGCACCTCAGAGCACAGCCACTTACCAGGCTCCATCCCAGCACTGTAGGCATGCTGGGCAGCAGGAAACAGTGTTTACACTGCTGGATATCTTGAACTGCCATGAACTGGCTGTGTGATCCTGCCTTCTCCTTGTCCTCTAGGCTTTCTGAAAGTATCTCCATAAATCCTGCTGTCCTGGGTTGCAGTGTATTCTGTTACCATCCTCATAAGCTGTTGAAACCAGGTGGGGCAGTGTTTCCTGGCCTCCTCCCTCCAGACCATCTTTATGTTAATGAGTCCATCAATGCCTGGCCTCATGACTCATCATCCCATTGTGAGATGCTCCGCCCAGAAGGAGGAACCAAGCATTCCCCCCTGGATATAATCTGAGATCCCGGACACCACAGACCCCCTTTTCCACTGGATTCCCAGAGGACAGCAGCTACATAACCACCACTGGACCTTCCAAGGAAGAGCAGACTCTTCTGCAGGATCACTGCTTCAACAGAACCACATCAACCACTTCAGGAGGACTGCAGCCACCATCTTATTGGACTGCTACTGCCACCCTGACTAACAGGGTGTCAGGTTGTATCCTGACTCTGTCATTTAAACCAGTGTTTTCTGCCTTTATTTTTTTTTTAAATTTCCCTACTAAATTGTTGTTTTTTTAAATTTCCCTACTAAATCGTTGTTGGCACTTGGTGCCTCCCACTGGTTTGTTTTCAAACTAGGACACCTGCTTCCACAGTCCTTGACTTCCTACAGAATGGAGTCTTCCACCACACCCTGACAAACACCTAATGCCCATCAGTACCTCATGGGATCTGCTAAAGGCCTTCCTTTATACCTACACCTCACAGCAGGCAGGAAATATACTCCATTGAATTTACAGGGCGAATCACAGCTTAATGTCCTGATACTTTCAAGTGTTGAACAGACAGCCTAAGAGAGTGTTAGACATGTATTCACCTGGGCAATTTACTGTCTGGAGCAAGAGGTTTTCTTGGTGTACTTATGAAGGAAATGTATCCCATTTCATGTATTATTTCATAAGTACATTTATTGTCCCTCAGAAGTTCTACAAGGAGGCAACATTTTGGGGGTCCACTTTAAGATTCAGTTGTTTATAATATCAACATAGAAAATAACTATCTTCTGTGATAATGCTAGAAAGTTTTCTTCTGTTTAACAGTATTTTGAGAGCCATCTGATTACAGGAAAGGCAATTTATGATGAAATAGGGGAGAAGAAATGCAGATGCATTGGGATACAATGTTAAGATTTTGGCTGGTTCTTTCCCATTTGTATGGGAAGTTGTCCTTTAGTTCAAAATCTCAAGAAGCCACTTATCAAAGATTCCTGTTAAAGTGAGCCAAGGTAAAAAGGAAGTGCAACCTGTTCCATATATATTAGAACTTGCAAGAAAGGTCTGTGGCTGTTTAAAGAGCTGTTGAGGGACTTCCTATAGCACGATGTCATGCTGTGCAGAACTCAGTGTACGCTGTGCTGTGGGGATGAGGTCAAAATAGACAAGAACTTCCTACCTTTGTTTTTGCCTTCCTCTTAACGCAATTTGTAGATCACAAAGATTTTAATGGCAGATAAGCATATTTGTATAAACTGCTTTTGTTTACTAAAATCCACAAAACTTCACAAAGGTAGAAATGAAACCAAAATAAAATAACTCAGTTCACTTTTTTTTCCACTGAAATGAGTTTTGCCCTCTGTAGCACGGACATTGTCTTAGGGGACGTGTAGGTTGACATCTGTTTTAATGCTGTAGGAAAAAGGTGGTCTGTAAGGTTGGTTGGTTATACCAGATGAGTTCTTTCCTCAGTTGCCAGCCCACAATTGTGGTGTGAATATTAGAAAGGGAGAAATATATTAGCCTGTCTGAAATACTGCAGATTTTTAACACAGTAGGGTTATTTACATGAACATAAATAACAAATATGAACTGCTGTGCTCTTGATGGGATTTCCAGAAGCATTAAATCCACAAAAAAAAAATCCTATATCTCTCCATTCCCAAATTCCTCTGTTGTTTTTTTAAACACCAATAATACAAAAAAGCAAAAATGCTTCCTCATTACTTCACAACACTTACAAATTAAGACATGCTCAATGTAAGAAACATTCAAGCAGAAATAGCATGGTTTTACAGCCTCTCAAAAGGAGACACACAGGGATAGCTCCTTGACAAAGACTCACGGTTTCCATGGATACATAAATAATAAACATAACAATGAGAAAAAAGCACTCTGGCAGTGATGAAGAATAAAGCAGCAAAAAAAAAAAAAGGACATAGCATAACACCTAAACCCCAAGAGTTTTGGTTTTTATCTTTATTGCCCATGTGCTCTCCTTTCATATAAAAAAAATATAAATTTTTATATCTATATGTAAGCCTTAAACAAGGCCAAGTAGACTCTCTTCACATTTCAGTGCAGCTTTTCTGTGTGGTGATAGATCAGTCACAAAAAGTTTATTGCAGTTTTTCAAAGGAATTTTGAATTCCTTATGACCAGGAAAAAACTTTTGGAATAAACAAAACTGAGTGTTCTAACCAACAGTCTGAAAGATTGGGATCTTAACAAAACATCTAAAGGGATTCAGTCCCTTTACAAACACTAAAAAGCCTCTTTTCTGACCGTTTCCTGAACAACCAGCTCCTGCTAAAGTCAGGATGCTAGGCTTCTTGCATTTATCTGTGGAATTTGGCCATTCCTGTGCTCTCAATACATCAACAAGAAGGATTAGTCATAAAAATTACACATTACTTTTCAAAAAACCTGGTAAATATTTTATTTTTTCCCAGTTATTAAACAGCAATGAGCTATTTTAACTTGGTTCCCCCTTGAAAAGCATTCACTATAGGAAGTCCCATTCCTGTAAGTCAACTACCAGCACAAGTGTCGAGTCAGTCATTAAAAGAAGAAAACTCTGGTAGTTCTTCAGTCTCCAGTCAGCTAACTAAATGCTAGGGCATTTTGAGAGACTTGGTCAGCTCTCACTGGCTACTCCTACAGGGAGTTTAGCTTCTTGTGGCCTTATATGATATAGCTCCTCAGCACCTAGCACATCTGAACTTTTCTAAATCCAAATAACACTGACTAACTTGAGTCTCTGGTTCAGAGCTTTTGTGATTTGTTGTTGACTTCAGGTGGCTCCAAAGCCATATATAGCTAGTAGGACACCGACCAACAAAGATGAACGCAGTCACATACATTTCATCAGACTGTTTGATGTGAAACATTTTAGCCCAGATTTTTCAGTTATCAAACAGAGGTTAAAGAAGCAGCTCCAGATGAGGACTCTGTGCACAGTGCTGGGCTTTATTTGGACCTTGTTCTGTTCTCCCACAGTTTTCAGGTTTTTTGGAGATGTAATGCTGGAGATCAGTTTTGTTATTTCTGCCCACAGCCACATATCAGGAGCAATGTGCTGGTGCTGATTGGGTGTCCATGCTCTGGAGTGTCCCACAGTAATGTTCCAGACACAAACTGACAAATATGGATGGGCAGCAACAAAACACTCCCTATTCCCAGGGAGGAGATGGATCACCATCCCTGGAAGTGTTCAGGGAATGACTGGACAGGGCACTTGTTCACATGAAGGTGTTCAGTCAGAGGTTGGACTTGAGGATCTTGGGAGTCTTTTCCAAACTGAATGATTATGTGATTCTGTGATATGCAGCCCTCTTTCTCTCAGCATGGTAGAGCGAGCCTATGATTCTTCAGCAGAGGCTTCAGGGAGGGGAGGAGACAGGCCTTGCTTTTGCCAAAGTGCCCCTGTCCCAGAGTGAGCATGGTGCTAACTGGCAGCAGCCATCATGTTTGTGTTGCAATTGGCCAAGGATCTGCACTGTCACACAGAGCACTGCTGAAATGCTTAATAAGATAAAAGCCCAAACAACTGCACAAAACAGTATGAAGGAGGAACTAACCCCTGAATAAACTTTAAAATAAACTGTGACTTTCAGATAGGCCTCTAGAGCAGAAATTAAGAACTGCAGTGTGAATGTCATCGGATGGACACTATATAAAAGTCAACCCAGCAGACAAGGTCTCCAAACAATTTAATGTGGTTTAATCTATTTTAGTTCAGTGTAGCAAATCAATAATCATCTGTGAAGAGCTCTACTTAAAAGGAGAGTACTTGAACTGTGACAGCTAGTCAAGGAAGGGCCTGTAACGGCAGATACTTGATTATTCCAAAAAGAAAAGGTTGACAATTTTTATGTGATCAATTATTATATGCAAGTTTACCTTCAGTGGAATGACAACATTAATCCAAACAAAATGTCACGAGGCCAAAAGAGGAAAGAGCTCCAGTTTTTGTTTTGGTAAATGAAATGGTGTGAAGGAAAATATAGAGAAAGAAGATGGCTCCCATAAAACTTCCCTTTGTCAAAACAGAGGCTACATGGAAGAAACCCGTCTCACTCAAAACAACAAACACAAGACAAGTTCAAAGCTAGTGGGACTTCCTGTCTACATATTCTTTGTGATGATACCTACAATTGGAAATTTTGCAGAAATTATAAGATTTGGCATCATCAAAATAAAAGGCAAAGCATAAGTAATCAGCATGAGGTTTCCACAGTCCGACTGAATGAAATTAATTTGGTGTGTTTCTATTTCAACGAACCACTAAGCAGAAACCATTTTAGTCATAAGATAGAAGAGTTTGCAGCTTGAACATTAATCCCAAAATTATGTCTGCAATGGTAATTGTCTAAGATGCTTCCCTTTCATAATAAATGACTGTTCTCTTCTTTCACAAAAGACAAGCAATGGGATTTTATTAATTTATTAGCTTTTTCTTTCTATTCAAAAGAAGAAGGAGAACATTTGTGTAAGAGGAAAGCTGGATTTGCAGAGAAAGCTATTTTTATGTCTCCCAGCAGAAGATTTTAGCAGTCAGTCTAGCTCTCACGAAATGTCCTCACCTCCCCTTCTGACCCATCCTCTCTGCCATTTGCGTGTCTAGCTTCACTTACTGTGAGAAACACCCTTGGAAGCCAGCTGTCAAACAGTGTGCTGGCTGAGGAGTAGTATGTTTACTCTGACAGAGCTAGGATTTGTGCTGAAGGTCCTTCTAAAACGCGTCCCATTTCTTCCACCATTTCCAGGACTGATGCAAGAATTGTCAGGTGAGTTGTTCTCCTGTGTTACATAAAAAGTCCACTTGGGAGATCACAGAGGACTCCACCTCCATCCTCTGTGCATTTCATCACAGAGCTCTGAAAATCAGGGTTATGACCCAGAGCTGGAACTGGCTGAATTGAGTGCCAGCACAGGGAGCAGGATTGTGTGTTCTGAGATTGCTTTTTCAAAACAGTCAGGTAGCAATGACATTACAAAAACAGAGGCACCAAATGAAACAGAATCTCTAGTACAGCCAGTGGGACCACATAGCACCACAAATCCATTTGTGAAAAGAATTTAACAGCCTTGCAAGAGGGAAGAACAAAACAGCTCATACTCAGACTTTTCTCCTGTCTGTTTGTCTTTTGAAAAAACAAGCAGATAATGTCCTGGAGAGATAATGACAATTCTGACCATGAGGTGCTCTCTGCTCAGATTAATGCACATCTTTGGTTTTCTGTAGACCCAGGACCAAGACACATATTTAAAGAAATAGGGAGAGGCACAAAACCAAAATACAAGGAATACTGTATTTACTGTGTATGTTTATTGACATAAAACCCCCGTTATTTGGAATGTCAGAAAAAAGAAATAAGAAACATTTATCTCCAGTGCTTTAATAGCACATAAGTAAACTTAAACTGAAGAAGGTATAACTCAACTCATAAGCATTGCTGCAATGAGGCAGGAAGTGTCTTCTGGAAAGGATGCATTTGCTTATGGCATCTCAGAAAGATCTTACGGCTAATTCATGAGAATTTATATATAAATGCATATAGCACTCTAATATAGCAGTGGTCAGAGTCAGAATATTAGCAAAGAAACAACTCTGGTTGACAGCTGTGCTCCTTTTTTGAGTGGTTCTCTTTTATGAAATTCACCTTTAAAATTCTATGACTTTAATAGAAAGGGATTATCTTCTCATCCTTTTAAAAAATTAAATTGTGCCTTCTCAGCCCGAGAATCAGACTTGGCACAGCCTGTCTCCAGCTACAGTGAGACAGTGCCTTTCATTACTGCAAACAGATGATCTTCCTTCTAAATGCTACCTGAAACCAACGAAACAAGTGGAAGAAAAGTAAATACCTTTTGTAGCAGGCTCGCTACACAAACCCCAGATGCAACTGCATACACCCTTGAGCTTCCTACACTGTGCTTACACATGCGCATAAATACGCAGCGCCGACTCCGCAGTGTGACTGCTATCGCATTTTGTCCCATACACAGAGAAGTCAAAAAAGAAAGTCACACATGGGGACAGCAGGAGTGGGGGAGGCCTTTATTTACATTGAATGCATTACAAGTATCTCCAGCATCCACAAAACAGCCTAAGAGAGCCAAACTAAACAGCCTGGGTGCTAAGAAGCATGAAACAGAGGAAAATTGGTCTTAGTCAGACAGTTTCGAGAAGTCCCACATGTTGCATCAGTCCCCTGCATTATGTAAATTGTTTGAGCTGCCAGTGGCACTCCATTTCTCCTGCTTCCTCTTCGCAGAAGCTCAGCCAGAGCTGTGAATTCTATAGCAATGAGACAAGAGTCACTGTGCAGCACCAGTTGAAAGTCCTGTTTCTCAAGAGCTTGAGCTTCTGAGGTTCTATCAGCAGGTAAAGCCTCTCCCTTCCGCTGCTGGGCAGTGTTGCAGGCTCCTCCTCAACACTTGATATCATTCAGACATGCATGTTTGGGTGGATGGGGTCATGGGTGCTGGGGAGGGTGAGGAAGATATGGAGAGTGGCCTGTTACAACATTTGCCAAAGCCTGTGTGTGAGGAATAGGTAAGCCCACAGAACTACAGCACAGGCAGTTTCATTAGATCATACACCCCTGTTGAAATGCTTTTCTCCATCATTCTGATGATGACTCATATACAGATTCAATTGGTCTGCATCTTATGTAAGATATTCTGAGACTCTATGGTGTCATTTCCAGGGAGTGAACCAAAAAAATCACGTAAAATATAAGAAAGAAAACTGTCAGCTTTAGGCTGATGGCAAGAGCTTTAGATTACATGAGGTAACAGCCTCTTGGACAAGTTCTGTGGCTTTACCATCTATTTGTATTGCACCTGGTCCTGTAAGGCATTGGATCTACTACAGAGACACTACTGCAATATTCATTTGTGAAACTGCAGGCCTGTCTTCCAATCCAAGGAAGAAGTTCCTGAGAAAGCGTTTATGTTAGCACCTGGGAGAGTTCAATGCGCACACAGCCCTGGAAAAAGTACCTGCAAGATACTTACTACCAGGCAGGTGGGAAAAAACTAATTGGTGGAGATAGCAGGAGTGTCGAGGAATTATACAGATTTATAACATGAAAAGTCTCCTCAGTCTTAAGTTATGGCACAGAAAACTTGGCTGATGAGTCTATGAATGGATAGGACATGCACAGCTGAATTATTAGCTGCATATAATTCCAAAAGACCTTCACATACCTCATGGTACTAATTTCTAAGTCATTAACCATGACCTTAAAACGAAGTCATGAGACTGAAGCAGAAGGCTTAATCTGATTTGAGAAGTCATCCTGTTAATCTGTGACAATATGCTGTGTTTCCATTAAGGGATTAACATCTGGATTTTCTGTTATGGTCATTACAGAAATTGATAGTCATTTGAAGAAAAAGCTACTGTGGGACTGAAATAGCTGACATTTCATGAATTTTGTACATGAACTAGTAATTGTCATATGTTTCTGCCAGAATATTTAATGTATGGCTAAGTGTCATGAAACAGATTTCTCACTAGCACTCACACATTTTTGTTTCGACTGTGGAAGCAATGAAAGGAGATTCATATGCCCTAAATGAGCTACCTAGAAGTCTGAAGTGTGAGAGTGAATTAATCAAGACTTACTTCATACATAAAGGGAAAAGATAGGACCATCATACACATTTACCTCATCAAACAATTGTTCAAGACAGGTTTGGACATGCTTCTTAACATCCAAAAGAGATGTACCAGCTCAGGTACAAATGTTGAACTCTGATTCTTTAAATGAAATAGGAAGGCTTCTCATTTGCTGTGTAATTTAAAAGAATCCACATAATTAGACATACACCCACATATACCTACCTAAAGATAGACAAACATATTAAAACTAAAGAGAGTTTTCTAAATCAAGCATTGCAAACTGGAAAACATCTGAAATAAGACCGGTTTCTAACTCCCATCATATCATAAGGATCAAAAAACTACCACACATCCTCCAAATTTCCACTGGTCCCACTGCCAACACTTGCTTAGTTGGACATTCCTCCTTAGGAATGGACAGTCCAACTTCACTTTGCAAATCTGGCTGAAACATTTCTGTGTTGCTGGCCACCCATGTCTGCCCAGCAATTTTCTTTATGTAGTAAGAAACAAAGAGACCAGTGTCCTGAAGAAAATTAACTCACATAGCAGATTCCTAACTGATTTCCTGGCTTCAAGAAGAGAGCCTTACCCAGTGACTTCTCTGGAGTTCAGTTCTAGCTGGCAACAAGTGAGAGCAGGATGAGAGTTTTCCCTTCAACTCAACAACAAGCCCCTTTCAGGCATGGGACAGAAATTACGAAATCCAGTTACTATTTTTTTTTTTTGTCTTAAACCTTGGTCTGAGTTGAAAGGTCACAATACAGGTTTTCCCTAGGTCACTACCTAGAAACATTACAACATTTAGGGATTAATAATAAGAAATGACAGGACTCAAACTGCTCATGACCACCTGCTAATAATTTGGCTATGTGTTTAAGAAGGACATTAGAAATACCAGATTCTTAAACCACAAGCAGGTAAGAACAAAAGAAACCAACCCTGTTAGTTCTTCCTTAGAAGTAAATTTTGGTGAAAAGAAGGAACTTGGAAGAAGTCAAATGCCATGGCATCATCACAGTGGTGTGTTCACGTATGAACTGCTTGTGTTTACTGTTAGAAAAAAACAAAAATTCAAACAAGACCAATGGTACATCACAGAAAATTGAAAGCTTGCTCTTAAAAGGGCTGACCTTATCAAAGAACAGTACTCCATCCTTTTCTTTGCAAGGAAATTTCATCAGAAAATTTTGGTAAGGTTTTTATTCTGATGAAATGGCCTTTTGTGGAAGAAAATTATTCAGGTAGGACATTTGCAAATGACTGCATAAACAACCCATTCATAGAAGCCTGCTGCATCATTGTCTGCTTGAAAGATCAATTCATTTTTTAGGCAATCAATGTACCAGCAGATAATGCTCCTTCTGGAGTCATATCTTTTCAGACTGAGATTGCTTCACTAAAAAAACAATGGAGCTATACTGGATTTACATAACCTGAAAAGTCACAAATTTTCAGCTATAGCAATTACAGTTAGGGAGCTATATTTTGAAGACATACTGCAGGTATACACGAAGACATACATTGTTGAATTTGAAAGATCAAACTTAGAGCACTTATACTGCTTACAGCTGTAACCTTAGCCTGCCATGATTCCCTTACCTGCCTACCCACCATGGAATTGCATTTCATCTTTATGATACTGAACACAATTACAGGCACTCATTATTTAATTGATGCTCTGACAACATGGGCTTTTGCTGTGCTCTGTTGGTGACTGCCCATTTACAATCTATGCCATATGTCAAACACTTGCCCTTTGCAAAAGCAGAAAGACCCCCTGAGAAACACAGCCTACACTCAGTTTAGGGAAGCAAGAATAAAGGGAGAAAGCATTCCCATAGGCCAGGGACCCAGGCTACAGGGCAAAAGTGTGACAAGGCTCCTAGTCAAGGAACTCAAGAGAGTCATACGTGAGAAGGCAACAATACTTCATACTTCTGCCCCAATTGTTTACCACCCTCCAGCAACTGGGAATGAATCCTGCATGTCACGGAGGAAAGACACCTCAAGGAATTTTGCATGCAAGTCCTTCAATACTGAATTAAGAAATGTTAAGCATGTTTTTCTTCAATTCTTTCCTTTCCACTAACTCTTTTCTCGCTGATGGACCAGGAAAATGGCTGGAACACAAAATAGTCCATGCAATGCAATAAATTTCTCAAAATGGTGAGCAAACCCCTTCAGAGTCTCATAGTGTGTGGAATGAGTTTTTAGAGGCGCTGTCCTGGTCATCGAATTGTTTTAATTCTATAAATCCTGAGAAGAATCTCTCTCTCTGCTCTCTCTCCCTCAGAAACACCCTTGATGGTCTATGGTCATTTTTTTCCCCGCTGTGCTGCCTCAGAAGTCTGTGGAGATGTGCGTCAGGAGAAGTGGACTCTCCAGCTTCATACAGCCATTAATCCCCACCAGAACACTTCAGTTAATGAGAGACACTGGCTCCTTGCCTACAAACAGATGCCTTTTCATCTTGCAGAGTCAGGGAAGGGAGGCAAATTTACAGTGATTCTTTGAAAAGAGCATTATAAACATTGGATTTTCACTCTTCTTCATGTCACATGAACATGCCTCTGCCTATAGAACTGGAGCAACCATCCATCTCTCTGTAAAGCAACACATTTCAGGAACACAGTGAACACATTTTCAGTATCTAAGCAACTGGCCACAGTGGTGTCTTTCAAAATAACAAATTCTTCTCTCCCTAACTGAAGCTTGCAGAATTAACATGGAAATTTCAGTCATGTTTCTCCCATTTGTTGGTCAGCTATGGAACAGTTCACTTTTTGTTTGTTTCCTTTTGCAGCTGACATGACTGAGCCGTTGTCTGTTCAGCTTGGGGGTTTTCAGAACCTTTTTAGGCAGAACTTTTTTCCCCCAATGGCATTTGAAAAACTTATCTTGGAAAACTCAGTTAAGATAAAAACCTACCTTATCCCTTGAACTAAAGAAATACATATTTCTCTATATGCAGATTAATTAGTATCAGTTATTCAGACTGTTCTCATGAGATTATTTATTTGGTGAAAGGACGTGTCTGTAATTCCTGTGAAGTAAACCACTTTTTAGCTGTGGAAAGCAGGACTTGTAGTGGCTTACTGCCGTACTGGGTTCTGGCTGAGGGGAAGTTACAAAGCTAACTTTCTTCTTAACAGCTAATATAATGCCGTGCTTTGCATTCGTGACTGAAACCGTGTCGATGACATACTGCTGTTTTAGTTATTTCTGAACAGTTCTTGGACACCACAAATCCTTCTCTGCTTCTTACTTGCCCCTGCAGAGAGCAGGCAGTGGGTGGGTGAGGTGTGGGGAGGGGACACAGCTGGGAATGGAGTGGGTACCCAATACTATATGACCTTGTGGTTAGCAATAAAAACTTGGAGAAAGGAGAAGGAAGGAGGCATGTTTGTGATCATAACATTTGTCTTCCCGAGGTGCCACCACATGTGCTGAGTCCCCACCTTCCTGGAAAAGGCTGGATGTTTTTAGATAATGCAAGAATTTTGTAGTTGCAATGTGGACAAAGGACAAGAGCTAGACTTTCATTGTGTGTGTAAAATGTCCATCTTTGTTGGGTTTTGTGATGATGTTACTTTGATTTTCAGGTGTAGAATATTTTTTGTGGATACAAGTGAGTTTCTAAGGAGTGTATGGTGAATATATAATTTAATGACAATACAGCTTCACAGAGACAAGAGGTGGAAAATATTTGATGTAGGTGTCCAGGCTTTGGTAGTAGAGGGTCTGGAACAGTGGCCTTTGTGAGAAGAGGCCAAGGGCTAACTTGTGCTGGACACAGCTGATTCTAGGCAGTTCCAGCTGGTTCCAACAGACCCAACACAGAACATAGCTGAGGCCCTCAATCACGCTCGTGTCACCTCCAAGCACAGGTATTTAAGAAAGGTCACAATGCTGTGAATAGTGAGGTAAAAAAAATGCAAGAAATGACCCTGCAAACACCAAGGTCAGAAAAGGAGAAGTGGGAGGAAGTTTTCCAAGCTCCAGAGCAGTGATTCCCCCTGTGGCTCATGGAGAGGATCGCACTGGAGCACAAAGCCATGTTGCAGTACATGGAGGATCTTATGCCAGAGGAAATAGATATTTTCTGTCAGGAACTGTGGCCTGTGGAGAGCTCCTCTTCCCAAAAGTTATGCAGACCCTAGCTGGGCTATATCATGCTTGAAAAAGCCTCTTTCTCCACCAGCTATAGAAGGAGTCTAAACAATGACTGTAGCTGCAGTGAAATACAGTATTTACAGGACACACGGGATTGCTTGTGTCCTTTACATTTGAACCCTGTCTTGTCCTGGAATAACTGTGCCTTGCAGACAGGAGGACATGATGAACTCAGTTATGGCACTTCTCTTTCTGTCCCCCTGGCGCTTGACTTCTGCTTCCATCCAAGACTCAGGGACCACCGAGTCATCAGACCAGTTTGCTATTATTAGGGGTAGCTTCTGCAACTGCAGTTGAAAAATACAGGAATGACTCCTGCAGTTGGAAAGCATGAGCATCACCGAAGGTGAGTCTCTGTGAATGGGCACAAGAATTAAGGTGTATGTTCCTTTCATACTGCTGCATTGCAATATAACTATTAAAGGCACCACCCACCAGAACAGTAAAGTGCCCTCTTTCCTAGCAGAGTACACCTGTGAGTCTATGCCACTCTTAGACACTTCATTGTTATTTAAGGGGAATTCAGCCTTGTCCTGTCAACAAAGCAGGTGAAGTGAGGAAATGAATGTTCCTACCATCATTTCTGTGAACGCATTCCCTTGTCTCAGCAGAGCTAAACCAGTACCCTTCCCAGTTACAGCAGAGAAATAAGTGCAGATGTTTCATACTATTTTCCTGGGCCAAGAATGCCTTCAAATTACCACTTCATTCACTGAAAACCTTTGGGAAATAAATATCAGAAGGAGATTTTTTGAAACACAAGTTCAAAGTGACCCGAAATACTGTAATAGGGAGCTCATTGTTCCCATCCTGTTCTTCAGCTGTATTTCAGGTGACCTTGAACCTTTGAGTTCTGAGCCTGGCCCCAGACTGAGGAGTGAGGATTTCACATGGAAATCCTTTTGTGGTAATAATTTCCTGAAGCTTTTCTGTGCAGCGATGTATTTCCCACTATTGGTTTCCTCACTGAAAGAAAATGGGAGGTAAGCATTGAAAATTGGTTTCTAATGCCTCATCCTTTCTCTGTTCTTTTCAGATGGAGTGTTTTTTTAGGTTGGTGTGGGTTTGTTTTTTTGTTTGTTTGTTTGTTTGTTTTGCAGGGTTTTTTTGGTGTATATGGTGCAACATGTCATTCCACAGAAGATAAAAAAAATCCACCATTTCCTGCTTTCTTTATTGCAATCTATCAGCTCCTGGAGAAAAAGGATTGTGTTTCTTGGTCTTTCCAAGAGCTTTGAACTCTCCTGCTGACCTTCTCTTGGCAGTTCCAGACTCCTGAATTGGCTACCTTTCTCTATGGATGAAATCCAAGAAGCTGTTTTCTGGCCAATTCATCCCTTCACAGCCCTGTAAAAGCAGAATGACACAGGTGTTTTTTGCCACATACCCATTATTTAGAGACTTTCAGATGCTAATGACACTGAATATACAAAGAGATGTCTCCTTATATGCCTCTGAAACAAATTTGACTTGTACAGCATTGAAGCGAAGATGCAGAGAATTTGCTGGAAGAAAACAGCGTCCTTTCAGAATGCTTTGTGAACATCAGTGCAGGAGAGAAAGATTATGCATTGAATGAAGATGGTAAATTAATTTTTCTTTCAAGGAAGAATAAAGGACATACAAAATTAAAAGCAGTATTTCTTAAATGGCAAATCACAGCAAGTATAGATCACAATAACTGAAAATTCACACTTCATCTGCTTAGAAACAACTGTTAGGGCAAAAAATGGTAAATTACTCTATAGAAAATGTAGAAAAAAGTACCTAGTGCAGGGAAGAACCATTCCTTTCTTTGCATGATTGTCAACAGTTAATGCTCCCCCTTCTTGAATCTACAGAGATTCCAACAGCTTTGCTTTCTTTCTTTCAGCAGGGAAGGCTGAGATTGTTTGTGCATTAATGTTTAATAGTGATTGCATTGCGGCTGAAAACAGAGGAGAGTACAAACAGAATGAGTGAGTTGTCCTGTCCTGCCACAGGATTCCTAAATATCCTCGTGCAACTCATGTCAGACAAGATGAAAGATCAGGACAGTTCTAAGAGATACAGATAAATCTGAGCATGTGCAAGCTGAGGCCTCTTCTGTACACAAAGGTGAGAGCCCAGCACATCTCAGCTGAGATTCATTGCACCATCACACACCAGACTCTTCTCAGGTTCCCAGTGCCATAAACTCTGCCTTTCCCTCAGGATCTCACCATTCTTCTCTCCAGAAGCACTCACTTTTTAAGTGAGTTGAGAAATTCATAGTTTAACCTGATTGGATATCCCAGTCTCCCTGCTGTGTCTCTTGGGAAGTATCTTAAGGAAGGTGACCTGGAGGCCAGCACAAGCCACAGTAATGAGCTTCACATGATCGTGAGTGAAGCTTCAGTCAGAGCACATAGCTAAGGTCTTACAGACCTACTCTCTTGGTACAAGATATAATATTGGTCTTCTGTGTAGGTGCTGGCTGTCCATTCTGTAAAATTCTATATGCATCTGTAACACTGCAGTTGCAGCATCTTAGCAACATGGCAGGAAGTGTCAGAGGGAGCTGTACCATTGTGTACCATTTATTCACATTGTGGTGGCCAATGTGAATAAACATCTCTACCTGGCTCGCCTCTCAGTCAGCATCTTGCTGCCAACAAACATCATCTATGAGTGGTAAGAATGGAAGGAGGAGGGTGCAACATCACTGAAGGTTGTAAGGCTTCTCAACCCATTCTGTCACAGGCTCACTGGAGAAACAGGAAACCAGCAGGCAATCAGGGCTAGTCCTAAAAACAAGAGGTCTACCCTGCCTGTGCTGCATGATCATTGGAAATCCAGAACTGGGTAGAAACAGAGGCCCAGAAGTACAGAATTCTCCTGAGGATCACTTACCCAAAGGTGCACTGGGGGAGGAGAGGAAAGCATCCCAAAATCAGAGGGGCTGTTAAGAAAACTAGGTTCTTTCATAGACTGAAATCAAGCTAAAGAAAAAGAAACTTAATGGTCATTTTGCTGAGTGGAAAATATTCAGTAATTATGTCCCTCAGGTTTTATTTAGCATCCTCATCTGAAAACTTGTGAAGGAGCTGAATAGTGAACCTCCAATCCTGCTGCTGATAGTCTGATTGCCTTTCCGTCAAATGCCACAGTTAATGATGAGGCAGTTCAGAATGACCTTTCAAAACTGATTTAGTGGGCAAAAGAATGGCTGATGACCTCCAGCATAAACACAAACCAATGTGTCTACAGATAAATAATTCTAAGCCCTGTTATTGTGGCACTGAGAGCAGAACTGGCAGTTTAGCTCAGGACAGAGCTCTTCGAGTCACTGCAGACAGGCCTCTGCAAACATCGCTTCAGCATACAATAGCATTAGTTGAAAAAAACGTGGAATAATGCTAAACACGACCAGGGAAGAATGGAGAAGAAGATGGGGGGAATCATTCTTTTGTACATAAAACCGTGGTACCTCTATTTCATAACCACTGTGTGCAGTTCTGTTCTGTACTACTCTAAATGGGTCACAGCAAGGACTGGACAGGTAAAGGCAATCAGGTGGTGGACTTCCAGAGAAAGACTGTTCTGCAGTCCTAGAGCAAAGACTCCATAAAATTAGTATGAAATTGGTTTAAAGAAATGAAAGAATTCAGTGGGGAACAAATTTGTGGAATCTGCTATCTCAAGAGGGTAGAGAAACAGACCATGTCAAAGTCATGGACTATAAGCCTGTAATTATGTAGTTAAACCTTAACTTCTCAGTTCCAGTAACAAGCTGAGTAGGAGAGCTGCAGAAAACAACCAGGTTTCCATGATCTCCCTTAAGGTTCACCTCTGCCAACTCTCACAGCTCCCCTCTCTGACAGTCTCCAACAGGAGAGAGCAAGCAGGGAACAACACTGACATGAGAGGGAAGAGGCTCTCTAGGGTAGATAATGGGTTTTCTAGATATAGAGAGATGATTCCTCTAGATGGATGACTGACGATGGATGAAGATGGATGATTCCTATTTGTGCCAATTCTCTTGAAAGCCTAGGAATGTGCAGGTGGCCTGACCCATCATACAGCTAGGCAGAGGAGGTTGATCCGGTTCAGAGGTAGAAACTAGCTGCAAACAGCAATGACTGGATGAACCTCGCTGGTGGTGGCTACATAAAAAAAGAATTAGAGAAAAAAAATTTTAAAAAGAACTACTGGAAGACCACAGGCAGATGTAAGCTCAAAGAACAGTCTACTTTAGAAAACAAACTGCCAGGCCAACAGCAGAAAAAGTCTTCTTAATTTTTAAAAAATTCTTTTGCATCATTTGTCTCAGAAATTGAGATCTTCTGTCTTAGGAAGCATTTTGGCCCAGGAAAATCAGCTTAGATACTTAACAACAAGATTTGAATAAGGAAAGGGAGGACAATAAGTTTGCCAAAACAGTACCAATCCAAAGAGAACAAGCAGTGTTTTCCTTGTACTCCAGGAAGCTGCTGCTGCTCAGCTTCAACAGCACCGAAATACAGATACTGAAGAGACTACTTCCATTTTGCCAAGGACTGCCTGTACTGGAGGGGGGAAGAGAAGGCAGACCTTGCAGCTGCTACCTGCAGGAAACCCCTCAATGGGGAGAATACACTCGGCCCAGCTGGCTTTGAAACTGGGCCACACTGGGCCTCTGCAGGCTTTGAAACACACAGTGGGTAGGGGTAGGTGGCAATAGGTAATAACCCTGCATTCAGATATACAACAGATCCATGCTTGCCCAAATGCTGGGAAAAAAAGTGGGATGATTGTTTAAAGAGGTTTGGATCTCAGAGCATAGCCCTAAGCATAGCCTCTGCTTATAACTTCAAAAAACTATCAACACTGGCTACAAGTAGAGTGCTGGGTATAGAATGGCCCTTCATTCCAGAAGTTCTTCAGACCCTTTCTGGTATTCACCTTTGAGGTACAAAATTGCTAAGGGATTCCTTCTCCTTAACTGCCAGTTCCACTTACTTGTCTAATTAGACCCAAATTCCATTATTTGGTATCTATTGCTTTCTATCTGTCTGTGTATAGTTGTATCCCTAGAAGTTGCTAGGAGCTTCTTTTTCTATATAGTTGATTCAAACCACTGTACATGTATTCCCTCCTCTGTTCAGCTTTGTGAGCCCAGATTCATCTAAGTTGCTATTCTACACATTATCTGGGTGCTCCATTCTAGGTGGGACCACAGTGAGAGTGAAATCCAGTGCAAACTGGGTGAAACTCCTCGGGAAAGTGATAGGTGTTATCAGCCGTTTACTGGTTGCTCACCCAAATACAAGAGTCTGGCAATTCTCTACAGAGACTAGTTTGTATCTAGACAGCTTCTAAGATATATGCTGGCTTATTGTTGCATAATGTGGGCAATACAATAATGTAATAATGTAATACAATAATGTGGCAACAGTCCTCCACAGTGGCTTGGAAGAAATGACCAGTACAGAGTAATCTTACACCCAGTTCGATCCAATGTGTGGATCCAGCCCACTGACTGCAAAATACTTTACGTGATGAGGAGTCATGCAGACACTGAGCACACCGAAAGAACGTGTTTCATCTGTAAGATGTGTGGAATTTCAAGCAGGCAAGCTGACTGCTTGAATGCCAGAATAATAAAGATGGTTTCAGGCCATTTCAGTCTGATCTAAATATCTGCCTTTTATGAGAGTTCTTTTAAGTCCAGAAATCAGACTTTTCCTTTCTTCTCCTTCATCTTTGAATACAGACATCCTTTCAAAAGGCATAATGAGGAATGTATCTTGTTGATACTTTGCAGTTCTGGAAGAGAGAAAAAAATGCTGTCGTCATCATCATCATCATTAATAATTTTTATTTTTATTTAAAGAAACTTTTATTTTTATTAAAATTAACTTTTCTCTTTACAGAAAACAGAAGCAGAACAGAAAAATGGGCAAATGTTAAAACCTGAAGCTGTCACAGCATCTCTCCTGAGAATTTTTAGTCTGCCAGACTTGTCACAATCCATCACACTGATTACTGTGTCACCTTGCATCTTGAATGAGCTGTTCTTGGCAAGAAAAAGCTAAACTTTCTTCCCAGGCTTTCCCAACCCCTTTCCCTGCAACAGTGGCAGAGACATGATGCCATTTATCTGGGCCTTCAGCAAATTAGGAATGTCTTTACCTTTCTTTCACACTGGAGACCCAGAAAACAGCAAATGTTTAGTTAAGCAGCAGAGATGTACAGCTGAGGCTTTGTTGTCTCTGCCACATCAAACATTAATTTATGATGGCCAGTTTGTAAAGTGGCACATATTCCTTCTTTCCACTGTGCTCTTTCTCCTTACTCTGGGAGGAAAAGATCTGGCACATGGGGCTGAAGAACCAGAGAGGAAGTGGGGTGATGGGCTGGATATGTTTGCCCTGCACGAGGCAGAACTGGGGGCTAATGTGTGGAGAGGGCAGGCAATGTGTAAGACCTGCTATGGTCATGGTGAGGAAAGGAAAGACAGTGAGGAAGCCAGGAGCAGTGCTACGCTTTTTGGTTAACACAACTAGCTTATTTTCCCTTGCTGGCATACTAACAAGCAAGACACATCCCTTCTTCCCTACAGCTATCTTTAAAAAAGAAAACTCTCATTTTTTTGTACATATGGAGAAATTAATGCACTATAGGTAAGGAAGCTCTGCCATTTTTCCATAATAAACAAAACCCATCAGTATTTGGAGCAATCACACCATACATGCACAGAACATATAGATGCACTAGATTATCCTTGTAACTGTTTTAATATTACGAGGCCACAGGAAACCAAGCTTTGGAGTTAAACAGCATGGAGCAAATCAATAAAAATTTCAATGTGAATGGCACATCTAAGGGCTAAAAGGCTAACACCTTGCATGAAGACACAGAGCAGTGGCAGAGGATGGAAAATTACTTACTTTAATTAGCTTAAAAAACAGAGGAAGATTATGAGGATTTCTGGATGATTCATAAATGCAATGCTTCTTTTAATCTAGTCATTACAGGACTGAGAAATGAACTCCATAGGAATTTTCCTTTATGCTCTGAAATTGGTGATTTTTTTTATAGCTGTTTCGACTATCAAAGCAATCTCTGATTTGACCTGGAAATACCTTCTGCCTTATTCAAGAAGCAATGTCTGAGACTGATTGCTGTTGCTGATACAATTATTAAGTGACAGCACAAGAGCTGGTGAGAGAAAGGAATCCTGGCTGTTTAGAGTCTATGGGCCCCAGGTACACGCATAATTTTTCTCCAGATTATCCAGTGTATCTGGATCAGATATCTCATACACTTGTACTTTCTCACTAGAAACTCCCTTCTCTTTACTCTTCTCCCTTCTCAGTTAGCCCATTTCTTTTGGATATCAGGTAGGAATATGACAATGAAGATATTCTAAGTCTCATTCAAAATAGCTGAGCAGGTTCACCTGAAACTTTCTAAATAGCATTTAGCCAGAGCTACACACCTGGCATGGAAAAGTATCATCCTGGATGCCGAGTGTGTAGAAAAACGCTAATTGTGTCAGGTGGGATGTCATGGAAAACATCTGTCACATAGCACGCCATCTACTTTCCCAAAAGTGACAGAACCAGTCACCGTGATTTTCTTTCTGTCCAAACTCACTGTAGATCTTTTCCTTTGAAAAGCATATATCAACAAGTGGCATATCTAATGACAAGACAGTCAGTCTATTTGAATACATTTGTTTCACTGAGATCTTCAGACCAGGGTCTGCAGGGGGATGTGTCTGGGAAGCCAGTACCAACCTACAGATGAGATGGTTAGCTAGACTAACCAGGTGCAGTTACGGTCTCAGAACCTCATTACTGGTAAGTTTGTGCATATTTGCACCACTGCTGAAATGGGTTCAGTCAGATGGATCAGGCACATTTGGGGACAATAGAGATATAAATGACATCGTGAATTTTGTCCCTAGTTTTCTGATAAGATCAGGTACCTTCTCCAAACTGTGGCACTAGGGAGTCAAGAAGAAGTAAGATGGATGCTGTCAGATTCATAATACAATCCTAGCAGTCCTAATACTTTGAAAGACCTGGAGGTTTGTAGTCTGTTCTCTCTCCTTTCATTTGCGAATTCTGCTACCTTTCCCTTCCTCAAGTCCTTGGGACTAGTCCTGGGTCTTGGCAGAGCATTCCTTTATCCTGACTGTATACAAGATAAAGGAGACAATGGCCTATGCACAGTATTGAATTCTGTGCATCTGAGGGGAACTGCACAGCTGATTTTCCAGAACTGTTGTCAAATGAAGGTAAAATAAAAAGCTCTATGCAAATCTGAAACCCTCAACGAGTTAGGACATCATCAGCTGCCTGTCTGAAGCAAGTCTGAATGTCCTAGCCTGCTGTGCTGCAAATTTGTTTTCTTGTGTAGTAATTCTCACAACACTGCCTGATCATTTCTAACAGAGCAAGAGTAATAGCCTGGAAAAACCTCCACAAATGGAAATTGAAAGGTATACAAGCAGGTGAGAATAGCATGTCTCAAGTGCTGGTCTCATTCTGACCTCTGAAACGCTTAAAAAATGGGTTTTTACTGGGATATGCTATTTGGGCTCAAATTGCACTTCACTGATAAAATCCAAGACCAAGTCTCAGAAAGATGACAATTTATCTTCATTCCACCTGCTGTCCCTGGGACTCAGCAGCCAGGTTCCAAGCAAAGCTATGTTTTTATCTATTTGTCCTTGCTAGTTGTGGCAAGAGCCTGTTAATTGAAAGGCAGTTATCAGTGCCATAATAATTTCATCTACTCAATTTTTAAAGAGGAGAGTGAAATCTCTGCTAATGGACTACGTAGCTCATGGTTTTACCAGCATGGCTTTACCACAGAGCAGAATTTGGCCATTAAACCTAAAGAAACTTGGGTTGGACAACACAGCTAGACTAGACTCTACTGCCCCAGTCCCAGCCTTTCCTGCCCTCATCCCCTGGTGATTTTACTCTCCTTCTGGTGATTTTGTGAGTAACTAAAATATTTTCCTCCCCCAAATGGACAAATTAATTAAAGAAAGGAGGATACAAAGGAAATGAGAAATCTATTGTAGTAAGAGCTAGCAATTATTTTGAGGTTTTGTGAACGTACAGACTGCACATCAAGCACATAGTTCAAACTTCTTGGACATCCTCATCTGCAGTCAGCTGATATTTATCCCCTTTTTCATGGAAAATGCCACCTGTGCTGAAAGATAGGAAGCTAGGAACTGCTGTAATAGCTTACCAAATATATGATTAGTAGCAATTCTTTACCTTGACAACAGGATGAGAAAGAAAAATCATCTGTGTGGGCAAGATAAACCTCTGCAAGCAGCAGTATACTGAGGCATCAGCACCTTCAGTCTCCCTCCTGCCAGCAATGTGAAGGTGCAGACTGCAAACACCTTCTGCTCAATGAATTACTAGGAAAAAGCTATGGCTGGCTCAATCTTTGCACTTTATTTCACCTGGCATAATAAAAAATGCATAAGTAAAGAATTCAACAGATCAAAAATTATGCTCATGTATACTGTGTTAAAAGGTCTTCCTTTTCTTTCCCCAGATTTTCACAAACAACCCTCCAGCCCACTGAATTAGGGGACTTGGAGGGATAATCTCAAACAGATGATCCCTCACAGGTTTACATTATCAGCTCCTCACATGCTTAATTATACTTTTAGTATTGCTTATTGAGCTTAAATGATCTCTGATATGATAAAAAGCACATAAAAGGAGCCATGTATTTGAGCAAGAACTGGGTTCAAAACTGACTTACTGTATGACACATGTATCATCTAGTCTGAAAAGAAATTTTCAGAAACTGACACAGAAAAATGTGCTGTAAAGAAAAAGCATAATTTTAGAAATCCCTCATTGTTTAAGTAGCAACAAAACCGACAAACTAACTACACAAAATCCCAAGTGAACACAAAAGAGAGGGAAGAAAAATAAAGGCATTTAGACTTCATGAAGTAGTTTTTGAATCTGAATTCCATTTTTTTTTTTCCCAGATGGAAAAATGTTCTGCAATTTTTGGGGAAAAAAAATCTGAAAATTTTGCATTAAGTGTTCTCAAGGTGTATATGTTTCTACAGTGATGTTACTTCTGGCAGAACTGGCTGAGCCTGAATCTGCTCCTCTCAGATATTTCTAGAGAGCACAAGAAGGAATAAACCCACTATACTTGTCCTGAGAGGTAAATTAATGTTTCTCTAACTCCCGGTGTCTTTAACAGTACTTATTTTCTACCATCAGCTATAAAACTGCCCTAATCCACTGGCCAGCTACTGCAGATTTGGGCTGTGGAGGAGGAATTTGAGCAGTCAGGGTAGGTCTTCATACAGCATTAACAAAAATTGGGAACTAATTCTCACTGCCATGGACATTCAGACAACAGGGTTAAAATAAGGTGGGCCTGAAAATTAATCACTTCTCTGTGGCACAAGAAGCTGAAAGCAGTTTTAATACAGACATCACACTGGTTTTCAGGACCTATACAGGACCTATACAGTTAAGACAGTAAATGTATCCTTTCAGAGTTCTCATAGACCAAAGCTAAACAAGTGCAACATAGATTTCTCGATTTAAAGAAAGGTTCAGTTTTCATATTAACCCTTAATCACTCTCTTTTGTCAGGAGGTCTTAGCTGTAGAAAATGGTCTGTTTCCCTGGGTTTGTTTTTAGCACTCTTCCCCTACTCTGCTTGGATTCAGTAACTTAACAAGGGTAGCTTTGACATGACTCATTCTGTCTCCTGGATGATCTAACAGATTGTAGATATGAAGAAGATTTGTGGGGAAATACAGTAGGGAGATTGTGCCTGGATGTTTCTGTCATTAAAAATATCACTACCTTGTGTTGTTCCTGTCCAACAAGGCAGACTTTTATATGTAAATCTTTCCCTAAGCATGCTAATGAGATACATAAAGCTGCCTCCTTCTTCTGAGCAGCCGGAGTCCATGGAGAACTCCCTGTTTCAGCTGTAAGTTATGAGCACCCTGGGGGATGCACTAAAGTACCCAAAGCAGCCTTCATCTTTATGGAGTACCTTCCTCACTATGTAATAAGCTCACTTTCAAGTCTTTCCAAATACAAGAAAAGGCAGAAAAGATTGGAGGCATTTACATATTTTTGAGTCAAGACCTCTTGGTTAAAAACTGAAATCTGTGTCTTCTGCTTAATGAACCTTAAGTGTCACAGGTAGTCCAGTGGTAACATGACAAGTCTGGCTCCTGGTATGGACACTCCTAAAGTGCTTTGTGCAAAAAGCAGTGACTGGAGTGGGACGAATGTGCATTCTTGAGGGAGTGGGGATTGGTCAGCAGACATGCCCAGTGCTCTTGGAGCAGCACAAAGGCTTAGTAGGCATCAGAGAATTTCTAACAGACGGGCAATCTACCATAAGAGGGTTTGGAAATTGTATGTTTCGGTCTCTGATCTTGTGACATTGTCTGTAGGGCACACCAACTCACCTTCACAGAAAGGTTTTCACAACGCAGGCTCTGAGCAGTGCTTACTGGAAGCCCAGGTATGCTCTATCCTTCCAGACAACAGGCTTTTCTTCTGTGAGGGGATGCCCAGAGAGCTACACATCCGGTCTGAATGTCCATCACCACTACTACAGACCAGTGCTGTCCATTCTCAATGGGATCTGGCCATAGGGCCCTATGGAGTTCTAGATCACCATTATGATGCACACAGACTGGTTCACCACATTTTAAGTCTGGCTGGAAAGGCTATAGACAGACTCAAACTCCTCTCATCACAAGGCCAAACTAACCCAGCAATGAGGCACTGTGGGCATGTAGGGCTGAAGGCCCAGTACGGGTCAATAAGACTCACTTCTTGGCTCTGGTTATATAACCTCCCTCTGCCTATGTCATTCCCCAGTACAACCACACTTGAATGGCTTGAGGAGTGCACAACTATTCAGTTCTGACTTCTTGCACTCCAGGAGAACTTGATATCCAAACTACCAACTAGACTGCCCTCATGGGGGTTAGGGCTGGTTATCCTTTGTAATATACAGCCAACCAGACAACAGTAACTTCTGGCTTCCCCACCTAAAACAAGCCTTTCTCAGACTGTCAGAGCTCCAAGACATTGTACTGCAGTCTGTTATGTGCATCAAGCAGCACAAGGCTCTCAGCTGGAGTAGCCAAGGAAAGAGGTAAAGGGTGTAAGACAAACCTCTTGTTCATGAAGTGATAAAGCAACCTTAAATCTCCTCTGACAAGAAGGCTGGGCAGCATAAGTCAGAAAGACTTATGCCAGGGGCCTCACTGGTGTGTTACACACCCAAAAGTGCACTGCAAATCCTAGTCACTATCATTAAGAGGGCTCTCAAATGGAGTTTTCAGAGCAAAGAACCCTTTTACACTGGAGAATAAGATGGTGGTCAAAAAATGTTTTTCTAAGTTTGCAATTACTGACATAAGCAAGGATGCTATACTGTAAATATTGAGACATAATTGGTAAGACAGATGAGAGTAGGGGAAAGTCCTAAATTATGGATCAGAACAGTCACATTTCTCTTTGTATTTAAAATGCAAAAAGAAAAATCCTGAATTTACTAGAAATTAAAAGGTAAATGTAAGTCTTGATCCCTGGAGACAGCAGTGGAACAAGTGGAAATTTAAAACAGAAACATCAAAAGACTTGATAGGAGAAAAGCTGAGTTTCATAAAGCAGAGACTTAGAGGCACATTAATTAACCAAGTAAAAACAAGCAAAATCAACCTATCCTTTAAGGGAGTTCTACAAGCATGGGAGAAGTCTTTAAATATCTCTATTAGTGTACATCTCCAAAAGAAAGGCAAAAGAGAGTAACGCTTGAGACTTGGGCTGAGCAGAACAGATGCTGCCCTTCCCCCAGCTGCCCCTTGGTCATCAGTTATATGAGTTATTGCACAGCTGGAAGGTGTTCAGGTAGCAGGATAAGGTGGTCATCTCTCTACCTGAGTATATTTTGAAGAAGGGAAGAAACAATTGTTTTGTATTTGTTAAGCAAACAATGATCACATAGTTGCAATCAGCAACATGGTAAGAGAGAGCAAAATACTGCACCTTATTTCTCTACCACAAATAATGCCCAGCTTCTCAAATTTGAGGAGAGCTACAATATCGTGGAAATCTTAAGGACTGGGTTATGCAACACTGTCCACACAATCTCTTCTTTTAACATAAAAATGGTCATTTTTGGTCTAACTCAAAGGACCATTTAGCCTGGCTTGTCTGTAACACTAGACAAGAGCAAATGTATTGGAGAGAGCAGAACAGGGTAAGCATGCAGCAATACTCTCCTAATCAGGAGCAATCTGCAGTTCAAGGACTTCCCCAGCCAAAGGAGATGTTTTTATACTCAAGAGCCCCCAATTAATTTCTTTTCTATGAATTTGTCAAGTTGCCTTCTGAACTAGTGTGAATTTTTAACAGTCACAGTATCCTGCAGCAAGGAGTCATACTGATTAACAGTAAACTGCATAAGAACAAAAGAAATCCTCCTGTTTTGAAACTCCTTCCTTCTAATATCATGTGTTGCTCTGTAACTTTTTGTTTTGAAGGGGAGTGAATAGTCAAACACCATTCACCTTTGCCAAGCTACATAAGAATCTACACAACCATTTCAAATACCTTCTCAGTTTTCTCTTTTCCGTGGTGCAGTCTATTTACTATTTTCCCTAGCAGCAGATGTCTGTTTGCTCATCACCAAAGCCCTCACAGATCTCTGTTCATTCCCCTTCTCTGTACTGTACTTTGCACTAAACAGATCCTATGCAAAGCAGTTGCAAATGGCTGTTGCTCTTCTTGGGCATGAAGAGCACCTTACAGAGACCAGGGAATTGTAAGGCTTGGGTAGACAGGAGTGAGTGACAAGGTATCCAGGAGCTCAAGGTATTCTGCAAACAGTTACCTGAACCTGGACCAAGGGAAATGTTGCTAAGCAGCAAGAAGTGATCCACAGGTAGGAGAGAGACAGGTCCCTGTCTTGTCCCTTTCTGTATTGTCCCTTTCAGATCTGTAGCAGATACGTGGGTCTGCTTTCCTATTGTTAGAGAAATGGTGTATACAGGATCAGGTATTTTCTCAGTTTAGTTAAGGAAACCCAGTCCTGGAACAGACACACAGACTTTAAGAAATGCCCATCTGCTGTCTCTCACTTTAAACAAGAGAGCTGACAACTTATAAAATACTTCTCTCTCTTTTTTTTTTTTTAAACCTGAGCTTTTATTTTTTGAGCTTTTAGGACCACATTTATTAAACAAATTGTCAGACTCAGTGATGTCTCCAAGAACCCTGGAAGTGACGTCTGCAACTGCTGACAGGTCTGTGAGAACTGATCTTTTCTCTTGAAGCTGCTGAACTGCTTTTAATACATTAAAAAAAATCCAATTTTACACAAATTACAATATTATCCATCCTTTGAGATCATAGCACAGAGCCAGATAACATGACTCAACAATATCCAAGAGCTCTAAAGCCATAAGGCAAATAAAACTAGGTCGACATCTGTAAAAGTTGCAAGCCATAAGCCAGTCTTGTGATCTCATGGAGAAGGACACAGTTTTGTATATTTCAGCTCAGCCATGCATCCAGCTGAGTTTCAAAGCCATGGATAAACATTTCCCAGAATAATAGCTGAGAAGAGCATAATTGGCAGTGACTACTGTATGAGTACAAAAGAAGTTATCAAGAAATATAAAAAGATTTTCCAGATGAGAACTGTCAGCGTCTGAAAATGAAAGGGCAGCTCCAAACCCATCTTTTCTAGGACAAATTCAAGTATATGGCTTATTAAATTCTCTCACAGCTGGAACGCTCAAAAGACGAAAAATCAAATGAGAAGCACTGCCTGCTCTAAATGGATGAGGAAATTTAAAGCTTTGCAGGAATGTCTGTTTTAAAAGAGCAAGTGCAAGCTTATGGCAGCTATGAGCAGAGCTGGATCATTCTTTCAGCCTATCTATGAAGCATGAACAACACATGCAACAAGAAAAGATCCATTCCTTCCCTAGGTATGAGTCATTTCTCGAGAAGAACTGATTGAGCAACATGAAAGAGTACCAAACATTATGGGCAGTGTACAGGCTCATACTGCTCTCCTTGGGAAGGGTGTATTCGGACGTGCTTTGCTCACTCAGGGCTCCAGTCTCCCAGGTGCGTGCATTGCAGTACCTGAACAATTGGCCACCACTGAACACAAACCAAAAGAAACCAGGATACACACTGGCAGAGCACCTCAGAGCCAGGCTGAGAGTTGAAGCACACTGCTTTGTGCAAATTGTCCAAAACTGAGGGTATTCCAGAAAAACACCTTAATCCTGTTGGAATTTCAGAAGTCTGTCTGGAATCTCAGATGTCTACTTCAGCATGTGAAGAACAGATCTGAAGTTCAAATGGGCAACTTCTGAGAGATTCAGTCGTATCCCGTTCTTTGTTCTGTTTTCTTCTTTTCTCTTCCAGCTTTTCTCCCATTAGTCTACCACAGGTAGATCAGTCTTACCTTCCCCCAGACTCCCAGGCTCCTGGGAAAAGGCTCTACTTCTTAGTCTGTGCACATCACCACAGTGCTATCGGCTGAGTCAGAGAGTATATTTAAGTCAGTGAGTCATCCACAGCTCTTTCAGGAGGAGACTTTTTCTAAGACTGCAATTACTTACATGAGCTATACTGTGACTATTGAGACATAATTGGTGAGACAGGTGAGAGCAGGGGAAGTCCCTTATTATGGGTCAGAATAGCCACATTTCTAATTGAAATGCTTTAGGTGAGGAAGAACTTATTTTGGAGAGAATAATCTTAGTGCAATAAGTGACACTCCTCTATTTTTTTTTCAAGATTTAATTTTCTTCAACATCCAGAAATGCCACTCAGCTTTTTAGGGGTTGTTGGCATGAACTAGAAAACTGTGTAATGAGTTAGTTTCATTTACAGTCACGTATAAAACTAAGCAGAACTAAATCACTTAAGTAATCTTTAAAAAACCCCAAAGCTATGCATAATGCCAATTAACAAACACCTCTGACATTCAGTGCACTTAGAAACATTTTTCTAAACAATAACCAAAAAAGGGCATGGCAAACTATTAAAAATTACACCACAGAGTTAATGTAACTGTGTTTGCAACTAAAATTGAAACGTAGCCAGCATATTTCAGAATGATTTAATAATAAATATTCCTCTGCTTCTGAAGCAAGTGAACTTTCTTAGAGAAATTTAGTCCAAGGTAAAATCATGTCGGACAGAAACACAAAACAGAAGAATTAATTAAATCATCAAAAGTTTCCAACCTGCAGAAAAAAACTGTAGTCATAAAACAACTCACGAAAAGGATATGACAATAATTAAAAGAGAATATAACTGACAGTAATTCACCATAAAAATTTGCATATCCGTTCATATGAAGTTTCAAATAAATGGTTGTTCTTTATTTCTTTGCTGAGCAGGAAGGTGTCATAATTGACAGACAATCCCATTACGTATTGTTCCCAACTGTCAGACTTCAGGAGAAGGTTGCACCTCATCACACAAAACAGTCAAACTCAATTCTTTAGAAAGTTTTTCAGTGCAAGGAACAGGCTAAAAATTAAAGAAGAAAGAGGTTTTTACAAAATTGAAGACTACGTCTTTCAATGCAGCCTAGCACTTAAGGCTTTCAATAGAACAACAAAAGCAATTTTGACCTTATCTTTGACTGCATCCTTGGAAGACAGCTAAAGAAATGAGTGTGAGTCAGCACAGAGAAATGCATGTGTTTTCTAAATTCCCAGTCACATAAAAGAAAGAGGAAATGCAATTGAATCAAAGGAAAGGTACCCAGTCAGATCAGATGTGGGGCTGTTAAGAGATGAATAAAAAGTAATCTTACATAGGTATCTCTAAAAAACAATAAAAAGAAAGTTTAAGGCTGTGAAATTCTGTTTACAGCCTGTACAAACAGCTTTCTGTCTCCTGACTTTAAGAATTGGTTCTGAATAGACCCAGCTCATGAATAGTAACTATCCTTCCTAAGCGAAGATTGTACACAACAGTAAAAGCTCTTAAATTTTACCTTTTCTGCAGCATCATGGCATAAAGTTCCTGCAAATTCCAGGGTTCAAAAGCCAACAATGCTCTAGAGAAATCAATCCACCTCAATCTACTGAAGAAAAAAATCTCCATGAATATATGACTTATGAAATAATGAGAGACTGAAATTAAATGGCAGTTTCTCTCATTAATATCATTCCTTTACCAGCAGAAAAATCACATAGAACAGGCCTAATGAGGACCTAGTTGATACAGCAAAGTAGAAAAATATGAAGCACCTGAAATTAATGAGGAAGTAGGATGGGAAATGAAAACGGTAGAGGTGCTCTTGGTCAGCACAGGGTGATCAGCATCTCCCCTCACTGACTGAGCTTTATTACCACAGGCATAGTGAATCTGTTTGCTACATACTGTGTCTGTTATGCTGAATAGCACAACCCTGTTTCTGTCATTCACAAGGGCCTCACCAGAGCCTATAATTACCTACAATGTTGCTAAGTTTAGGGGTCACTTTTCTCGCTTTAGGCATCACAGATCTGTTGGGTCATGGACCTTCTAGGGTTTGACTCTCACAAAAGTTCACCTGTACATTTCTGAAGGAAATTGAAGCCATCTCAGGAAATAAGCAACTGGCATACAAAGCATTAAAAAAGTTGTATATTTATCCTGAGAAATACAGTTGTGTGACGCCTTTTTCATTGAAGTCTTCTCTGTTCATTTAGATGGAGGAAATTGTATCCTACAGTTCTTTGTCAAAGTACTTCCCCTAAGCTGAAAGCATCTCAGAGACAGGATGCTCTCTGCATAAGTAGACTTCTGAGTCTCACTAGTTCTTTCTTCCCATTGTGGCATGGACCCAAATCAACAGCTCAAGTTTTTCATTTATGACTGAATTTGCTCCAGGGAACCACACATGTTGCTTCTGTCTGTATATATGCCACCTGTGAAGAACTTTTGGGTAGAATTGCTCTGTCTGCCAGAGCCTGTTATCACTGCCTTTTCCATGCTGACTACTTCATATTGTCTTTTCCATGAGATTCAGACCATTTCTTCTTTCAGACTGAGCTTTAGACTCTGTCAGAACCCTGTCAAACAGGAAGAGAACAATGCAGGCAGCACACCCTGATTAATCTGCATCTCTCACAATGACATGGTATTCCCATAGATCTAAGTGGAAGGGTCTTATGCTTGAGGTATGATCCACAAATATTAATGAAAACATTCGTTTTGTCTTGCACAACTGGATAAATCAGAACCTAAGAACATGTATCTAATCTGTAAGCCTCTGAATCCAGGAAGATATAGACCAAGTAAAACCTACAACAGCTGTTATGTTGGGCTGTGAATTGTGCTGCAGGGCCACTGTCCAGAGAAAGCTGCAGGAAGCATTGAACTCTGTAGATGCACTGCTATAGAAACAACTTCTGTCATCATATCTAGTCTTGCCCGGGCAGGGAGAGTCTGGAACGAAGGAAGCTGTCATCTAACAGAAGATTACTGTGAATGGAACGTGGCCTGGATGATATCCCACTGACAAACGAAGCAGGATGGGGAATTTTCCAGGGCAAATGCCTTGCAGGAGGCATTTAATCATTGCAGCTACAGAAACTGAGAGTTGAGATTTCACCAAATAGCTGAAAAGTGAGCAGAGCTATAGCCTGTGGAAAGAGCTGGGAAGCTGGCAAAGACCCATGGGTATCCTCTGTTGGTCACTTCTGGAGTGAGGAAGGAAAGGCTTCTGCAGAATGATGGGCATATAGGGGGACAAAAGGATAACAAACATAATGCCATGCTTCATCATGCACTAGCTACACAGCTGAGGTCCAAGTAAAATCTACTTTATGACAGCCTGGGATGGCCTGGAATTGTGTGTGGATGTCAGGCCCTGAGGGCCCAATACAGGCACTAGTAGGTTCCTGTCTCACACACTTCAGGTGTAGGCACCCTTTTGCTTCCACGTTTTACCTCATCTCAGTTCATCACTACAGGAGACAGAGGATGCACACTTTTGAATTCACTCTGTGTCCCAGTCTCACTGATCAATGCTTCACATCTCATCCTTGTGCTCTGGCTTTGCTTTCTGGCTCTCTTTGGTCAAAGAAGATCCACTAGATTGCAGGGTTCATTTGCACAGGGGCTACTGTGATTACAGTTACACAGAAGCATTGTCATGTGCTTTCCAAATCCTGTGCTTTTGTTTCTGAGGCACAGCTGGTAAATATCTAGGACAAGCTCTGCTTACCGACCCAGACTTCTAATTAAGATGATCAACCATCTTGGAATGGAATTATTTCACAGGGGAAAAAACCCCACAAAATGGCAGAGCATAGAAGGTCTTATGGAGATTTTAAATAAGAGGAGAAAGGAAGAAGAGACAGCCTTACTAAGACTGTGAGGTCTTCTCCAGCTCTACAGGGATATTGATCAGTTATGAGACCGCAACCACATCACGGAAGTCTAACACTTCCAGTGCTGAAAATGGGGTATGCAAAAACATCAGAGTGTTTAGGATTCACTGGTCTCACTCAGCCCAGCTGGAGAGAAGCCTCTGCAAGACTCCCCACCTCATGGTACTGAGAATTTCATTTCAGGTTAAGCGAAAAGTGCTTTTTATTCTCTGAAGTGAGCACAGGAGTGCAATTCCCGTCTGGTGAGGATGCTGAGAGGTAAGAAGACAGCTTGGTCTGACTCCTCAGCGCTACACCCCTGTCTGTATGGTGACCAGACCACACCTGCACCCAAATATGTGCAAGGAACAGTAATGGGAAGTATAATGGGAGTGGACGGGAGACGGTGCTATGGATGTGACTTTGCAGTACATCTGCCCTGATGTACTTCTACCTCTGCACTTGCTACAAAGCCACATAGCAGAGAGATCTGAACACTCCCAGTGGGAGAAAACCACCATTAAAGGCTTGGCTGTAGTCAAGGAAGACATGAGTCACAGTCATTTGACAAACCTGCATATGGAAGAGAAAGATAAAAAACAGCTACTGTCCACAGGTGATCCAGGAGGAAAAAACTCTACCAAAGGTACTAGGGTTTTCAGGATTCACAGGTCTCAGATGGCAGGAAAGAACAGGGAAGGCTCAGTAGCAAACTGTGGAGATGAGCAGGTTCTGGACACAGTAGGTTCTTCACAGGTTACTATTATTGATCTTGAAAGCTGTTTTTCTTTTTTTCAAAGTGAAGCAAATCAAGACAAAAACAAAAGAACAGGCCAAGGAACACACAAAAAGGGCAAGGATAAATCTTACAACTGTCAGGGAAAAGACTGAAAACTGTTTATCCCTTATCTGCTTGACCTATTGTAAAAACCAAGGTGGTGGGCTTCCAAAATCCTGTGTGCATATTTCAAGACTGCACTGTTCCAAGGAAGAGATTCATGCGGATCAACAGTGACCTTGGCACACAGCACAGCTTTTGAGTTCTGAAAGTGACTGTTTCTGTGTAAGTGATGCTTCTCCAAAAACTATCACAAGCTGAGGTGATGTGAACAGACCCCACATGTTGGGGGTCTGACCGTAACCGGAGAGAGAGAGCTTTTCCTTTTTTAGGTGAACAAAAAGCTCCAGTGCAGTAATAGAGCAAAATACCATGCACAGAGGAATACATCACTGAGGTTTGCTACACTAGGGTGGTAGGCAGCCTTGTGTGCCTCCTTTAGTGAAGGATCATGATCTATTCCACCAGTGGCAGACCGTCATTAAAATACCACACAGTGGTACACCATGAGATTCATCAGGGGGTCATCAAACCACTCTAAGTGTTCTGTAAAGGGACAATCTTCCTCCCCAACAAAGCCATATAACTGCTCTGTGAGACCTCCTTTTATAAGACCTAAGTGTCTTCTCTCATTCTTCTCTGCTTAGTCTTAATTTCTTACCTCTGTGTCAGGATCACTTCATATGAGGGATAGGTTGAGCCTCCATAATTTATGATCTTGTGGGCTTAACTGAAAAATCTTACTTCCGTACTCATCTTGAACTCTAATTCATACCCTCAGTATAAGACAGAACTTAAATTAATTTATAGTTGCTTGTTTCCAGAGATGCCACTGTGCATTACAATTTTGTTACTGCTTCATATAACTCATTTCTGTCTAATGATCTTTGGTCTGTTTATGCAGGAAGCAGCAAGAGACCACATTCTGTCAAAAACATTTAATACAACCATGAGATTGAAAGTGCACTTCCCTATATACATTCATTTCATAAACATGTTTCTGCAATAACATGCAGAAAAAAACAAAACCAAGCCAACCAACCAAAACAAACAAAAAAACCTCAACCGCAAAACACCTCAAACCCCCAGTCCCCTCTCCCCAAAAACCCCAAAAATACAAATCAGAAAAAAGCCCACACACCCCACCACCACCACTATTGTAATTTGAAAACATCCTGTCCTTTGTAGAGCTTGTATTTCCTCCTCCAACCACAATCTAGATCCGAAAGGAGAGACTCTGCTCTATGCCTTGCCAATAGCTGGTTCACAGACTGTTGGCAGACATTAAAGGCTTATGATTCAACAAAAGAATAATATTCCTTACCACTGTGCAGAAAAAAATTGTCTCCTGGCAGGCATTCATCAGCTGCAAGATTTTTAAAAATAACAAGCATTAGTTAAAAGATAAAGAGCATGCTATTAACATCCTTAGAGCACACAGCATGTGATAAGACTGGGGAATGTTAAAAAAATTAATAACTGTGTTCCCCATTTCACTCTTAGGAATCCTGTGAAACTCCCTTAATTGCATGCTTGACTTTCTGCCTTAAGCTCTGGGTGAAAGGTAATGAAGACAAGAGACAAAACAAGAAAAGTCATTGTTGTGCCTTATTCATGCCAAACTCAAGCAATTAAGGGATCCCAAGAGACTTCACTGGAGCCTACCTTGTAGTCTAACCACAGTTAGTTTGGCCTGAATGTTCCATAAATGGCTTTGAGTGAAAGGAGGTACAGGAGACAACCTGAAGACCCCAGACTAAATATAGCTGCTTTTTTTTCATGTGGAATAGATCTACAGAAGCATCAAGGTATCTCAGGATTTGTTATACATATTTCCATAGCCAGAAATGTCCTAGACACTTTTCCTGAGATACAAACTTCTGCAGCTTAAAACCGTTCTTGAAATCATACCAGCTTACTATTCTATTTTTTTTTTTTGTATCCTGGAGGTATCCTTGATTGTCTGGCAGAGTGCTACAACTCATTCATAGTTTTTCCTGCAGTGGAGGTGTTAATGAGGTCTCATTCCCAGGTAGTTTCCCAGGGCTAAGACATTTCACCTTACGTAACTTTAAATATCTAGCAAGTAGGTGACTCTGTGTGAATTAGACTCACTTTATGATCGGCCTAAAGTAGCAAAGTAGGTCAGATGAACTCTGTCCCAGAAAAAAATGCCGACTTCTCTCTCACACTCCTTTGGAATTCTGCTGATAAAAATTAGGAAACATGTCACTTTCCCAAGAGGCAGTTTGAAAAGCAATTAGAATCAAGAGGTTAACAGTTTGAATAACAAGGTAGGACCCACAAAAGTACTACAATTACAATTCGTACTCTGCGTGCAGTCACGTGCCCCAAAGATCTCTCCCCTCTTCCAGTCACGAAGTTTGTGTGCTCCACCTCGTTTTGCCCTGAATGTCACAATTTGGAAACACGTGATACCCCAAGTACTCTCAGGCTGCCCTCTGGCTGGTTGGCAGTACCAGATGTCCCTCCTTTCCTATCTACTCTGTAAGAATTTCATAGCAAGAAAGCCCATACATTAAATATGCAAGGACTGATGTCTTTCAGCCTCAATTTCATGGCAAATAGCCTCCATTTGTTTATATGTAGTGCCCCAGATGTTTGCATACTGGACTGTGTTTGCCTGTGTCTTGACTCCACCATACCTCCATATAGCACAAATATTTCTGTATATAGATACATAAAAGCATAAATTAAATATACATGCATTCGTAAGAATGTAGAAGATTTATAACCAGCAGAAAATATTCTTTAATCAGAGCTAGGGACATTAATAACTGAAGTCTGACTGTGAATAGAAAGCAATTAAAACAGATGTTCAGTCCCCACCCTGCTTTACAAAGCAGCTGGACGAGCCTTCAAAGTTCAGGGGGAGGGCAGGAGGAGAGTGGGCATTATGGGAGTGGGAGACACAAATAAGATACAGCATGACTGGGGCTGTGAACCCATCCTCTAAGGCAGCTCAGGGTGTTCCCTGTGCAACCCCAGGAAGCCACAGAAGAAATCAATCCTTTGAGCTGAACCAAGAGGCCAGCACGCAGCCACAGTCGAGCTGGGTGATTGTACAGTATGGCTTGGGAAGACTTTGGGTGGGTTTCACACAGACCACACTGTGCATGAAAATGGAAAACAGAAAAAAGCCAGTGTCAGAGGAAGAGGATGGGGGCGAGGGAGGACACGCCACAACAAAAAGCCCCTGAGGTCTTTCTGACACAGACCACACAAACTGGGAGAACTGGCCAATGGGCCTAAGAACTGGAAAGTGCAATTTTCAGGAAGTTTCATGTGGTGGCTGGTGAACCTACGTTACAAGGGACAGAGGGTTCTCAGTAAGACAAGTCTCTAGTACCAAAAGAATCACTTTATGTTAGGGTGACCAAAAAGCCTTCTCCCGGGATGCATTGTTCTGTTAATCCACCCCAGTTTGAATTCCCTGGTTGGATGTCAGCCTCTACCCCTTGTCACTCCCCCAGAGCTGCCCCATTGGTCCCCGTTCCCTAGTCCCGCCTTTTCCCCGCCCCTGGGTAAAACTGGGAGCTTGGGGAGTGTGTTTGTATTTGCCCCTGCACCCTTCGACAGTGTGGCAGCAATAAATGCTCCTGCTGGAATGCACACAAGTACCCTTCTCGACTCTTTGCTACCGACCGTAATACTGAACCCATCTGTGCGTCTGTGGGTGCACACACATGCCCCACAAAGCCGGGACAGGACTCAATTTCACACAGAGAGAGGAGGGGGTCTTGATGAGCTCCCCTTTCCCAAGTTGCAGATTATTCTTAAAGCTACCTGTAAGACCACTATGCTGTGCAGGCTTGTGCAAAATTTGTTTCCTTATCCTTAAGTCAGTGACCTTATAGAAAGTTTCTAACCTTATAGAAAGTTTCAAAAAGCTCCACATGACTGACTGAGGAGGCAGCAGTAAGAAGTGTGTCATGATCTGCTGACTGACATTCATGTCCGGGGTCTGACACCGTCACAGAAAGGGTAATGGACATAGATGGGACAGAGACATTCTGGGGGAAAAGACTGAAGAAGGTTAACAAACAACTCCCCTTACATGCTGTTAATAAAGTTTTTCTGTACATGAGCTCAAATGATTGTCAAACGTTGCATTTCTAACACAATCATAGTAACATTAGGTTGCAGACATGCCTGCATCACTGCTTCCGTTGAAATTCGTTGTGTTCCTGGGAAGGCAGAAAACTTGGGAGATACAAACTGTTGCTCTGAGCAGAGGGCAAGTGGCAGCCTGGCAATCTGGCTTTCAAACCAAGAATTTAAGGTTTATTCAAGGTGGCAAGAAACCCCTTTAGAGGACCAGGTGATTATGGCAGAAGTGAATGTGCAGTGGCAGGCAGACTTGATAATATGCAATGTTTTTTCACCTATAACAGTGGTGTTAAGTACATCTTTATAGTGCCATACATATTGGACAAACATGCCTGAACATCAGTTTAAAAGGTAAAACAAGCTCTGAACCACTCAGGGTTTAAAAACTCAGCTTTTAAAACTATTTTAGCTGGTGGCCATGCACCTCAGAAATTCAGACTGACAAGAGAAAAGAATTTTCAAATGAAGCTTTAAACAATGTACACCGTTTTCCTACTAGTAATGAGTGTAGTATTTCTAGAACATTTCAACATGACACTTGGAACAAAGAGGCGTGCTTTATTTTACCATGTGCAATACTTTTGTGCTACACTGATGTGTTCTGGGAGTTTATGAAGAGCTATAACCATAATTTCCAGGGGTCTCTCAGAGCCAAGTCTGTGGACATGAACCCTTTCAACTTGTGGGAAAGGATGCTCTGCCCAGTGTCAGCAGAAACGATATGGTGGGCCCTGCTCTTCCGATGGGACGGCATCCTGTGGTGGCAGCATTTTGAGGTAAACACGGAGGTGTAGCAACTGCTGGCATCCCGTCTCAGACAAGCTATGAGCCCCTCATCACACCTCCTGTTCTGGAAAGCCTTCTGCTGACATGCATGGGTGTCCCATTAATACTGACTCCAAGTTCAAGCCACGCTGCATAGGCCAGTGTCCTGGTTACAGCTAGGGTAGAGTCAGTTTCTTCTCAATAGTTGTTACAGTGCTGCGTTTTGATTTGGAATGTGAATGGTGCTGATGACACACTGATGTTTTGGGCTTCTGCTAAGTCTTGTTTATTCTAACTCAAGGGCTTATTTTTTTTCCTTGTCTGATGCTCTGCCACTGAGGGAATATGCAGAAGGAACTGGGAGGGAGCATAGCAGGTGGTGAGCAATTGCATTCTGCAACACTTGTTTTTCCATTTTGTTATCATTATTATTATCATTTCCCATTATTACTATCTCTTACTTTATTTTCAATTATTAAACTGTTCTAATCTCAGTATACAAATTTTATTTTGATTGTCCTCCCCGTTCCTCTGGGGAGGTGGGAAATGTCACGGAGTTGAGTGGGTGGTTGCATCGTGTTTCATCTCCAGCTGGGCTTAGAACCATGACAGCCAGCTATCAGGTGTTTTGAAGGCAACACTGAGGAGGTGCTGTGGATGATAGTGCCAGACTGTGTGCAGGGTCTGGGGCAGCAAAGCAGTTCCTTTTAACAGGGCAAAGCAAGAACAATGAAAAAGGTGCAGTGTGAAAAGTTTTTCTCTCAACGCCAAGGCAGGCAACCCCCATGAACCCACCAAATATGGTTTAAGGACCAGTTTAGAGTCTTCAAGCCAATTGCTAGCATGAGTCAGGGTCAACTACCCACTTTCAAGCAAGTTACCAGACAGTACCTGAGAAGCCTACCACAGACACTGTGTATATGAATAATACTGTAAAGTTCATGACATGCTGAAGTGAAGACTTGCACAAGACCTTAACTGTGCAAAAAGGAGTCAGAACTAAGACAGGCAATCACAATACAGACACAGATTATTTTGAAAGAAGCTGAAAATTACTTGGAAAAATATCTGTTCAAACAGGAAATAACAGGGGGGTAGGTGGGGAAATGATGATAGATTGTAAGTTTACATCCAGTGCTATCTGTGGATGGGGTTTTGAATTTATAAAGTCATTCATTACCTCACTTTTCTATATTCAGTACTTCGTCTCATTTTATTTCTCATGGTCAATTCCAGATAACTGACAGTAAAAACCTATTCTGTTTTCCTCGTGAGTGGGATAAGCTAGGATTGCTTACTTACTTGCATCAAGAGATAAATGAGTGGAGTGACTTGTGAGTGACCAGAAAGTAATCGTAGAATATTTTAGACTGGAAGAGACCTTTAAGATCATTGAGTCCAACCATGAAGAGGGGTTAGGTGATGAGTTCCATTCTGAAAGTGTTGTGGTACGAAGTGTTTAGCTGTGCACACATACAGATGTCACAGCTGTGCCTTCCAATCTTACCCCAGCTTCTTATTTTGCCCATTTAGCTTTGTCATTGGAAATGATACATTTCCAAAGGCTTGGTACAAAAAGCTCTTCTGTGACATCTGCTCAAGAGTTTTTTATAAACTGACCTTAATTGTCAGGTTCATTCAATTGCTTTCAGTACCCTCTTATTCCCAGATTTTCCCTAGAATTCAGTGAATCAGAAACAAGAAGAAATACAGTCAGGCTGAAAATGCCATCGGCTCAAACACTAAATTGAATTCAGATACCCGCATTTAAAGCTCTACTCTGTGTCTGCATGAGAAAAGCTGTTTCCTTAGGTTGTGCCCTGAGATTCAGTTCCATTCCATCCATCTATTGTCTATAAAATAGGAGCCTTTTGGAGGCAGACACACTTACCTCGCACTTGAAAAAATGCCAGCAGTCTGAGGTGCTGGCAAATGAGTCATCATAGAATCACAGAATCACAGAATCACAAATCATTTAAGTTGGAAAAGACCTCTAGGATCATCCAGTCAAACTGTTAACCCAACACTGCTGTGTCCATGATGAAGCCGTGTCCCTTAGTGCCGTATCTACACAGCTTTTAAATCTCTCCACGGATGGTGACTCAAGCACTCCCCTGGGCAGCCTGTTCCAATGCTTGACAGCCCTTTCAGTGATGAAATATTTCCTAGTATCCAATCTAAACCTCCCCTTGAGCGACCTGGTTTTTTCCTCTCATCCTATCATTTGCTACCCAGGAAAATAGATTGACACCCACCTTGGCACAACCTTCTTTCAGGTGAAAAGAGAAAAACAGTTTCCTTGAGTCTCAAAGGAGTTCACAAGGAGGAGCAACAGGTGAGCACCACAGCACTAGCGCAATGTTAAAAGTCATGGGCTCAGCAGTCTGGATGCATGAGCTATCACACTACTGTGGAATTTACCATCTATGTACTCTCAGGACGTGCAGAAATATGACCACTGGCTAGCAGATGAAGAGATGTAGTCGTGACCTTGACTACATGTCCAATCAAATGAAAATTACAGTTTATGTCCTCTGGGTTGCTGCCTCGTGCTTTAGGCATTAGGTTCTCTCTTGATATTATGCAGCCCATGTGCTGCATGAAGATCATCAGGCTTCCTGATACCTGGCACAAAAAAGTGCGGACTTTACTGCAATTAAAACCTTCCCACTGGCCTCCCCAACAGACTCCTCTCCATAAAATTCCTGCATCTTGCCATTGGAAAGGTGCTAATTTCTTACGACCTCTTCTCTGAGCACTGAAAGGTTCCTTGTTCTGAAAAAAGGCTGTGAAGACTGTGACATGGTCACAGGCTGGAGGCTTTAAAAGATCACCTGCTGAAAACATTGTAAGGTCTCTCTTTTCCTCACACTGCTGTGTGCTCTCCCACTGCCTCTGCAACTGCTAAGAAATCTTCTGGGTTACTCAATATTTCCAAACTGCTCAATGCAGCTAAAGTGATTTCAGAGATTTCTCATCTTAATTGTCTTTGTTTGACCCACTGACAGGCTAGGAAACAGCTCCTTTGCTTCTGGGGTGTCGTTTCTGTTCAGTCTTCACACAACTACCTCCCATCAGACTCTTGTGTTTGCCTTGGGTCTGAGAACTGGCCACAGGTGAGTGACACACAGTCTTCTTTACCTGAAGAGAAATGTGGAAATGAAATGCAGACTTCTGCTGTTACACGTTGCATTGTTTCCTCCAATTCCTTCTCTCTCAAGCTTTCTGTTTTAAGGCAAAATTTTTTTAACAGGTGTAAGTTGAATGTAAAATGTCAGCTGGCTGAGCCTGGTTTAGCAGTCAGCTAATATCAACTGGTTTCTGCAGTGAATTCATTTCCACAGGTCACCTTCAGTTCCTAATTTCCTGCCAGTTTTATTAATTTAGACAAATATATTACCTTTTCTTGTTACAGATCTATCTCTAAGAGTCAGCCAGAGTACTACATTGAGCACTTCATTTGAGCTAATATGAAAAATGAAATAATATGAAATAACTCTGGAAACACCAAAATTAGGTGATGCCTGAGCTGTTAGATAAAAATTTCACTTCTTGTATAACTGCAAATGCTGTTTTCACCATTTCAACAGCAATTCTAACTACCGACAGCATCTTCTCACTGTTGAAGGTGTTCTCCTGGCCCCTACACCTTTGGATTCCTCACGTGGGTACATAGGCCAGTTTCTCAGCTCATTGTAACAACTCAGAAACCACTTTATGTCAGTGAAATGATGCAGATTTTTGCTTACTGATCTGCTCAGTTTACTTACCAACAAAGAAGGCAGGTTTTCAGGTAAAATTAAGAATGTCTTTTGATTGCTTTCTAGCATCCACAGTCAGGCAGAAATATTCATTTATCTAACACAGATGTTTTAGCAGTTGAGCAAGGAAAGAAATGACTGCAGGTTATAATACTTTGTTGTTGATGTGTTCCTCATTAAGACCATATGTCCACAGCAATTGTAAAGCACTGTACAAAACCACACTTCTATGTCATTGCTGGCCTTCCTGAACTAGCACAAGCCATAGATGGAAGAGTTTTGTCATACATTTGCCTGTACTTGCCTTTAACTCTGCTTGTTCCACCTCCATTTTCTTGATTGCAGCTCCAGCCCAGCCATGGTGTCACCTCTCTCAATGCAGCAAATGTTCTGCTGATGTAACTGCTGTTATCATTCTTTGCATTTTAATCTCTTCAGAAGCTGAGATAGCAGCTGGGAAAACATTAATCTTATCGAAAGAGGTATACATGAAATGTAGCAGAATCTTTCCCCCTCTTATAGTAAAGAAAACTGAACAACAAATAAAAATCTGGCTATTAAATTACTTTTTCCCTGGTTAGTGTTATTTAGCAGATTTATGGACTTCCTCTATGACAGGGAGGTAGGAACCTGGTGATCTCGAAATGTGCGTTCCAACCCAAAGCACACTATGATTCTATTCCATGTGGATTGATATCGCGGCTGGGAGAGATCAAGCTGCCTGGGGAGATCAAGCTTCCAGTTTAATATTTTCTTCTTTTTGGCTTCTTTCATGAATGAAATCCTTTTTTTCTTGTATAAGGTTAAATATATTCCCCATGGATAAACTGTTCTGGGTGTAAGAGTAGCCTCGGGTCTTGGGTCTTGCAACATTGATTTTATTTACGATTTTAATACTTTTATCAGTTCCCATCCTCAAGGCAATGCTGAAACATTAGTCTTTACTGTTTCAAGGTTTGTTTTTGCTTTAGTGGTAGATTCATTAATTACTTCATAAATACTTAGTCATTTACCACATGTGGGTGTGCTTCTATTGTTTTTAGGAGCGTAACTTCTTTCTATTTTCCTGTGTTTTGTAAAAATGACAGCGTATTTTACTTCCTTTCCCGAAGACAGAACGTTTCCATTGGCTGCTCTTGTCTCTGTGTGACCCTATGTCCTGATTCTGATTGTCCTAACAGCTTCAGAGCTACTCATTAGATATTCTTTTAAAAGGACACCTTTTGGTGAATGTAAAGCTGGATGTTTACAATCATGGTATTACAGGCTTTGCATCAGGAACAGGCTTCCCTTGCATTTTGTCTGGGGCTGATTCCTGCCGTGAGGAACAAATACTTTCACTTTCAAGGACACTTCCCAGAGCCCATGGGGAAAAAAACCCTCTGTGTTAATTCTGCTGTGAACAAAAAAGCATCAGGAATACTCTTTTGTAGGCAACCTCCAGGAGCATTCACTCCGTGTGGTGTACGTGCTACCTACCAATACAGCGTGCAGCACTGTAAAAGCACAAATAAAGCTAAAGCAAATCTTTTGGGCATGCAAGCACAGAAAAAAGAAAGAAAAACCCAAACCAGGACATAAAAAAACACAAAGGATTTTATTTTCTACTTCTCACCAGCAAGTGATGTCTGGCCACTTCCTGGGAAGCAGGGCTTCAATACACATAGCAGATGCTCCAAAAGGCGAACACCATAAGCAATGGATGCCACACCTTCCTCCTCCTTTCCCTTAGGTTTTGTACCTGGACAGACGTCCTGTGGTGTGGAATACCCCTTTGGTGAGTTTGGGTTGGCTATCCCAGCCATGTCCCCTCCCACGATCCTGCCCACCCCCCAGCCTCCTGGCCTGTGTGGGGTGGAATGTTGGAGAGAGAGGCTGGTGCTGTGCCAGCRCTGCTCACCAAGGCACTGCTGTGCTGTCAACACCTTTCCAGCTGCTAATGCAAAGCACAGCACCGTGAGGGCTGGTGTGGGAAAATGAACTCCACCTCTGCCAGACCCAATACACTCTGACATAAGGAGATGGTGTCTTTCTGAGGAGGGAAGGAGGGATAGTGCACAGTGATCCATTGGCAACTCTTTAGATTAGGAAAGATGCTAATGTGTGAGCTAATTTTTTCCAAGGGGGATTAATTGAGTTATTGAGTTAAAATAGCTGCTTGCATTTATATCTGTATGAGCATTTGTGCTGGTTGGGGATTAGGCATAAGAAAATGTAGAGGAAATAAAGGACAAAGGAAGGAAGGAAGGAAGGAAGGAAGGAAGGAAGGAAGGAAGGAAGGAAGGAAGGAAGGAAGGAAGGAAGGAAAGAGTTAAAATGAAATTATAATAATTCCAATTATCTTCTTTCTAAATAAAGAACAGGTATCATACATCCTTCTAATGTCCATGAGTGAGATAGATTCTCTATAATGAGCAGAGTCTGATCAAGACTGGCTCAGCTAAAATACCAAGGCCCGGAGGGAGATTTATTTCTGTTCCTCTTCCTTTTACCTCCTAGGAAACCAGAGAGCAAAGCAAATTGCAACAATTTGTGACTGTAAAGCAAACACAGAGTTCTAATTATATTGTTTTTCACCAACAGTTGCTTTAAATACACTCTCCCGGCTTGTGTTTGCTTTTCTAAAGCCCATTAGTTCTGTCGGTAGTGTTTTTCCTGGAGGAGAAAGTTATTCTAGCTGAGAAGCCTTTGATTATTTTCATTATTATCTGAGACACTGGCACGACTTACGAAACATTCACTATGGCCTCCGGCCTCTTCAAATGCTGCTGTCTCTCTTCAGCATCCCTTGATTTGGTTTAAGAGTTTCATCTAATTCAACTGACAGAAAATAATTTAGTCAGGTCTTAAAGCAGGTTTCTTTCTTGACCTACAAATCTAATTTCTGATCAGCATTTGCTCTTTGGTTGCTGTAGAAATTTGGACATAGACAGACAGATGGACAGACGTACTCTATTCTGGTGCCCTTTATTTACTTTGCATTCTGGATGTCATGACATATGCTCCCATGGCACATCCTTGCACGTACTTTTCTTTCACAATGCTGGCTGTATGTACACTCTGAACTGTAGCTGATGGACCACTGATTACGGGTCTAAGTGTTAAGAGGAGAGCACCAACACCGAGGCTGTTTCTCTAAGGATGATCAAAAAAGGAGGAAAGCAGATTAGGCAGTTTTAAGTTGATGTCTGTGCTGAGTGGTTCTAACAAACTACAAAAACAACATGCATTTTGGAAAAGTGCCTTGTGTCATGGCTTACATGAATATCTTTTTCTTCCCATTTTTTAAGCTGCTTCCACCTTGCTACAGTCATCCTTTGTCTCCAAGGATAAGAAACCAGGAAAGGAAGGCAAGAGACCACCATGGATGAGTCGAGACCTGCTGGTCAAACTGAAGGACAAGAAAGAAGTGCACAGGCAGTGGAAGCAGAGACATGATAATGGTGTTTTAGCTTTACAATTTGCTTTGTCATGAGCTTAATATATATGTAAATTAATGTAGATGTAAAGTCATTTCCTTTGGCTAATGCCAGATGAAAGAACACCTCCCATCAGAATATTGTTGCAGTTAACTTAAGAAATGGCAGTAATTATGAACAGCTTTTCTGCCAGAGGGAAGAACGGTGCATTTAAAATGCCTCTTAGTTTGTGAACATTCAGCCTCCTACAGTGGAGTTGGGAGAAGGCCAAAGTGTAACATTTCAGGTTGGTTATGAGGTGTAATCACTCGTAGTGCTGAAACACCCTTATGTGGGATGAAGACCAATTGCCCAGGCAAGGCTAAGCCTTCCTATCTACAGTCTGCCCTGTGTACCACTGTGTTATCTTTGCAGGTGGAGATACGTGTAATTGACATGGAGAAAATATGACATAGCTGGAGGACCTGGTCTGGTAGAGATAGAATGGTCCTCTTTTCGTCTCTGAAGAGCTCAGCAGAACTAAAAGAAATTGTATGACCAGAAAATAGAAGGAGGCTATGGACAAAAATGAACTTTTGCCTCATTCAGGGTTATTTAAATATTAAAATGTATCATATGCTAATAATCTTTATGAAGTACATGCTACCACATATATTACTATGTTGCTTATGTCTCTGTCTAGATCATGCTATATGTAAAGAAGTGGAGGAGGATAAGATTGGGCTGTATACAAGGAGGGTAGAAATTTCACCTAGTTAGGAGGAAGACCAAAAAAGACCTTGACGACAGTTGATGAAGACAATACCTGCATCTTTGCACTAGTTCTCCTCCTGCGGTCCATCTTGGATCAGTGTAGGAAATCCTCTCAGTGTATATTCTGAGTTGCAAAAAAGTGGTTATTGGAGTAACAGGGAATCCTGCAGCCTAAACATCATACGCAGGCTCAGATGGGTAGATATAAGCAGAAAAACTACATAAGAACATGTTTCACACACAATTGCATTCGAGGTGGAAAACAAAACAATGGAATTCTATTACAATTCTCCAGTCTCTGCCAGAAACCACAGACAAATTCAATAAACCAACATGGTCCCTATTAGTTAAGTTACTCCCTCAAATGTACAAAGGTAGCCAAGTCCATACTGGTGTATCTTTGCAATTTTGACTGGCAGGTCTCAGGAGCAGAGACCATTTTTTGGTCCACAACCTCACAACTAGCAATGCATAGCATATAATGTGGGATATTACCTGACTATTGGTGAGATGCTCAAAGAACTGAGCATCTATACATGCATTGTTGGAGTTTGTCTAACTCCAAGGTTCTGAAATTATTCATGAGATTGCCCTGTGTCTCTGTAGATGAATTAAATCAAGGCCATAATTAGGAGCTCGATACAGTACTGTGGGTGTGACCTTGTCATGCAGAAAATCACTTTGAAAAGAGAAAGGATCAGAGATTCAGAGGATTTGTTTTCTAATTTTCATCAAAAAGGTCTTTGAAATGCAAAACAATTGTGACTAAAAATGGAACATTCATTCTAAGTAACATGAGAGATGGTTAATAACTTGGCAATGTCTTTTTTATCAGTTTTTATCTAAAATAGGAAATATTGGAAATAATATGAATTCAAGAAAGAGGATTTATCAGTAGGGGCTTTGTCTGTATCTGAGGTAATATATTTTTGCTTTTTTATCCATAGAAGTTGCTCATTTTTCAATAGTGACACAAATACAAATAGCAGTATCCAACCCATTATCTTATTTTCTTTCTTTTAAAGAGTTAATGGAGAGCTACCACATAAAACATGGTGACCTAACTACCAGCAAGAGTCCAGGAGTATTCTGAAGGTTATTGGTAATAACTTTGTAATTTGCATAACTGAGGAATGAACAAGGGTGGGTGCTTCACTGTGTCTGACATTTGAGAAGAAGAAAGAAGGGATCAAGGGTTCAAATGGTGGGAGCTGCTGGACAGCACCATTGCAGAGAAGGACCTGGGTGTCCTGGTGGATAGCAAGATGACCGTGTGCCAGCTGTGCACCCTCAGGCCACCAGCAGCCTGGACTGCACAAGGAACAGAACTGTCAGCAGGGCAAGGGATGAGATCCTTCCCTTCTTTCTCTCAGCAGCATTGAAGCCGTGGCTGGAATGTGGGGGTTCAGTTCTACATTCCCCAGTACAACAGAGACACAGGCTTCCTGAAGAAAGTTCAATGAAGGCACTGGAGCATCTTTTGTACAAGAAGAGGATGAGAGAACTGTGACTGTTCAGCCCAGAGAAGTGAAGGCTCCGGAGAGCATTACCAATGTGTGTGAATAGTTGAGCGAAGGGAATAAAGAAGAGGGAGCCTGAAAATTCTCGGTGTTACACAGTGACAGAATCAGAGGTAATGGGAGCAAGCTGAAACATGAGAAATTTCATTAAAGCATAAGAAAAAATAAATTTATTACGCGGGTGATCAAAGAGTGGAATGGGCTCCCAGACAGATTGTGAAGTCTCCAACTTCATGGACATTCACAGTCCAACAGGAAATGGTCTGGGATATCTTGGTCTTTCAGAATCTGCTAGGAGTGGAGAGATTGACTATTATCAGTTATAAAACGGAATGGAAGAACACCTCATACTGTTGTTAGTTCAGTGATGCAAACCCATTTAATTCAAACCCGTTAGTAACAGGCTCAAAGGGTCCTTGCCAAAGTCATGACAAGGTCCATCTGTGTAAAAACAGGCCCAGGATTCTTTGCTTTTACTCCATAACACAAAGGCATCCTCAGACCCAAAGGTATATTGTTCTGCTATCTTGCCAGGATAGCCAAGAAACCAAGGAGCTGCAGTAAACTGAAGTTCCAAATCTTAACTCCACAGCAATGGTGTTACCCCCTTTTTAACTAGAACCTAGGATGTTGACTACACTGTGCAAGACAGTTTGTCTTCCTTTGATGAAGGCATATGAGTCCCCCTACTTCTCATAAAGACTTCTAATGTGTAATATCCTGAAAAAAATGAATCCTATCAGGAGATCTACTCTTCACTTCTTTTGCACTACCATTTTTTTTAAAGTGCAAATTTTTACAGCTAGTGTGCAACAGAACAAAACACTTGTTTTTCTTCAGTCAGGAAAAGCCCCCAGGGAATTTGCAATGGTACATTTTTTTTCTTGATGTGTGATTTAGATGCTGGACTGAAACCCAGGCATTCAGGGGAAATTTTATAGAGAGAGAAAGAAAGAGTAGAAGCCATTTATCCCTGTTTTTTGTTTCCCAAATATAGATTCCCTCTCAGAGATTCTACTGTTCTGGAAAAGCCTCTCTTAGTCCTGCAGAGTTCTATGACATTTCATTATACTCTGGCTTCAGTTTGTAAAAGATTTGTTGAAGCTTTCACTGCTCTAATGAGTAGAAACAAACATTGTGATGCTTCAAACAGATCTGTTTCACAATTTTATTTTCTGGTTTTCTTTCACTTTCTAGACTCAAACACTTGAAGAACAAAACTCTCAGCCATGTGTAAAAATAGACTTTCTTTCCCTGATGCAGTCAAATTGTACAGTCTGTAGCAACTGCCAGGATATCTGATGAGGTAGCCTGGGCCTTTTTGTCTTCTTTCCAGAAAGTCAAAAAAAGGCCAAAGACTAGTTTATTCTCTACATAGGGTAACTGGGGTTTATTATGTTCTGGTTTTGTTGGATTTACTTCAGCCTTTTAAAGAAAATCACCTGCAAGAACCATTCCACTTGAAACTGTCACACCTCCCTTTTGGAAGAGGCAAGATCCTTGAAAGAGGAGACTGAGAGCTCATTGTAGATACACTGATCTAGCCTACGACATTTGAATTATGGAGGAAAGTGCAATTGAGTTTGAACATCCCTTGTCCCTCTGAAGCTTGTTTTCTTCATGAACAAATTTTGAACAATTTCCTTGATATTACTTTCACTCCATTCCTTCAGAGACCCCGCGTGGAGCAGCTTGGTAAATGTGAGGAAGAGACAATTTTTACTCTTTTCTACACGAACAGAGGAGACAGGAGACATTAGTGCTCCATCACAAAACTGTTGTTGCTATCATAGTATTCTTGTTGTTATGGCTAGTAGTTCCTCTGATTAACTATTCATTTTAACATTTTAACATTTGTGTTTACCTGGAAGCATATGTACACATCAATCTAAATAATAAATACCTAGTTATAGATAATGTCTCTAGGGTAACATCAGGCAGGTTGCCATCCCAGGCTTACCCCATTCAGGCTGGAAATCCAGTGCAAGTCTTAAATATTTTTTCTTGGCCAGTGCAATAATCTCACCTGTCTGATATTCAGTGAATGATGGTGGAAGAGCTGCAGTTAGTAGCTCTTGGAAGGCTGTATTGTGCTTGGTCAAATTACACTAGATTTAATGGGGAAAATAGTAAATATGATTATCAGATTTCCTATAGAAAATGCTCGTTTTCACTGGCAGTAAGACACTTCACACAGAAGACCTTGCAGGCTGACTGCAGCAATCATGCTTGGAAAGTTTCTGTTTTAGAGAATAGCAGGTCTTCCACTATTCATTTCCAAGAGCGTCACCAACTTTTAACTCTGTTCTCACTGCATGCTATGACCTGAAAAAGAGAGGAGATTTATGGCATCTCCAGCATCATGGCCTGTCTGAGACTTGCCCTTCTTCCCCACCAGAGATCACAGATTTACAGTGACTAAATAGCATAATTAATGCCATAGGTCAGCCACTTTTCATCCCATACAAATAAAATTATATTCTGTTTGATGTCCTTTAAGGAGTCTGGAAGTCCCAATCTTTTACTGACCTGTACAATTCATGATCCTGTAACATGACTGTGTATTGTCTTTAGTAGCTCACCTCTTGAGTAAGTATTGTCCTGACTTACAGGAAAAGTTTGTTCGTAAAATGTGAAACCTAGGAAATTGTATCTGAGGGAACACAGTCAAAGAGAAAACAAGTCCTAGCTGTGCTGATATGTCCTCATTGAATCTCTTCAGTAGGTAGAAAAAACATCTCTTTGTAGCTCCTGCTCAGAATAAAAGAGTCAGACATCATTATAGTGTGAATCATCAGCAAAGATGTCTTTCTCCCATCCTAACAAATCCATTTCCCTCAAGTATCCTGATTCTTTTCTCTCACAAAGGCGTGGGACTGTAATAATTTTTGACTTCAAAAACGATTCTTAATCCATTTAAGTTTCTGACTACCAAATTGAAACTCTCATATCCTGATAAATGGAATAAAATTGGAAACAATCTTTCTATATTTTAAACTCCAAAATGGTGAGGCAGATGCCTACGAAACCTAAGCAAGGTTTCTTGGTGACTCTAGCAATATGTGCCATGAGAAAGTCACATTTCCAAGCCTGCCTGAAGAGCACAGTTTCTTTCTGGGGAGAACTGGTTAATGAGATGATCAGAGAAGGAAGAAAGTCTGACAAGTACTTTTAATGCATTCATGCAGAGACAAAAGGGTGTCACTGTAACCCAGAGACTGACATCTCATTCCTGCCCCTTACTGATTCTTCTCGCTGGACTCTGAGCAGCTGTCTTTTGGTGCTCTGCTCTGTTTTGGGTCATTCCATAAACCACTGCCTTGTTTGAATTCAACTCATACCCACTGCCTTGTCACAGAAGAAGTGACCCATACCACAGAAATCTTAAGTTCCTTTCCCCAGTCTAAAACAGACTTCTGCAACGCAGGAATAGCCATGTTCAGGTACAATAAGTGGCAGGTATTCCTAAAGTATATTCCCAAACTGTAAAGCATAAAATCCCCAAAGAAAACCCCAGAAGCAAAGATGGTCAGATAATGTTGCTGTGACTCTGAGCTGCTGGCAAAAGGAAGAATTTTGCATACAATATCCTCAGTCTCTGCAAGAGCGGCTGAACTAAAATTAAGTAACTCAGGTAACTGCAAAACATTCACTTGTGACCAGTATCCTAATCTGCCCCATTCCTAGATGTTTATGACATCTTTCTGTTGTTTCTTTCATTGTTTTAAGCTGCCCATTTTGAGGACTCATGCATCATAAATGGAAATGTAGAGGGAAATCTGTGGAGACGACTGAAATTCCTTTCTTTCAAATTACAGCATCAGTAAGGAAAGCATGTGAGATGTCACAGAACATAGGCAGAAATCACAATTTAATGTGGTGCATATGTGCTCCAATCCACTGAAGGTCAAGGCATATGAGCTTTGAAATGGTTCACAAGGCGTGTGAAATGTGCCAGGGAAATGGCACATGCCAAAAGTTTAACATGCTGAAACTACAGAGTACCAGACCAGGACATGTGCCTTGTAGGAGACTGTAGTCTGGGCACAAGTGGCCAGGCAGGATGGAGGATGGAAAGGATGGTAGGAAGTAGAGTGTTGTCAGAAGTTGCATGTGGGAAATGAAACAGAGAGAGGCACTCAAGTACTCAGAAATTCTGTCAGTCCTGGCTGTGGAACAGCAATGAGGGTCTCTTGGTGGTCAAGGCAAACCTGCTGCAGGAACAACACTACTGGGGTGAGGTTAGGTAGACAGGCATCACTTTTACCAGTGGACTATGAATGGTGTGCAACTACATTTCATTCAGGGAGGTCTCTGGCCTTCAGTAGGTGACAAATTTCCTTGGAAAAGGTCCTTCCATTCCTCTAATCTGCTGACATCCACTTCAGAGAGCACAGGTTATCCCTGTCCTAATTTCAGGCAAGAAAAGCAGAGTGGGGCAGAGCTATCCACTACAAGATCTTAGCAATAGCAGCTGTACAGGCATTCAGAGAGAAGAAAATTTCCAGGGATCAACCTAAAGTCAGAAAACAAGAGGTAGACACTACCTTTGCATCTGATATCCTCTTGTTGTTTGTTATTTAAATGTCAAAGCTTTTAACAGGACCAGAAATTGGAGTCACCAGAGAAAAGAAGCTACAGAATCCTCAGTAAATTATCAATGATAAATATTTGAAGGAGTTTTAGAGCTTGCTGGCCTGTGATTAAAAGCAGAGTTGGACACTGTAGACCCTGACTTCCCTTTGCATCCCAGCATCAGGAAGAGAAGAACCCACAGAACAGTGACATACAGGTTAAATTAAAACTTTCCTGAAGATGTGTTAGAGGCCAAAAGATAATGCTTTACGGCTCATCATTAGAAAATAATAGATGGCATGGCTTTAGTCACCCACACTGCAGCTCCAAGCTGGCAAATATCCACTGGAGTCTTCAACATTATGTGTATGGGTAGGTGTAACAGATACAGTGAGACTGCTCAGTGTTCAAATCAGGCTGGAAGGCTGCACCCGTCCTGGTAAGTTAGCCCAGGAATATCCCAGGCATCTCTAGCAGCATGGCAAGAGTTGACCCCTTAGTAAACTGTCTTAGTTTCCACAGTGAATGGCTGGATGACAAGTGCCTGTGGCAAATGTTCCCTAAAAGATCCTATTTGGAACAGTGTTCAGCTAATTAGGAGCACGGATTATAGTCTATCAGTCCCTGAAAATGTGTTCCAGGAATGCTCCCCTACAAATCCAGACCCATTAATACAGATATAGCTAATATTATTTACAAGATCAGTGCTAAACTGGAGAAGTAAGATAATGAAAATGTCTCTAAGTATCTTAATAATCACTATGACACAGTGAATTAAAAACACAGTCTGATTCTGGGTGTAAAGGAGTCAACAAAGAGGATCCTTGGATTATTTCAGCTGTGTTTTGGCCATCTCCCTATGTCTTTACAGACATCTAACCGAGTGATGGTAACTTGGAGTAGAAATAATTACCTGAGATAAGTTCTTGAGATAACTACCAAGTCGTTAAAGTTCACAACCAAGCAGAATGCTTCCTGTGCACCACTATCTGGCTATCAGCAAACCTCCCTGTGTAGTTTCTTACATTGCAGTTAGTTAAAAATCTAAAAAAAACTTTAAAAATTAAGGCTAGAAGAAAGTTTTGGAAGAGAAATATAATATAGGACTGATTCTTAACCCTAGTACTTTTAATTCAGTTATGTTTTCTGAATTAAATTATATTTAATTTTTCCAAGTTATAAAAAGATGTGTGTTTTCCCAGTAAAAGGATAATTTGAGTAAGTGTTAAACAGAAAATGACAGTCCCCCTGCCCCAGAAGAGCAAGCAAGAAGACAAATAAACAAAAACTCATTATGCATGCAGTAGCTAGTATTAAATCTGTAAGAAATGCCATTATTATAAGCTGCCAGGGACAACTGATAAATCAGGTGGTTATGTCGCAAATCATAGGGAACTGGAAATCTGGACCAACAGCAGTCTGATGTAGGGCAAGAAGGGAAAATGCAAAGTCCTGCCCATGGAAAGGAAAAGATTCACACGCTCTGGGGGCAACCAGCTGGACGGCAGCACTGCACAGAAGGACCCGGGCTCCAGGTGGACAGCAAGCTGACCATGAGCCTGCAGTGGGCACTCAGGATGGTTCAAGGACAAGAGCTGCCAGCAGGCCGAAGATAGAATGCCTCCTCACCAAGTTCGCCTGGTGACCAACACCCCAGAGGGCTGTGCAGCCCTTCAGAAGGACCTCAATAGGTTGGAGAGCTGGGCAGAGAAGAACTATCTGAAATTCAACCAAGGCAAGTTTAGGGTCCTGCACCTGGGGAGGAGTAACATCAGGCACCAGCACAGGCTTGGGCTGACCTATTGGAAAGCAGCTCTGTGGAGAAGGACCTGGGGTCCTGGGGGACAACAAGCTGTCCATAGCCATGAAGGACCAGACAGATAGTTAAGGGACCGGAGCATCTTTTGTACAAGAAGAGTATGAGAGAGCTGTGACTGTTCAGCCCAGAGAGGTGAAGGCTCAGGGGGATGTTTCCAATATATTTAAATAGCGAAACAGAGGGAATCAAGAAGACTCCTCTTGGTGGTGCCCAGTGACAGGATAAGAAGTAATGAGCACACACATGTGTAAGAACACTCATTTTTGCTCTGAGCACACAAACAGGTTGCCCAGAGAGATTGTGGAGTCTCCAACATTGCAGACTGTCACAGACTTTAAACTGGGCAACCCATTCCAGCAGAACATACATGAGGGAGTGAACTAGACAGTCTCCAGTTGTTCCTACCAACATAAGCTCTTGTAGCCATTATGTGACTTTGTGAGTTTGCGATTCCATGAGGTGGATCACGGTGTGGAAACTACTTTTTTCCTGATTTCTGCACTAGAAATGCAAAAACATCAATTAGATAGAGGTAAGTATTGCATAGTGTGATTTTTATGCAAGTTCAAGTTAAGAATTCAAGTTAATTTTATATTAACGTACAGAACCCTTGAGTGGAGAGGTTACTGGCCTCATTTAAGTCATTTGTAGACCCTACAATATGTTAATAGGAATGTACACACACCATCCTTTAGAGTGTTTAGTGTACAAAGCACCACCATTCACACTTCACCACTGGAAGACATTTATCAGATCACAGTATTTAGAAATGAAACATTGTTCCAACTATTCATTAGCTGTTTCTACAGAGCTAAACATTACAGAATGTGGCCCATGGCAATCTTTCTCGAAATATTTAACCTGTTCTTGTTATATCTGCGTAAAGCAATGATGCCTTTGACCTCTAGAATATCTGCTTCAGCATTCAAAATCCTTCAGGCCACCAGACTTCTGTCAGTGTATAGAAGATTTATTAAAAAAAAAACCCCAAAACTAAACCAAAACCCCCAATGATGCCTAAACTGTTTATAAATATGGGCTAAAATTGTAGCAAATAGCATTGTCTCTAAATGACTTACTGTTTACTTTACTAGGAGGAAAAAACTCCCAGGAAATAAAGAGTTTCATGCTAGTATAGATAATTACTGCCAAATGTGATCAGTTTATATTTGGTCACTTACATACGTGATTGTTCAGAAAAATTAATTCATGGTCTTCTATAAACCGCATGTGGGTCTTTCTCTTATCTGTCTCAATTTCACACCATGCTGTGCCATATGATTCCCCTACCTTTCACACCCTATCAGTCTCTTGCTGACATCTCTTTTAACGCTGCTTTTTAGTAGTTTCAAAGTAGTGAACAGTTTTATTTCCCATTGTTCACATGCTCCATTTTGTATTATCTTAAAACAATATTTAGCAGAAGGGCCAGCAAAATTCCTAAAATAATGAGATCTGATTTGGATCCTGTGTAAGTAACTCCACTAGTATAACCCATTTGTCCTATCTGATTTAAGCAGTTCTTTGTTGAACTAATTTGCTGTTGCCTCTGCAGCCCAGTCGCTTATCCAAATACCTCATCTGTTATAACTTTCTCCTGATAATCATGCTAATCAAGTTAAACCAAGCCTGTAATTGTTTCTCAGTCCTCTAGCTTAACTGTTGAAGCCCACTCCTGCTCCACAGCCATTTTTGTCAGTCTCCTTAGAAGGTGGAATTTTTATCTGATACGGATAAAATCTTTTGAGCTCCTGGAATACATATAAATTTGAGAAAACTGCAAAAAAAGTCCACTTTAAACCAAACAAGAGAGCTAAAAGGAAAGACAGAAACACTTGAAACACAATAAGAACATAACCAATTATCCATAAGCTTCTTTTGCCTACCTCTACTCACACTGAAAGCTTGCCCAAACCTCGACCCATCACAAGTATTCTTGTTAGTTTTATTTGAAGAATAGCATTGTGTAAATTTTTCTCTTCAACCAGCTTATAAAACCCTATAATTCTGATATGAAAGAAGCATACAATATAAAAATACTACATTCTTTTCAAATTGCTTCTAACTGTTGGTTTTTTTTTTCTAAGAGCCTATGACAACAAGCCTTACGCAAACTGAAATTCAGAAAACATGCTTCTTTGAAGCATGCTGTGATTTCCATCTTACAGTACTAGCAGAAGCTACAGACAATGCTGCTTTTCTATTTATATTATAAACAGTTCCCTTTCCATTCCCTTTGTTCTGATGAGCTCTCATTGCTTTCTTTGTTCTCACAAAGTGGAAGGATGACGAAATCTTACACGAATTTGAGGAGAAGGACAAAGATTTTTGCATTGTAGGATCATGAAAAATATTTCAATATGAGAATTACATAGAAAGTCAAAGGACCAAACTTATGCATGAAACTAGATGCATGAAACTGTGAACTAGCTTACTGATGTTATCTTTTCAAGGCCAACAGTTGTGCTTCAGAAGAAGAGCGAAGTCAAACCCATACGGGTTCTGTCTGGTTTAAGGACGTTTCCCACTGTCACTGAAGTTCTTTCAATCATTGATATAAAGACATACTCTCTACTGAATTCTGCTGAATATTTGCCAGGAAAAGCAATGCATTACAAGGGAACACAGAAATGTATAGGGCTGCACTAAGCTGGCCCATCTAGCTATTTTATATCTTGACTCTTTCAATTCAAGACTCTTTCAGTGACACGTGCAAGGTGCTGTACATGAAACTGCAAAGACTCCTTAATGAAAGATGAGAGACAATCCCTGTTCTTAAAGTGTCTCTTTCCAATAGTGTCATCTAAGTCTGCAGAGCTGAGGAAGGAGTTGAGCCCGGAAGCTTGATGTTAAGCTTTCCTTCCAGAGTGTGCATTCGGATACAAACGAGCACCTGGTGATGAGAACAGAGTTGTTTCAAAACGTGTCTTGAAACAAAAGTTCCCATTGATAACCTGCTAAATTAAAAGGGTAGAAGACTATGAGACCCCACTGGGTGTCACTCTGATCCCATTCTTCTCAGTATTTTAATTATCAACTTGAGTAGTACAACCTGCAAAAGTTGTACCCATCCAAGAGTAAGTGGAACGTATATACCAGCCATGTGGCCCAAGGAGCCAAGATCCCAACAGAAGAGCTAGTCACTGGCTGTGATGACAGCAAACACGATAATGAAATAAAAAATAATGAAGAAAGAGTCAAATAAACAAATAAATGGGGAAGTATCAGTTAGTCATCAGAAAGACAGAAAAGGATTCTGAGTTATATTGGAAAAAAAATTAAGTTTATGTATGTCAGGGAGATGCAGCTTGGCATTGATGTGTGTTAAGAGTACATTGCTTTATCTGAGAGGCAGTTACTCTCTTCTGGTCCATTTCTAAGTTGTGTTAACTGGATAACTCAGTATTTTTCCAGGGAGATTCCAGAGCCCAAGAAAGATGAAGAAAAACTGAAAAGCCTAGAGATGCTCAGAAAATGCGGCATCTCAGAGAAAGCTGGAAAAAGCTGAGTTAATTTCACTTCAAAAAAAAAAGTATAGAGCATGAGTAATTTGCTGATATCTTCCTAATGCTCCACTTGAGGTTCACTAAACTTGATTCCCCCCACCTCACTAGGAAATGTCATTAGCAGTCAAATGTAGTATGGAAAGCATGGCTGGCACCTTCCATACCAAAATTAGTGGGACCTTGTATATCCTTCAAAAAGACATAGGTTCCTGTTCTAGGCCAGAGGATTCTGAGATCAGGATCTGCAGTGGCAGAGACTGGGTCCTCACTTAGAAGACACACATGTTTGACGGTTCCTTGTAATGATGAGTTTAAAGGCAGCATTTCACCCAAGATATGAAATTTTTGTCTCCCCGTTCAGAAATACCCATCCCTTCCTTACCTGCTGCACATGGAGTCCTACCACGCTACATTACTCTCAAAAGTAAAGTGTAAATAAAGTGAGCAGCATCGATCTGAGATCCTCAGATACTCTGAGTATTTAAAACAAAAGCATAAACAAAGGAACACCCTGTGCTGCTAAATCAGCAAACTCCATGTAACGATCCTAATTGGAAGACCATAGTACATAGAAGAACTAGTGATCCATGAAACAGGCAGTGTGAGTGGACAAAAGCCAGGGCTGTGCTGTGCCCTGCTCTGCTGTGTGGCATACACAGCCTGGCCTTCACACTGTCTTGAGCTGTATCTATTAACTACAGGATAAAGATACCCTGCGTGACTGTAGCAGAGAAGCCTCACAGGCAGGTCCCACTTTGTATTGGTGATTACACCACTTGCATACCCTTGTCTTTCTCTAACAGTGAAGCAACAAGCTCATGTAGGAACCCCCTATTCTTGAACAATGAAAATGTTGAATAGGATTATTTTCCTTGCAAGAAAATACTGTAAGAGGAACAAAAAATGAATAAAGTTCCCATAGGTGGATCTGCACAGTGTGCCGCGCCCATTCTACGCTGCCCAGTTTGACATGACCAGCACCTGAAGTAAGTTTGTCTATATTTTGACTTCTTTCTTAATAGTACTATCTCTAAAAACCACAATTTTAAGCAGTAATTTACAGAGTATGAGCATCTTTCATACAGGGTTTATAAAAAATCAAACCCTCCTGGTGCTAAGTCCTGTCATTCCTTTATCTGTATTTTCCACTCCAAATCCTGAGATGAGCTGTCATTACTAGGACTCCTCAGAGACATAGGTTATGATGCTGTAGGTTATGTAATTATGTTGCCATGCAGCTTCAGGGAAGCACTAGAGTCCATGTTAAAAAGGGTTGGGATGCCAGAAGAATATTTCTTAATCCATTGAACCATAAGAAATCACCATTTTGCACCTTTCTACTCACAGAATTTTTGCCTTATACTGAAAAAGTAGAAAAATGTTTCTGTTTGTAAAGAAAAAATTGTCTTTCTCAGTTGTTTTTTACAATGCCAGATTACGTTTGATTGGTTCATTCCAGTAATAAAACTTCTCAAAATTATAATTTATCCAGTATAAGTGAAATCTGCATGTCCTTCCAAATCCACTGATATGAGTGCAACATCAGTCATGGAGTGGAGAGGGGATTCTGCTGTGGAGATGACCACCTGCTGTTTGCTTCAGGTGTTGCGAGGTTTGGGCAAGAAGCAGGAGTCATAACAAGCAACTTTCTTCATGTGCAGGAAAAATAGTTTTAAAAAAAATTAAAAGATGAAGCTGGAAGCCTTAATGTGGAGGCAGCAATACTTTATGGTTGTGATTAGAGGAGGGATGGGGCACTGCTTCCAATTTCAAAGAATGGCGTTACCACACTGAGTTAGGGTCCACTCACAGGTGAAACTGAATGACTCAGACAAAGATACGGCACCTCTGCAGCTGAAGCCAAAACCACAATAACATAACTATTTATTGGGAAAATGAATGGAAATTCTCTGTCTAGTTATTGCATGTGAGAGACACACAATAGCGTATCTGCCTGGTAGAAGATTTGAAATAGTCTAATAATTCCCACAGCTGTTTTATCTGCATGTTGTCTCTTCATAAACTGATACCTTCTCTATGGACCTCATTACCAGAAGCTCTTTTAGATTCTTTTTCTGACAGAGATTAATGAAACTTCTTAAGTTTATTGAGTGAAATTTTCAACTGATAGTTACACATAGGGACACGAATCCATAATTGTCCAGGATCAAGAGGATTCTTCACTCCAAAGCATTTTGCATCACACTCTGATCTGTAAGAGAGATGTTGTGGAGTACACTTAAGAATGAAATTAATGCGTTGTGCAAATACATTCAAATTTTGTACAACTTCCATGATTTTGTTCCTACCAGTCAGCATGCATTTTAATGCATTCTTCCTGCACCTGGTGCCTGAATAACAACTAAATTGCACGCTACCAACAGAGCTTATTTGCTTTATTGAGTTAGAGATGCATGAGCGAGAGAGGGATCCAAAATGTTTGCGATTTATATAATTCAGATTTTCACTTCAGAACTGACTGTTTTTCCTACCTTCCTGGACTTCTTCCAGCAAAATAGTCCAAGAACCTGCTAAGCATCTGCAAGGACTCTCACTCCTTTCCTACCACTTGATTTGTGTGCATATATGTGGGCATACTGTGGCACAAACTTGGCTAAAGTGGAATAAAGTCCCAAAAAAGCAAATTGTGTGCTGTACTTCAGGTCTTGTGATCAATCTACTGAGTAATCACAAGACAACTATTTCTCTTATCAGAAGGACAGCACCTGAATCTGCACAGGAGTTGCAACAGTGTCCACAGTGTGTTTCTGGTCCTTACAAATTAGTTAATTAACTGTAAACCACAGTGAACCACAGTATTTACTTCAGCTGGCCCAGCACAAAGACACAGGAAAGGACAGGTACCTTAAAGCATTTTCTGTGACAAAAATAGGAGTTATGCTATATCCCTGAGCATCTGTGTGAAATATTACCATTTGTTTTACTCTGCAAGTATTGCAGTCTGCCCAGCTGTCAAACCAGGATGTCACACTCAGCTCTGCAGTGTCTTCATAACTACAGCTGCACTGAAGAAAATGTCTTAAAGTCACAGAAGGAGACAAGCAGGCTCCATTACTGAGCAAGTGTTAGTAACAGGATCAGCTGTTGAAAGGAATTACAAGTGCTGGAATAATAATTTCCTTACATATTTGGCAAAAGAGATTCTCACAGAACCACATGAAAGGAGCAAGAACAAGCATCTTGTGTTTTGTTGCCCAGAAACACATCTGCAAGACTGAGCTGAAGGGTTTTTTTGCGCAAACTGAAACTTTCAAAGTGAATTCAAAGTCCTATAGAGAACAGTTCATGGAAATCCAAATTAGGCCAGCATGACAGAGGTGACTGGAGGAAGTAAAAGTCTCAGCTTAGAAAGACAGAAGAAAGAGTGAGTGCTTTCTCCTTGGCGGAGAAAGTTTTCTCCTTGAGGGCTGAAGAGAGAATACAAAATCAGCCAAAATGGACCACAAAGCACGGGAGGATCCTGGGAGAAGGTGTGAGAGCTGCTCATGTTAGTAGGAGGTGATCATGACAGCAGACCATTTCAGCCTACTGTTTTACATTTGCTGGTCTTCAAGACACTGTCAATTACTGCTGAGTATGGTCTAGGCAGCACTTCCTATCATGTTTCTTTGGTATGGAAAATAATTTAATTTGTTAAAATACAAGTAATTGTTTCTCTGATTTTGAAGTTCTGCAAAAGCTTTGTCAGTCCAAACCATTCACAGTTTTCATACTTTGATCCCAAGGTCTGAGCTCATCTTTAGCTCTAGTCCCTGAAGTAGAATAATGAGAAGAAAAATCAGCTTCCACTAACAAAGAGCCAACTAACAATTTTCCTACAGTTATAGGAATAAAGACCTAAAGCTCTGTGTTCTAACGTTTATAGTTGTTTAATTTTGGCATCTGAAACAGTTTGTATGCATCAGGTTTGCTTAAAAAGAAACATTTTGAAATGATGTATCTTTTCTCTTTTTGACTTTGTGATTTTTTTTTTGCTGGTTGGAGTCTTGGAAAGTTTAAAATGTTAGGTTCTCAAGCTTTCTGTGTGCTGGAGACCTCTAAAAGCCTGTTATTTAAATGAAAAAAGGAAATAATCTCATGACTTCAGAAACTGGTGTTTTAAGACAGGAAATCTGATGAAATGTGAAGTGCCAATCATTCTGTATTGCTTCACATCTCTTCAGGAACAGATCTCTAGCCCTTACACCACTCTTTTGCGAGACTCACTCACCTGTATTGGAGAGTTAATAATCCCAGGGAGAACCATGGGAGCAGGTTACATAGAATTTGCATAATGTATTACCAACATAGCTCAGAAGATGCACTTGACAATTCACTGCACAAAATCTTTCTTATTCCTGCTGAGACAATGGTAAGGAGATTGCAACTACCTGCTATATCTGAGTAATAATGTTTAAGACTCAACTCATGCTTTATTCAGAGGATCAGATTTGTTTGACAATTTCACACCCTCAGGCATGATTTAATTAATATTAGGAGGTAAGCTAATAGTTGTTTTTTTCTTCCTAGTGACTAACTCCACTTAGGTGATGAAAGACATTACTATAACCTGGTGCTGCATTGTCTGGTCTTCTTCGTCTCCTGTCAAAATCATCAGGTGTAACAAAGAGTTTTGTGGTTACTGTAAAGGCCCTACTATCTAGTGCAAATTGAATTTCCTAGTGTATTTCTAGGCTTTTCTGGTTTCTGGCACACAGCTTAGTGTCAGTGGGTGATCACATCTCAGTGATTGGAAACAAAGAAAAAGTTTGAAGCAATGATGGTGCATGTGTCACAGTTCTAGCTACACTGCCTCAACATGTCCCATTTCACTGTCAAAAGACCGGACAACAGCTTCAGTTTCATCAGCAGGGTCCAGTGCCCTCCTCCCCGGCCCCCAAATAAAAACAAGCATCAGCATCTCCACCAAGAAAAAAAACATAGGGAAAAATAATCTGTAATAATCTGTAACCAGGTAATTAATTCAGAGTTCTTTCTAAGACTTTATGGTGTGTATGAGAGACCACCTGCAGACAGAACTAAGCCATAAAATCGGAATTGCCATATCAGTAACCATGAGACTTGAGTCTGTTATTCTGCTGACATTATGACAGCATGGAGAGGGGAAGTGTCTCTGGTAAGACTCCAAGGAGACACAGTCAGAAAGAACCCCTTCCCTGATGTATCTGCACCTCAAACAGGTGGCACAGGAGAGGTTTCACTGATGCTGGCATGAGTTTAGCAGAAGAGGAGACTTCAGGATTCATGCTGCCTTAATGATATAACAGTGTCTGATGCATTATGATATGCTGTAGCCTGAATGATTTTTGGTCTAATTTCTTGATAGACTCAACTGAACCAAAAAAATCTCCCACAAGATACGAAGTAACATTTCAAGCTTCAAAACCGAGAACTATAGGGTCTCTGTCTCCTGAGCTTTGTAGCACAGAGGACTCAAATACACTTCAAGTTTATTAGAGCAAAAAGAAAAGCTTACTTGACACCCTAGCCTTCACCCACTGCCAGTGGGACAAACACTGGATGCCAATAAGTCTTGGAAAAGGAGGAAAAGCCTGGAGAGTAGAGTGCTTGCAGCCTACCATACTTTCCTATGCTACTAGCAATAGATGAAAGACCAGTAAATTCAAACCAGGCATCAGTACATCTCTAATCTACTGAATTGCCTACAGCCATTGAGGTACTGCTTTGCTAATACTTGAAATACATAGAAGGAGTGGGAAGAAATCATCTCATCATAAATGCAAAGTAAGCCACACAGAGGGTTAAAGTTACATGCAATTCATTTTATATCGTGGTGGACACAGAAGAATCTTATCTCCAGTGGGACTTAATCTGCCATTTAATGGCAATACCTTCTCCAGCCAAGCCTGCAGCATACTCTGATCTTTGCTGCTTGAGGTAGCTATGTTGCTTACTGACCTCTTTTGAAAATTCTTCAGAACATGAAGAGTTCATCCTAATGAATAGGTCTTTTGCAGCTCCTGACCTGCACAGAAAGGCTGAGCACAGCCCTGGATAAGGGCTAGATATGTAGGAACACACAAGAGAAGGATTTTGAGAGAATACAGACTTCTGCTGCTAAGCCTATTTCTGAGTACACTCCAGCTTGCTGCTGCTGTCATCTTAACACGCACATCACACAACAATGACCAGTTAGCTTCGCTTAGGCTGCCAGTCAATTTTCAGATCTGAGCTGTGAAGTGACTCATATAAGGCTTTCCTACTTGACAGCAATAAAAAATGATCCTAAGAGTGCAGGGCTGAATTTAATAGAGAAGCACAGTTATCCCTAGCTCAGCCACATTTTCATGAAAGCTCTCCTAACCCTAACTCACAATGTCTTTCTCTCTCCCTTGAAAGCCGTGTTCTAATTCAGTGGCCAGTGATGGAGAAGTCAGCTTTGTCTCCATTGCTGCTGTAGAGTTGTTCCTTGGCTGTGCATGGATCATCGAGACCTGATAGCTCAGCCTGCTATTGATAGTTATCAAGGGCAAGATAGGTCTCTTGCAGTGGCACAGACTTTTCTGCCTCACTTGAGGAGCGTAATTGGTTAGACACAGCTTAGAAGATCAGTAGCCTGAGAGACCTTCAAACAAAGAAGTTGCCAGTCAGCAGAAACAGTCCTGTTCCAGAAGGCAATCCAAATTGCTCCATGGGATGAATCACAGTGATTCCTCTCACTGCCTGGAGGGCTTTTTGTTCTCCATGTTTTCTGTCAGGGAAGTCCAGGGAAACCAGTTCAGAGGCTTTGCTGATATCAGGAGCTATCACACTGGCAGCTTTCCTCTTACCTGTAAGGCCAGACCTGCTGTCAAAGGAGAAAATTGTATCACTTAATATGATTTATTCTTGACAAATCCATATCAGTTGCTTTCTATCATTGCAACATGCTTTTGAGTGCTTCTAGATGGAATTATCAATAATGTGCCTAAGAATTTTTCTCCAGGTTCAAGTTGTCCCTATGGTCCCATTTTCCCTTTTTAGAAAGAAGTAAGATGCCTGAACTTCCTGGGCTCCTGGGAATTTCTTCAGCCTTTGTGACTCATTAGTTACTGTATTTTGGCCTCCTGTGTCCCTAGTAATAAAATCTGGTAGTGAAGAATTGGATCTCAGGAGCTGCTTAAGGGATCTTGCCACTCTGAGTGCCCTCTCCTCCAGTTCAATTAGTGATAACTGGCTAATTTTTAGTTCTCTGTGATTAAAAAAAAATAATTGCAGAGCCATCAGATGGGACAGCTCTGCCAGTAGTGCTGTGAATGAATCCCTTTGAGGTTATTCAGGCAGCCAGGGACTCAGTCCCAGCTGTCCTGCAGGCGACCCTTTCTGACGCAGCTCAGTTAGTGAGTACCTATCATTCAATGGCTTGTGCTGTAAATCAGTTCCTCAAGATTCACTGCATAATTGAATGTGCAGATTGATTCCAAGCCCTGGGATAAACTAAAGGAAAAAAGAACACCTGTGACTTAAAATACTGAAGTAGCACATATTTAATAATTATTTCTGTGATTTCTTTTTCTTTTCAAGCTATGACAGAATTTCCTTCTCTGTTCTGTTAAAGCAACAGTCTTCAAAGAACCTTAAGCCTTTCAGAGAGTCTGTTTTTGTGTTCAGCCTTTGATTTCTCTTCTATAGATTACCAGGACTGAAAGACCATATATGTCAGGACGGGGACCACTGCAACATGGCATGACTTATTCATTATCCAAGCATGATGTTTAAAGTCACGTCTAAATCAGTGCAACAGGACAAATCACAAAAAAAAAGTTACATGTGTTTTAATCATACTTACATAATACATGCAAGATATCTAATACATGGATAACATAACATATCTATACCTATATCTATGTATGTTTTATTGTCTTTTAAAACCTGTACCTAGCTTCATTGCTCTGCACAAAGAGTCAGCTAGCCTTCGTCTTTGATGTGGATCTGCACAGGGGATCTAACAAGTTGTCACACCCTCAACACAGATAAAGTTCATGATATTGTTAGCAATTTTTCCATGGTTGGATAACCAGACTTCATTTCAGGCACTAAATTATATACATGAGATATAGATGCTGCCATATCTTTTAACAAGTTGCTGAAATGTTCAAGTACCCTGCACCTTGAAAAGAAGGAACCTCATTTCTAATCTGAATACAGTCTAGCTATATTTTCCAAGCACTAGTTTCTTATGGCAGAATCCTTGGTCATGCAGACCTGTGGGTCTCGTGGATTGTTATCAAGTTCCTGGTTCCTGACCTTTTCACTGATTTAGCTGGGAAGAAGAAATAGGTTTCTTCAGACTTAACTGAACTTTTTCTGTCCTCCCTTTTTCTCCTAGGTTTTACCATTTCCAGCAACTGTTAGAGTAGTGGGACTGCAGTCTTAACCATAGCCTGGAAGCCAGTGCTGGATGCCACTCCTGGCAGAAATGATAGTCTTCCTCCAAAGAATACTCGTGTCCCCTCTGACTGAGGAGAAGCTGGGGTGATAACCTGTATCTTATTCTTTTGGTTTTGTTTTTTTTCCACATTCACAAGAAAAACGTGTTTGTTTTCCTTTAATTAATATCAAATCTCCATGGAAGTTTCTGTACCAGGAGTATTTAAAAAATAGGTTTGTATTTTAGTTCCATCTGCAAAATTTGAGTTCTCCCACTTACAAGAAAATCCTCATCCATAAAAAAAGGTAAAATCTTGATTTGATGTGTGTGTCATGTCTCGATGACACAATATAGTGCATTATATTCAGTGGTCTCAATATTATTTCAAACTTCATCGCCACAGAACTACATTCTCTCTTTTGTAAGCCAAGAACCAAAAGTATGTTGCCAAAACTTTGAAATCAAAAAACAATCTCAGAATATACACAAATGACAAAATATATTCCGGAATTCTCGTCATAGTGGGTAACAAATGCTTACTTGTGCTTTTTGACAACATACCAAGACATGGAGAGATATTCACTTACATACAAGTCCAGCTCCAAGAAGCAGAGGATGGATGGATGGATGGATGGATGGATGGATGGATGGATGGATGGATGAACAGATGGATGGATAGCTGTATGAAAGAATTATTTCGTGAACTACTGACTAATAGGATGGGAAGATGGAGGTGGTACCATGAGAACTACCTTCAAATTCTCAGAAAGAGACAAAGTAACAAATTATATATTTTTTAATCTGTGCATCTAAAACTGGATAGAAGTGTTTTATTCATGTTATGTCAAGGCTGGGATCAGGACATTCCCAGAATTACATTGAAAATAAAAACTTACATCACTGGACATAAAGAATTGTGTTTTCTCTGTGCCCCATACAATCTCACAAACAAAAGATGTAAACTTTAAAACTGTCATTCATAAAACACTTTGGGTTGTCATGGAAATATGATCACTAAAATTTTGAAACATGGGTCAAAGGCTGTTCTGTAAAATTCAGCCTTCTCCAGGAAAATACAGGACAGAGGAGTCTGATCTAAGGGTACTAGGACAATAAAGCACAAAATATGAACTTAATCTGATATTTGCAGAGAGATTAATGTTGGGTATAACAACAAGTACAAACAGGAGACAATCTTGTCTCAAGCATCATTGGGGAAATAATATTACTTATACTTTTCACTGTTTAATCAAATACAAAGGCTCAAGAGTACTCAGTATCTTGAACTAGAAAATTATTCTTCCTGGAATAAATGAAGTCTACATGGATTTTTATTTTCCTTTCTTAGCCCCCAATACAAAGAAAAGACAGGCCAATGTTCTCCAAATTTTTTGGTTGTGCGACCCTATCAAAAACCAGTTTTTGAGCACACAACCTCAATATTTGTGTATATGTTTGTTTATTTAGCAGTTATAAAAATGTATTACTGTAAGAAAATGCTAGGTACATTACAAAACATGGAAAAAATATTGAAAAAATCCCAATATTTTAATTTTTGTTTAATTTTATTTTATTTATAAATGATACAGAAAATATTTTCTTCATGCAAACCAGTGGATTGTTTTGTGCAACCCTTGCAGAGCATCCCATACTCAGTGTTTCTTCACTTCAGAAACCATGTCCCTACAGGATGTCATTGTAGACAGAGATGAGGAAAAGTGACAGAAGTGCAGAAAAGTGAGTCACAAATACCTATGGAGAGGACAGATCTTGGATTTAGGCCATGAAAATGGAAACATTTGCCAGGATTTTCAGGTAAAAGCAGCGTTGTCCTTCAAATTCAAATCTGCAAATTCATCAAGTGCCTTTAAAATGTGGAATTTGGGTGGTCTTTCCTTCTGCCATCCGGTTCATGGTTGCTGCTTTGTATGGTATACTAAGGTGTACATTATGGTTTGCTTTCAAATATTCTCATCAGCCATGGAAGCTATATTAAAGTTTTTTGAAGAGAAAATCCCAGTGTCCTGCTCTTCCTGTTCCTAGGTAAGATGTTGGAGCTTTAAGAAAGGCTCTCCTCTTAAACTGCTCAATAACATCCTAGGACCCAAAACCAGTTGGATGTGCCCTTTAAACTGTTGCCTTCTCCTTCCATCTCACTTGTAAACGGCGTATTTGGACTTAACAGTTTATGAACAACAAAGGCGGGACATCCAGCTCCTGAAGCAGATGGGAAGGAAGGTAACAGTTCATGAGCCTGCAAGATTTCTTCTCTTGCCATATGTTCTAATTATTGTTGGTGCTATATACCAACAGGCTCCCTGAAAAAATTGGCTCCCTGAAAAAATTGGCTCCCTGAACAATACCTGAAAAGCTATTGCTTTTCAGCAATACAGATGCATCATATTGAAAATGTGTTAACTTCTTACACTGTCGTTCAAAGAAATACTAGACTCCAAGCTGAACAGGGAGTTGTCCCATGGGCACAAAAATTTTCATGAATTCAATAATGAAGTAGAAAGGTTATGAGCTGCCCACCATGTTTATTTTGAACTCAGAGAGGTAACTGCGTAATGTGTGTGATAGGCAGAAAAGCAGCATGAATTTCACATAGTAAATCCATCTCTAAAGGCCCGCTGACATTATAGCCAGTGCTGCAGTTTCTGCTGCCTCAGTTCCCCTGCCTTGGTACATATGCTTCCTAGATGGATGTTAACTTGGGTACAAGTCATCTTGGAAGCAATGTGTGCTCTGGATGTTGGCACCACCGTACCACAGGATCCTGGTCATACCTAGGTAAAATGCCTCCCTCTTTCTCTGCAAATCTGATGGGCCCTGAATAATCAACAGTTGAGAGGTGACACCACGTTTGCACATTTCAAAACTCATTCACCATGAACCTACCGCATAGATAGTACCTTCAGCACATTTCTTTGGTTTGTATTAAGTGACTATTAAGACAGTAGAAATGTCTGTGCCAAAGGGGAAAAAATGAAGCTGGTTTCCAGTCCTTTAATGTTCTTTTACTCCTCACAAAGGTAACGATGAAATAATTTTGCTTCTTCACTGTTAAATCCTCCTTGAGGACCAGTATCAATTCCCAATCCCAGCTCCCATCTTCATTCTCTTTTAGCCAACTCCAGAAATGCATGAATATTAAATGCAAAACTAATTGAAGGCAAGTGGAAATGAGGTTGATTGAGTAATCCAACAAAATACTGATAGAACTCTGCTGTAGAACCTAAAGGAAACTCAATGAAACAAAAACAATCTTTATTGTTAGTATTTCCCAAGAGGATCATTTCTTGGTGAATATTGCCATTCCTCTGTACGAAATATTAAACAAAAAATCTGCTTCCACGTTCTTAGGAATATTAATCTTGAGTCTCTCTTGAGACTGGAAATGCTACAGCATTGAAAGCTAGAGCAAAGTAGGCTTTGTGTCCTGGAGGGTTACTGCTCATTGAGTGACATGGACTTATTTATGTTCAGGTTCCTCAGCTGGTCCCAAAGCTGAACTTCATTCTCCTAGTTCCTGCCTTGAGGTTCAGGGGCTTTAGAAATGTTGGAAGACAGTTTAACATTTAAAACTGAAGCAAAAATAATTGCTCAGTAACTCAACTTCTTCACATTGATTGCCACTAGTTCTCCTGTCTTATTTATGGAGGTGGCATGTTTTCCTTTATCTTCTTTTTCTATCCAGCATACCTGTAGAAGCCCATATTATTCTTTGAATCTCTCAACAGCTGTGGCTGTGACCATGCCTTAGCTTTCCTGTTCCTTTCTCCGTACATCTAGATGGTGTCTACATTCTTCCCAAGATGGGGATCTGTCCTTTGCATTTCTGTCTTTAGTTGGACTGGGAGGCCAAACTGAGCCATGCTGGCCTCCTACCTTCCTTTCCTGGTAACCTACAGGGGAACAAGGTCTTTTGCACTCTGAGAAGAGTGTCCTTAAGGAGCTGTCAGCAATTTTTACCTCCTTTATCCCTAAGGGCAATTTCCCAGGCTCTCAATGCACTAGTTCCTCAAACAGCTTTTGCTTTACTAAAGATAAGGGTTCTTCATCTGGCCCATATCCCTCAAGACAGTAAATTCAATCAAAGAATGATCACTGCAGGCCAGACTGACACCAATTTTGACATCTCTAATTACTTCATCTATGTTGGTAAATTACAGGTCTGGTAATGTTTCTCCTCTGGTTGGGCTCTCTATCACCTGGATTAACAAATTATCCTCAGCATATTCAAGGAGTCTCCTGGCCTGCTTACAGATTGCTGTACTGCTTTCCCAGCAGATTCAGAGTGGTTGAAGCCCCCCATCAGGATCAGAGCCTGGAGTGTGAATCTTCCTGTAGCTGAAGTAAAAACAYTTCATTAACATCCTCCCCTAGATCTGGTGGCCTGTAGTAAACCTCAACCATGAGGTTTCCCTTATTGACTGGACCCCAATTTTTAGCTATAAATTTTTACCCATTTTATCTGTTCATTGTTGGTTTTCCACGGCAGCTCTGTGTAGTTCATCCATTTTTCGCACAGATGGTAACATCCTCCCCACTGCCCCCTACTCCTCCTTCCTTGCCTGTCCCTTCTGAACAGTTTATAGCCACTGATGCAGTGCTGCAGCCATGCAATTTGTCCCCCCACGTTTCAGTGACAGTGACTGACCACAGTGTTCCAGCTGCACAGTGGCTTCCAGATGTTGCTGTTTGTTACCCATGCTGTGGGTGTTGCTGCACGGGCACTCCACCTGGGTTACAGGTTGTTTCACCTCTTTAGGCACCTAGTGCCTTTGAGGCATCCCACAGGTGTTTCTGTGTTGGTTTCTAATACATGACCAGCCCCTAGTTTTAGTCTATTGCTCAAAACTTCATCCCCTTCCCCACTAAATCTAATTTAATGCTCTCCGTATAAGTCTGTTAGTGACCAACATTCTGCCCCACTTTGTCAGGTGAATCTCACAAGCTCAAAACAGACCCAGCTTCCAAAGGCAGGCCCACTATCATAAAAGCCAAAACCTTGAGTATGGCATCAGCCACACAGCCAGGCATTCACCTTTCAATTTGACTCCTCTTTCCTGAATTCCTACATCTGACTGGGAGGACATAGGAGAACATAACCTGTGCTCCAGGTGATTTGGTATTGCTGAGGGATATACAGTCTTTTCTGGTTGTTCAAACCTGCCTTACCACAGACTCTACATAGAATGGTATTGGAGCAGATGGTAATTTGTGAGGTTCACCAGGCTCAGCAGCCTCTCAGTGGCACTGTGAATGCAATCTGTTGATTGGCAGCGAACTTCTCTAGAGAAAAAGTCTGGATGGGAAATAGGTGCTTTGGTGCTTCACAGCAAGGAATCTCCAATGACATCTTTTTCTGAAGCTGCTGTTTCTCTCACAAGTGATGGAATTGAATGGCTGGTGTTTCTTGGATCCTGTCCATTATTACTGTGACGTTCATTCTGCATGCCCACCGCACAGTATCTGTTGTGTAGAGACACTTCAGGGGAAGGTACTCCGTGCAGAGAAAATTCTGCAGTCTCCTTTATATCATGAGTTACTAGTTACAGAAAGCTTGAGGTTAGATTCCTTTGTACACCTTAAGGGAAGGCTGTTGGTCAGTCTGGAACAGCACACAATACCACTTATTGACCTCCCCTCGCATTCCCAGGTACTGCACTGCCTGTTGAACTCCTCCTGTAACAGAGCTAATTGTCTGAAGATTTCTTCCAGCTGGGTCCATTAGCAGCTATGACATCCACTGCCAAGGATGGATGCTAGAGGGATTTCCAGGTACTGGAGCAACAACAGCTATTCTGGACAGGTATTTCAATTTTTGGCAGATCTCTTTGAGTGGAGACATCAGCAGGAGTGTAATGTTTCTGCTTGGGTTTCAGTTGCAGGAAGTGGGCACCATTTTCTTTCTATGGGCAGTCTTGTTACAGATTACAGGGCAGGAAAAAAAAAAAGCAAGCAATGCCCTCTTTGAAAAGACAATTCTTTTGAAAGACTTTATCCTTCTAATTAAAATTTCCTGGAGACCTCAAGTTTCTGAGTAGGCTTGAACAGCCACCAGCTAGCTAAAGAAGTCTGAGAAGTCTAAATATTCATAATAATGTATTTTTAAAACCTTTCTAAGGGAGAGTGGAAAAGAAAATTACAGCAAACTCTGGAATTTTCTGTAGTTCCTTTCCTGTGGAAATGTTGCTTTACAGACCAGGTACAACAAGAATGCAGAAACATTATCAAGATATTGAGACTAAAGTGAAGAAATAAAAATAGGAATTACCCCATTGTGAGTCTCAAGAAAGGGCTAAAACACTGTTAAAGTCACTGTTGGCATCTCTTCTTTGCACCACTCGGTATCTAGTGTAAAGCAACTGAAGTTTGATTACTCAGTACTTTTACAGTATTTGCTTTCCCTTTTCTCTTTCCTCAAACAACATGTGCTTTGTGACATTTTGCTATGAAAGCAGTTTGTAGTAGTTTCACGTATAATGTGACAACTGGCATCTTCTGCCAACTGTCATCTTTTCATGGAAATACGAAGCAGAGCAGGAAAGATCCAGCACCTATTGGTGCACTATGGCTTGCTTCTCTCAGATACTCAGTAATGCAAGGTTCGCAACGTAGAGTAACTTGGCTGAGGTCAGAAGCAGCAGAAGTGGGTTTTACGTAAAAGAAAGTAAATTAAGGAGTTAGCACATATTTGAAAGATAGTGACATTATACTCTGGGAAAATACTGAATGTAAAAGCTGTCTCTCCAACTGTCTTAAAGTAATTCAGTTCCTTGGGTTTTGTTCTTTGGTTAAGAGGAAAACAGAAAGCAGTGCTCGTTACCACAGCGCAACTAGAGACTCACAGCTGTCCTGGTGCACAAACAGAAATTAACACAAGGAGTGACAGTTCTGTTACAAGATGAATCAACTCACCTCAGTTCTTCCATAACCCTCAGGACAGTTAGCCTTGTGGCAAAACAAAACCACTTAGTATCTTACATCTTTTTAGGAAAACTCATGCTCAGAGTACTTACTCCAAGGTAAAAATAAAGTGCCATTTTCATAAGGCATGAAGTCCCATCCCTGGGCCTTCACTCCCTTCAGAATGGGCTCAGTGTCTTATGAGACATGTGCCTGACTAATGTCAAACTTGTCAGGAACTAATCTGTTTCCCATCCCTCTGTTTCTCTATCTCTGTTGTTCCCATTTGAGCAGAAGACTTTGTCGTCACAAATCAGAAATCTTTCAGAGACAGGTGTCATGAAGAGAATGAACAAAAGGAAGCGATGTCCAGAAAGGGTGAGTAAAAGATGGCTGTATCTGTGTGTTATGCATGGGATTTACTGGTGACATTAGTGTTTGACTAATGGTCCAGATTTAGAGAAGAATTTCTATGGAAAACTAGATATTTTCCAGGTATATTGATGAAAAGATCATTGTATTTGGGATCATGATAAAACAGATGACTGGGCTAAGGGTACAGATGCAGGCAAATCATTGAATGCCAGTGACCTTGAACTTAGCAAGATTTTCAACATGGTTTCTTACATTCAAGAAGGAACTTAAAGGTTAAGTCGGGCAGATAATTGCCTGGATGAAATATTGAGAGGATCACTGGGTTCAAAACAAAGTGGCAGATGTGTACTCCACTTGGGCAGAATGATAGGTGGCTTTTCTCAGGGATTTTTCCTGGGCCCTATCTGATATTGGCATTGTTACCTATGACCTACATGAGAAGACAATGAATCTCATCACAGCTGAGGATGACCTCAAATTGGAGTTGTAGCTTATACATTTGAGGGAAGACCTGCCATTCATAGAGACATAAATAAGGCAGAGAAATGGGCTTGCAGAAATATCATGAAATTCAGTGAAGAGAAATGAGGAGTTCTGCACCTGTTAAAAAAGCTTGTTCAGCCTGGAGAAAAAGACAGCTTTGGAGGTATCTCATAATTGTCTTTCAGTACCTACAAGATCATAAAGAGGACTTAGCAAGACTCTTCACAGCAGTGTGTGGAAGAAGAATCAGAGACAGTTGTCAAAAATTAAGTCAGTGGAGGTTCAGATGGATACAAGGAAAAGAAATCGAAGAGTTTTCCGAGAGAAAATGTCCAATCTTCATTCTCAGAGGTTTATAAGACTTTTTGGATAAAGTCTTGTAACCTGATCTGAATTCAGTATTAGTCCTGCTTTGATGATGAAATTGGATTATATACCTATGAATCAAATGTAGGATTCTATGAATCTTGCAAGGAATGAGAAATAAATAATATTTATTATCTGGCTTCCTGATTTCCCAGACTCTGAGGAGCCTCACCAGCCTGTCCAGCCTTACACAAGCTTTGTCATTCCGACAAGGATCGGGGCTAATCCTTCCTCTCCTGAGAAACCACCAGAGTGGAAGCTATGTGGTGAAAAGTCATAGCACAGTTTTGCATAAAGAGGTAACACTCTCAAAGCCACTTGCAAAGAATGTTCTGTGAAGGGACCTGCCATATCCACCCACAGCAGATCCAGGCTGCAAAGCCTACCAAAGTTTATTGTCCAAGTGCTGTGGCAAATGATAATTGCAAATTCCACAGATCATCTGACTCAGTTGTAAGCCACATGCCTCATCCTTTATGTGCAGAAAAGCAGAAGTTCGCTCTTCATTGCATTAAATACTTCAAACAATAAACAGGCTTTTTCATCCTGGGCTTGCTAAAAGGGGGAGAGACATACGAATTCCACTGTGTTCCTCCAACTACAAAAAAAAAAATTGGAGAATTCTGGTGTTGTGACTTTTCTTATAGCTACATCAGTCCTCTACAATGGAATGATTCTCCACCACCATTGCCTCAACATAAGACATTTGTATGTATCTTTCTCAAGAAGAGTGTTGCATGGAAATTATACTGAAATATAAAAGCTTAAAAATTGATTTTCATTTAGAGTTGAATTCCAGCTGCCATTTTGCAATGGGATGTGTATGACAACACAAAGCGAGGGAGGCAAGAAATGTTTAACAGGCAGGCCAGTTGATCAGGCCACCAGGAACTTGAATTAAACACCTTGGATTTAATTCATAGAAGGTCTTCCATCTCAGAGTGCATACTTGCGTTTCACCACAAGACGAAGAGCTAGTAACAATCACACTTTATAGAGGCAAAGAAAATTTATTGCTGCAGTAAGATTGTAAGGTTTTGTGAATGATGCAGCAAATGATTATATTTGCTGCCTTTAGTCATAGACACTGTGCTGCAGTTGGTCTGAAGTTTGCCATGAAGAAACTGAAGCCAGAAACATGTCAAGCATGCAAAACATTTAGGGTTTATGGGATAGAAGTCATGGAGCAAAATAAGAAATGAAGAACAGAGCTTTGCCATCTTATTCCTTGTGTGTAACTATTGACATTTGAAAATCCAGTCACAGAGAGAATCTCTATAACTTCCTCTGTAATCACATGTAATTAGGAGTTTATATTGTGCCCTGAATACAAAGGCCTCAACATGATCAGTGAAAGTCAAAATCATCCCCATCTGAGACAATGAGTTTTATATCTTAGAACTGAAAGAACTCAGAAAATCAGAAAACATTTCAGACTTACAAATTTTTCCTTAAGTCAGCTACTTATCATATTTATGGCTACACTTAATCCTCAGTTGCCTCTATTATTTATGTTAAATCTGCTAATGATACTGTAATGAGTTGTGTACACTCAAAATGGGAACTCATTTTTCAAGGGAAATGAAAAACCAAGTGATTCCATGTTTCATTTCTTAAGGAGCTATAAAAACCTCTTTACGTTCTAATGAAATTAAAGCAAAAAAATGAGAGTACAGATGGGAAACAGATAGAATCAAATTAGAGAAAAGACCAGGGCTTCATTAGGGAAAATCACCGTCGTACACCATGTAGTCAAAAACTTGTGGAAACAAACATGATGGGAACAGTGGATAAACTGAAGCCTGCCTCCAGATTTACCTGCACTGCATCTGAACTGTACCATTCCAAATCCCTTTCACAGGTTCATATGGCAGATGGGTGAAAAGCAAGGTTCTTTTAAGCCCACAAGCTCTACTTTACTGAGTAAGCAAAGCCACACTGTGTGCACTATGACACTGTGAGAAGTACCATTCTGAGCATAATCTCTGAAGAAGAGATTATGAAGATAATAAAGAGAATAAAGAGAATAAAGAGAAGTTTGGAGGATTTTTTAGCATGCTTCCTTCAAGTCACAACAAGACTTATATGCTCCTCTATCTGGCTTCCTAAAATAAAATTTTCCTAAAAAAATTTCCTAAAAACTGATTAAAATCAAATGTCATTGGAGTCTTCATTTCTATCAGCAGTGAACAATAAGTATTTAAGTTATTAAATTGAGTAAATTACCCATGCAGATTTATAATAAATTGACTAGCAAGATACTCTTAATTTCCCTGAGGCAGGCAATAAAAGTTGAGATTCAACAGAACCAATGTCCTATGCCAGTGTCTTCTTCTTTATATCCTATTGTGTCTCTGCAGAGGGTGAACAATTAATTCACTGAAATTTTTTGGTTTGTTTGATTTTCCCTGACTGGTTTTTACTGTGGAGGGAATGGAGAAAGTGAGTCCACTCTCTACTGGAATCCAAAGTGATTTCTCTTCCATACTATGTAGAAATATCTCCCACTGAGTTAGACATTTTTAAAATACAGACTTTTGACCCCCATTTTATACAGTATTTTGTTAAAAGCTACACTTTTGGGAAAAGGCTTTCAATCTTATCAGAACTTTATGTATTTGTTCTTACAGTAACTGAGGGGAAAAGTGCAAGAAAAAATGGTTTTCAACCAGGCACTCTTCTCCTGCATTATGGAAACATTTTTATTTTTAAATAATGGAACCATTCTTAATAGAGACATTTGGAAAGACCAGGGGAGTGCCCTGTACATAGCTTATTCTTTTTATAACACAAATTGACACTTGCTACTAGCCACAGTTTTGCTCCTTCCCTGCGGGTTCCAGTCAGATGTCACTGTTCCTTGCTGATAGAGGAGCTTTGAAACAGATAGAAGGCAGATGGTGGAGGGAATGCAGCATGGGAGGAAGGGCTACACTCTCACAAATGTGCCACAAATGTGAAAGCTGTGTTCTGCATAGCCAGAATCCAATCTCTGTATTCAGTGGCCATTCTGGAAGCCTTTCTAGCTATGACCTCTTCTGAGGTAAAGGCAAAACTGGTATTTGGTGATAGCCAGGCTTTTGATGCCCTTTTTAGGTGCTTACATGAGTGGCCTTGTTTTCTAAAGCTCCCAGACCTAAAGGGTTTTGTGACCAAACACATCCTATTCCCACTGAGTATCTTACAGTCTAGTATCAGGCCTCCTGTTCCAAAAAGCTGGCTACCAAAATTTGCCCACATGTCAATAGAAACAGCACAAGGGTCCTTTGATTTCCCTCTTCTTTTAAGCTCATATCAGGCAGTACAAAAAGAGGAGATGAAGTTTTACCTAATCTCTGCAGCTCACAGGAATAGAAAAATATTTTAATTCAGTAAGGAGCATGTCACAGGCCCAAAGGAATTAAACTGGTAAAAGGTTCAAATGTCTGAGGAAAAGTATCCCAATCAGTGCTTTTTTAAAATTTGGTCACTGCTCAGGTACAGATGTAGAAAATTAGGCACCTCGGTTTGGATGTAATAGGGAGCCACACTGAGGGGAGCTGCATGCATCCTCTGACAGGCACCTGTTCCACTCTTTTGTCCTGAAGGAAAAAACTCATTCTGACACAAACTGGGACACACTTTTCTTACACAGTGTGCAAACAAGTCTATCTCACATGGAAGTAAGGTCCATGAACAACGAATGATACTTTTCCTCAAAGCGTTTGGCTTTTTCTTTCGCTTTGTAAAAATTCTGGTCCAATAATAAAGCAAAGAGTATTTCAACACATACATAGGTTGAAAGAATGTAAGTGTTGGGGCAGGTTCAGAGGAGGGCTAAAAAATGATCAGAGGGATCATGAGGAAATACTTAGAGGGATCTTATATGAAAGATGGAAGTAGGCTCTTTAACAAAGTCTGTAGCAATAGGACAAGAGGTTTTAAACCAAAGGAGGGTAGATTCCAACCAAACACAAGGAAGAAATTCTTTACCATGAGGGTGGTGAGGCATGGGGACAGAGAGGTGCTGGACACTCCATCCTTGGAAATATTCTAATGTCTGTTCACTGCAGAGAAGTTGTACTAGATGACCTTTAAAGGCCTCTTCCAACTGTTTCTATGAATAGAATATTCTATGCAAACACAATTTTAATGTTTGTTACCATGAAAATTTTATTATGAACAGAAGGTATATTTCCAAGTGACTTTTTTACCAGAAATAAAACTTACCACTAACAAGGGTGTTTTTTATGCGGTAGAAAGGAATTAAATAAATGAAAACAAATAGAAATAAATGGAAGAAAGTTCTATCTAGAAAAAGTTACAATAATGAACTCCCTAAAAGTGTATAATTAAAAGAATACCTCAGAAAAGCTATTTCAATTAAAATATTCTCCTTTTATTAATTGACCATTAAACTAATGTACTTTCAATCACATATTTAATTTGCTTTGCTCTACCTTTCCTTTCACCAGAGCATAGAATCAACATTTCTAGCACAGACCGGTTCTCTTGAATGTACTAAAAGGACTTCATGATTTTTCTGGCAGCATAAAACAGTTTACAGGCTTCCAAATATACTTGCTACCAAGGGTAGCCTCTTTCCTTGTTCAGGACATTTAGCCTTGTGTGAATTATTCATGTCTTCTTGTTTAAGATAACAAATCTCTTTGCAAAAGACCCAACACTGAAACTTGCATCAGAACCCTCTGATTACAACAACTTCACCCTAAACTAGCACCCTCAAAGGAAAGGTCTTTGCAACTGTTTTGAATATTCCTCAAGACTGAAAACCAGCACAAGAAAGAGACAAAAATCCTTATATACTTGCACTTGTAACTAGACTCTCAGAGAATCACCATAGCCATTTCAATTTTACACCTGCAAATGTACTAAAATAACAATCAGTTACTTTTAAACAGGTTTGGTGGGATTTTGATATAATGACTGAGATGTCTCATAAACATAATTAATTCCAGCATTTGACCATAATCTGATCTTCTGATTTCTTTTATTTATCCAATTCTATGGTATTTTTAAAATGGCAAAAAAATTTTATTTTCTGATTTAATATTTTGCAGGCTTTGCTCTTTTTTTAACAACTTTCTTAAAAACCACCATTAAGCTTACGCAGGTAATAATACAAAAGCAAGCACACTAACAAGGTAACAGTCTATTTATTTCCTCTCCTTGGCAACTGATGGATCACAGATGAAATAATTTTTAAAATTTAACAGCCAAACAGAGGGACAATCCCTTCTGAATGTGTCATGTAAACAATAATTGAACTAGAAATGTGCAGGAAGCTGCACATACATCTTATTTTGAGCTGTCCATTGTGTTAGAAGTGTGAGACTGGCTCTTACTAGCTTGAAAAACAGACTGTGTATTAAAAATAAGTTTCTGAAGAAGGGATCTTTCTGCAGAATTCACAGGAGGAATCATCACTCTGCAGTCAGATCTTGTCTCCGACCCTTTTAGCAAGGTACTAAAAGGTTCTTCTCAATCCATTCCAGGTGAAGCCAGCCAAGATGCAGGTGGTTATTCGTTTATAGTGCTGGGCAAAAGGGTCCTGTTTTTCTTGGATGATTCTGGTCTTACAAGGATGTAATGTTTCCTGCTACTGTCTAACCCCAAAAAAAAACCAAACCAAACCAAACCAAACCAAACCAAACCAAACCAAACCAAACCAAACCAAACCAAACCAAACCAAACCAAACCAACCAGCAGAACCTGAGAACAGCCTTTCTTGTGTCTAACCAAGCACCCATCTGCCACAGGACCTCCCTTATGAACTGGTCACGTCAGAGAATTTACAAACAAAGTTTGTGTAACATCATCCTCCTCTCTCAGATATATGGCTTCTATCTTCAGCAGTCCCAGACCTCTGCTTCTTAGCAGTGTGTTTCAGGGGCTGCTGCAGACCTTTTTCTTAGGAGAAGCTTATTTCTGGTGAGAAACATAGGCATTGCCCTGGGTTTTATTCCTTTTACTCACATAGAAGTACTCTTTTTATGATCATTTGAGGTAGAGCTCTGCTTTACATAATTATCTATACTCATGTATAAAGGGGCACAGTTGCATATAATTGGTCTTATTTTCATCTGAATATACATGTCTATGACAGAAGTCCTTGTCTAGACAACCCACATGCCATGTGGGGACTGCAGCAGGAGAGGGCTGAATGGTAAATTTGCTCACTGAAGAGTAGAACAGAACCATCTCTACTGCTTTTGGAGAGGTAGAGACCCATCTGGTTTTAAATATAGCTGTTCAAATATATCAAAACATTCTGTGCTGTCTTCATTAGGAGCACAGGGACAGATTATAAATATCTGAAGCCAATCCTAAGACAGGTTACCTCAATTTATAATAAGCTATCTTGCAGTGATTTCTTCTTGGCACACAGCTAGCTTTAAGAGAACAAGACCCTACAAAGATGCTACAAGAGCAATAATCCTTGATGTCCCTGACAGGAGCAATTAGCAGGTACGCAAAGAATATGCTACAACAGTGGTCTGCTCCATAGTGCCCTCCTCATCTCCTTCCAGTCCAAATATCCTCACAGAGTCTCCCTGCCATCAAGTAGGTCTGATCAACAACTAGTTTGAAGTTGTTATTTTGAACATGCCAGTTTTCACCTGTCAGGACCACCAGTAATGGTAAAGGGTGTGTAGAAGAAAAGGAGAGAGTTTTCTCACCTCAAAAAGACAGCTGTAATGCTCCTCATCCTGCCAAACCAGCTATCTGTCATAATGGCCCCACAGCACCAGTCCTGCCTAGCCCTGAGAAAGATACAGGAAAAACTTACAGATTCCTGTTGGATTTTCCTGATAAAAGCCAGGTTGTTCAAATAAAACACCCTCAGCAGTTCTATTGAGCAGGAACTTCTTTCTCTGTGTCAGCTGCCTATTTTGGGCTGCTGCTGGTCTCTCCTTCCTTTCACCAATACCATAGGGTACCGTGAAAGGTAAATCTTGGGGCTTTCTGCATAGTTTTTTCAAACAATGCAGCATGCAAACTGCTCTGCTGTTTGCACTCAGATGTATAAAAGAAGACTGCCAGAGCCAATCCCTTTTTCTCCCACCTGACAGGGAAACAGAGGGTTGATTTTCCTTCTAGCCCTGTGGCTGTTACAGAAACATTTGCAAAGAACGCAATCTGCTGACAAACAGCAAAACAGGCTTCATCCTGCCAGTGAACACTTAGCTTGTTCAACCAGATCTAACTGCGGCTTTTCAAAAGCTCAGCATCTCTGCAGTGTAGCCTTGCAGTCTTACACTGCAGCCTCCAAAGTCTGCATTGAGGGCTGATGACCGTGCACTGCAGTGTGACGCACTCCTACCACGGTGCTGCAGTCTGTACTGGCTGAGTAAAGGACAGCAACAAAACAAGAGCTTCTGGCAGAGCTCAGCATCCCAGTCACCTTCAAGGGCATTGCTTTCCAGAAGCAAAGCTTAAATTTTTTAATGCAAAACTCAAATAGTAGAGTGACTCTGCTTTGATTTCTGTTGTGACAAATTGAAGCCTATTTAAGGATTAACCCTAAGATGACAGTGGGACCTTTGGAAGCTCTGTACTGCATTTATCCTCACATTTTTTCTGATGGAAAGAAGTTCCCTACAAACCTTTTCAGCACTGAATGGCTTTGCACAGCAAATAGCATGTCGAGTTTCAGGACCCATGTCATACAGCCAGCTGAACTAGGGCATCAAAATGGCTTTAAACTGGTAACCAAGCACAAACAATTTGTCATTTCTACCTCACTTTGGCTCACCTTCACATTGTAGCATTTCTATGTCAACTAGCCGAGTTGTGCTCTGGAAGGCCAATCTGATCGTGCATAGCTCAGACTGCAGAAGCAAGCCCAGGACTGAAACCTGAAGACTGCAGTTGTTCCTTGCCCAGCTCTCTCAAAAGACGAGTTTCACTGACAGAACATAAATACTTCACATAGAGCAGATAATGGACAAAACAGAAACAAAATTCAATAAATATCCCCAAGCATGAGAGACTTTGAAGGAAACACAAATATTATTGAAAGACTTACCTGTTCTTGATTGAAAAACCTGAATACACAGCCACAAGCATGAAGAGACCTGAAAGAAATACTGGAACATACAATCACATGAACTTACCTAAACCTTCTTTGCTGCATTACAGGAAAAATAGACTCACTGAAACTTCATCTTCCATTAAAGTCTATGGGGTTACCATTTATTAACTCATGTGGTTTGACTCTAATGTTATTACAAAGAGAATCAGAAAGTGCAGAATAAAAGAACACTCAAAGCATATTCTAAACCCCATCTTGCCATGCGGTCTGCTCACAGTCCAAGAGAAGCACTCTCCTCTATAGCAAAAGACAGAGACATTTCTTTTGGGGAAGTTAAGGTTCCAAGCACTACTATAGTTAAGGGGTTTTGAGTAAAAATACTCATTCTTGGCATTCCTTCTTGGTTCTTAACGGTGAGTTGGGTCTGGTAACAAGATGCGAGAGAATAGTCAGGCGCTTTCAGGAAATACCGCCCAACAGATTGATTTCTCTTATAATAGCTCCTGGCATTTCAATACCTCAAGCTAGCACTATTTCTGGAGGTATTCAATAATGCTGCTTTAGTATTCTCAGAACAGAAGAATCTGGCAAACTGAATGCTTGCAAACTGGGGCAAACAAAATGTTCTCCATGTCACCTGCAGAGATGACTCCGGACAGGAGGTCAGTGGATTTCTTTAAACCACAGGACAGACTTCTGTGAGCTGAAAGAAATATTCTTTTTATTTGCCTTGATAAATACTTATTTTAGCCTAGTCTGTAATTTTCTACTTCAATTTCACATCATAGGAAGTCCAGATGCATTTTTGTTTCTTTTCTCATTTTCTGGCCTGGGTATTTTCGTCCACAGGCTTTCATGCTTACCTTTAACTTCAGAAAGTTAGCACAGATTATCTTAACTGTCTTTTTTTGGAACCTGTTCTGCCTTTCATGACTCAAGCTGTGCTTCTCTGGTCTGACCTGACAACCGGATAGATCAGAATTGAGACCTTCATGGCAGGTCTGCAGGAACACCAGATCCAGCACAGGTAGGAGAATCGACTCCCAGAGTTGTAGCAGTACAAACAATTAAAAAATTCAGTTTGCTTTGTGCTTACATCTTCTGAATACAGTACTGGAAGGAAAGGAACATCTCTGAAAGGACAATTTGCAGTGTCACAGATCCAGATCATTTTCTGACACAGACCAGAATGATAATAACTCTTAGAGAAGCTCTCCAGCTCACTCCATTGCTTTCTCTTATGCTCAGAACCAAGGTGCCTGCATCTTTTTAAAAGCTTCTTCCATGTCATGTCATGTCATGTCATGTCATGTCATGTCATGTCATGTCATGTCATGTCATGTCATGTCAGGAGTTCTCCCAATGGGACCAGAATCCAATTCTGAAAAAAGAGTTTTCCGTAAGCAACCTCCGCCTCTCACAGCCAAAAGAGTTCCTTACACCCATCTTAATGTCCCTTTGTTCTCCCACAAATCCTTCTAAAACTTGCCACAGCCTACAGAAGTGCATGAATCATAACTCTCTACTATGCTAATAAAAACTACCCACTGCTTCTTTTGATGCCATGTCCATCCACACCCACCAGCGCTGTCTTGCCTCCAAATGCAATTACATCTTTCTGTTCAACACAGCCACCTGTGGCAATGAGATAAGATTCCCTGTCTGGTAGCATGAGTTGCTAAAAGAATGCACATAAACAGCCAGTTGTGGAAATCCATTCTTGATCTCTGGGCCAAATATCACCCCAGAGTGATGAGAGCAAAACATAGGTATAAATGTACTGCTGATGCATTGAAGAGAGAGGTTGCGTTGCTGCTTGAGGATTAGCAAGGACATCAGTGATGCTACGAGATTGTTTCCAAGAGATGCAAGCAATTTCAGCAAGAGAACACTAAGAAAAGTCCAATTCAGGACCAAAAAAAAAACCATTCAGAAGCAGTATGCAGAATTTTATTCTGCAAATATTTTCATTATTAAGAAGAGCCACGAAAATGGCACGGAAAAAAAATGCAACAAAACTAAATGCAGAACCTGGTAAGGCACAACTACTTATTAGATTGTCCAAGTCTTGTTGTGTGCTCTTGCCACATTAGGAAACACCTCTGTGGCTACTTTTCTGCCACACTGATAAGCAATCACTTGATGACAGGAGCACCAGACACTGTTTCATAAGGTATGTGGAAACACCCCAAGATTTGAATTGCAGCCCAGGTGGGTGAAAATATCAGGAATAATCTATGAAATATCAGAGAAAGGAGCAGAAGCACATCCCAGAAGTACAGGCTGGCAGTAAAAGAGAAAAATTAGTGTCATCTTTATGGCAGAAGAGTACCGTATTTCCCAACGTCCCCGATAGCAGCACCGGTGTCAGACTACCACTTCCTCCGAGGTTGCCATTCCTTTCCTGTGAGAGCACTCATGTTGCTGACAGGCACTGTTCACAGGCACTTGCCCAGATAAAGTGTGAGCGCTACCTTGGGTCTCTGATATGCTGTTTCCAGATGTTGTCACTTACCATAAGTGCATGTCATTCAAGAGGCACATCCAAGCTGCCTCCTCTGTATACACCCAAGGGGACATGGAAAGGCGTATCTAGAACCAACATCATGCAAAGCCTAACGCTTGCTGAAGCTGGACCTCCTGAGCAGTGGGAAGACTGAGGGAAAGCTGTCATTCACCTAAAGGTGTCAGAAGCTGCCCGTCACCCTGTGAAGTGTTGCCTGTGGTATATCACCCATGAGCACTGACGCAGTCCTAACTTCCAACTTCTGGACCCAAAACTACTTCTGACCTAGATGGGGTTTTTTTCCATATGTCAGAGGCATTAAGATCCTGACTGCTCTATTCTGTTTTGATTGTCTTTGTTAATATGAGCTGAATTATGGCACTCTAAGCAGAGGTGCTGATTCTTCTCGTAGGCTAAAATAAGATGCAGACCTGGACAGAAGAGGCATCTCCTTTCCAAGCTTGCCCCCTGCAGCACAGGTTCCAGATGTCTCATTCTTGCAACTGGTTCCAGTTTCATGCGCAGCCCTCATTCCATATCTGCAGGGTGTTATGAGTAAGACTGCCTAGTGAAGTCCATGCCCTTGTGCTCTCTGGCAGAAGAGACACAGAGATTTCTTGCTTTGCTTTTCCTTTTTTGTTCAGCTACAAGGCAAAATGCTGTTCAGTTTTAGCCCAGGGGCAAGCTTTCTAAAGCATCTGAAGCATACGTATTACTGGTTTTCTTAGGGCTGTTGTGGTTGTGAGTGGCCTGAAAACACACTTGCTGGGAATATTTAGCTGGACCTGAGGAGCACAGTCACAACTAAAACAGATTAGACAGCATGGACAAAGACATACGTCCTCCAAAATACAGATAGTTCTGGGCTGCTGCCTGACAGGAGTTCTAAAGATGTTTTCTTGCAACAGAAGAACAGAACACAACAAGGCTAGTAGGCCTGGATATACAACATGTATCACTCAGTGTGTTCACTTAGGGATTGGAAATGACACTTGCCACACCTCTTCCTGCAGATATAAGAACAGACTGTCTGAACTGGAGATACTGATACCATCTTCCAATTAGCCTTGTCAGGGCGAGTGATGTCAAAATGGGGCTGTTCTAAGAACACATTCATTTGGATGTGGAGAAATGACAAAGACTGAATCCTCTCGCTCTTGGGAAGGACTGTGTAATGTCAAGTCTGCAAATTAGGCTTATGGAGAATAGGGGAAAAGCAAGTTTCAAAGGGCAAATTGCTGTAGTTTCTGCCTTACTTCCCTGTGTCTGCAATGGACAAGCTGAAGGGGAAATTAAATGGAAGCTTTAAAAGAGAAATATTTGTCTAGACTTTTATATTATTACCATACAATTATTTATTCAATAGAAAATCTCACACAAGGTCACTACATCCTGGGCCAGTATTCAATAATTAAGCTGGCACCCAAGGTAAAGCTAATGAGCCCCACTCCTGCATTTGTGTAGGCACATCTATCTGACATGCATGAGTACGAACTGAGAGATTGCACATGCAGATCAAGCACACACAAAGCCCACAGGAGCCATTTGGCAAATCTACCTGTGCCTCTGCACATTTGGGAAGACAAGGTGGATACTGGTAAAGTTTCATTTTTCTGCCCAGGGCATCACTGGCGCTTTGAAGTACCTACCCCAGACAGTAGACCAAATGACAATAAAAAGTAAACAAAGATGATTTTCAGTCTTCCTAAGCAGGAAATAAAAAATGGAAGTTGTCCATTTAAGCAATGTAAGATAATGAACCAGTAACAGCTGTTCATTGTTTCAAGAACCTTATTAAGCAGACCAATAAGTCTTTATGGAAAAGAGAAAGTTTTGCTCTGGTTTTGCTACTCATGGTTCAAATTCTACAGCCTGGGGACTGGCTCTTACTGTGTGAATAGATACTTTCAGAAAGGACAACGGTCCAGAGCCCTTGGAACTTCTGGGATAAACTAAGTCCCAAGAATTACATTTTAGACCATGTGACTATGTGAAGCTATGCTCATACATACCTCTTCTGGTCTTCAAAACTAGGTACTACTTTAAAAAAAATTGGAGCTCAACCCTTTATTCTGAAAAATATAATGAAAGTGACTCTCTTAACAGCTATACCATCACAGGGGTTTCTGATACAGCAAATAAATTTTCTAATTCAGTGGTGACTGAAATGTATTCTTGCATAGTTTAGCCGGGAGTTGAGTAGCTGGCAAACTAGCTAGAGGTGTAAAAGATCTGGGCTGTAGTCCAAATTCAGATACTGATATGAAGCATGCCCTTATGCAAGTCATTTACTCTCCGTTTCTCAGCAAATTTCTTTCTAGCACTTCTGAATTTATATGTGAAAATTTCCAGAAGCAGGGAAAGGCACTAAATGTGTGCATATATCCAGCACAATGAGGGCATCCAATTCTGAGTCAGGGTCTGCAGCTGCTGAAGCTGCATAATGCTTAAGATAAGGATATGGGTAAGCATGTGAGCAGAAAGTGTCCAGGGAGTGAAATTGTGCTTCAGGATTTAAAATCAAGGGCAACTGTTTTAGTTATGCCTTTGTGACCTTCCATTTTTAATCACTATGCTTTAAAGTCTCAGCTAGGTAAAAAAGCAGATTACTTTTAAAATGTCACCCAATAGCTATTTTAACTAAAATAATCCACCAAACACCAAAAATTGTATTACTATGAAATCAAAACCACTAATTTGACATTAAAGTAACCTTTAAAAATCATTCCTCAGAGACAAACCTAACCTTTTTAGCCAAGCAATAAGAAACATACTTTGCATAAGTCATATTAGATCTGATACTTCTCATGAGCTACTGAGAATACAGAGAGGGCATCAAGTGCCTTTAACCTCCAAGGCAGCTGTCTCAAATATATCTCACAAGACGTGATCCTTCAAATAAGGACAGACTTATTTCTCTGGAATTTTTATTGCATACATAATCATAAATGCCAGGTAAAGGCAGATGGGGGGGGATCCATTGATCTATCTTCATCTGGGCTTCCCAAGGGATGGAAATAGATGAAAAGTGCTATCTGTCATCTCACTGTTCTCAATCCAGAGCAGAACCATATTGCTCAGTGCACCCCTGCTGTGAAAATTCACACTCCACATCAGAGAATATGGGTTGCTCTGAGTGTGAGCCAATTTTTGGCTTTTCCTGGTTTCCCTGTGGAACAAGTTTAACCTTGAACGAGGCATAGGATGAGGATGAATCCAAGTTCTGGACATCCCCAGCACAGAGGACAGTTAAGAGGTTTTCCTTGTTTTTTTAACTCTGGTAATGCCAAGGTGGAAACACAGTGAAACAGACTCTATGAGGAACAAATGGAAAACACTTGCATTGATTAGTCCAATTTAGCAATGTCTAATTTAGCAAGAAACATGACAAATGGTGTTTTGCAGAGTGTGCTGGCATTTTTATAGCTAATTCATGAAATAACATGAAGAAAACTTGCCACAGATGGCCTTTAATTGAGAAATAAATAGGTAGAGTGCTAGCCGCTAAAATATCTGTTGAGAGCTATATTTACAACACATGAGCCAACCAAACTGTGTATTATCTACACCTCATTTAGCGGAGTGGTGTCCAAGTAATTTTATTACTTACCCAGGAAATTTGGCAAGGGGAACAAAAAGGCATGCAACAAAATACTTCACGCTATTGCACGCTGTATTTGTAACTCTGTATTCTTCTGTGCTTGGAACCCGTGATGATGGCACAAAGCGGGCTGCTGAATAGCACTATAGTCTCACCATTTCTTTTCAAATATGGATAGAGTGAAGGTACCCACACCCATATATTTAGTGAATTCTGAATGCTGTCCAAGGAGCCCTTTGAGTCAGAAATATCTCTTTGTCTTAGCTCAGATCTGTACACTGAGAGGCTGCAAGAATGTTTTGGCAAAAATATTTTTCCCCAACATGAGTGATCTCTGCCTGCAAACACTGGTTGCTGTGTTTCAGAGATGTTCAAGAATCAAGATCAGGACAACAATTATTTCTCAATTACCAAAATGCTACAGGAAAAGCAGCACCAAAAGAAAGGTAAGACACGACAGAGATTGCAACCTAACACTACAGTTTCTAATCAAACCCATGTCCAAGGCAGTCAGTATCAATACCATTTTACAGAAGGGTAAAAAAAGGTTTCAAGAGCGCTTCCAGGATGTGCCCCCCTTGTCCACGAGCATAACTGCAGCCATGTAGCATAGTGCAGTCTCCCTGTACCCCAGTTTGGAGGGGCAGTTTCAAGTGCCACAAAACAAATGCAGCCAAACAGTCTAGAGATTTCTGTGTCATCTGCCCTAATAGCTCCTCATAAATTAGCATCTTTCTCATCCTCCACCATCCCTCACCTCTCCCCCATTGCTCCTTTCTCCCTCTTGTGTGTGCCACAGCTGACCTGAAGCTCCTGGAGCACTGGCTGGTGCAAACAGGATTACTGACCAGCTGGCTGCTGCTTCTGAATAGGACTGAGTTCCACACGCCTTCCCCTGAGCCAGGCACATTGTATTTGGATTTCTTTCCTCTTGGAGATCTCTGTACCTCAATCAACTTCAATTTTGTTTGTTTCAAATTTAAAATTAGGTGTGAGAAGGAACAGAGAAGATATGTTAAAAAATAGCTGGGTAAATATAGAAATACGGCGCTTTTTTCTTAAGAAATAAGATAAAAGTCTAAGTCTGTGTTAAGGGGAATAATATAATATCAGAAGAAAAGCCAGATTAAATGTGTCTATCTAGTTTTGTTACTAATCTAGAAAGGGTGGGAAAGTGTATTTCTCTGTCACCCTCCCAGAAGTGGCTTTGAATCAGCTGCTGTATTCTGAAGAGGCTCTGGCTACGCCTCTCCACTCAGGAAAATGTAGAGAAAGCAGCAGGGCCAGATCTCTGCTAGAATAGTTAGTACTGACTGATTATTGGGCAGTGTAAGCTGTCAAGAGTGAAATGAATTAAGAAGAGCCCTTCTGAAATAACGGGGTGAAAGAAATGTGCTGGAATGGTATTGGACGTCCAGAAAACAATTGTTTTGTTAATGTAGTACAAGAAAAACCCAGGTAGGAAAGAAACTTTGCAATTGACAGAAGACTGGAGAACCTGTCTTTCAATTTGTAGTGCTAGAACCATGTACATGTTATAGAAAAGCAGACATCTCTTGGGAGATGGAGAGTGTTGGCAGCAGAGGAAGACATCATGTAAGATCCCAAATTAACTTTTGATAAAACATTGATAATTTTACATTCTGAGGAAGCCTTGGGTGTCATGATAAGTCTATAATGAGGACCACAAGGCTTTGCCATTTTGAATATGAGCCTAAATAATGGAAATATCTAAGATAGAAAGGTATCGAGACGTCATAAGACAGGAAACAATGTGGGCTTTTATTTTTGCTACGACAGTCAGTGCAGACTGAGATTATGCTGGCACAAGATGCAGGACCCTCATCTTCCTACAAGTCTCTTTAGGCATTAAAAACAGAGTAGCACAAAGAGCCTGAAATCAACAGCAGAGAGATTGTTTGCAGGAGCAGTAGACAGTGCTGTATCAAATGACAAATGGACTATCAGGCCAGAGGCAAAGGGGGTACTTGTTCATTTTATGTTGAAAACAAGCATACCAGCCAACAGGTAAAGTCTGCCAAAATTAATGATGGAAATAAAAGGAGAATTCAATGGCAGATAAGCAGGTAAGACCTTAGGGCTTATGGTAATAATTTTGCTCCAACTAAGTACATGAATTAACTAGATGAATAAATAGCAATTTGAAAAAGATAGTTAGAGAAGTACCACTATCAGGCGAGAGCATCCTTTATCTCATCTAGCTGATGTGGGGTTTTTTTAGAAGACACTGCTGAAGAAAGGTTTTCCAGAGAGAGTAATCCTGACCAGGACATAATTGTTAAACAGAAGGTGTTATCTGGGAAACAGGTGTTGATCGAAGATGACCCAGGACTGCAGCATGAGGGGACAACTGCTACTGGCAACAGTACACCAGCAACTTTGAACAGGGTGGTCAGACCCAGACACCAGTGGTGTGGTAATCATACGGCCCTGTGATACAGCCCTGCTGTTCTTAGTAAAGACTGTAAGCTTTGCAAGCAATGCGCAAGACCTGTGAACTCAGACCTCTCAGGCTTGCCCTCTCTGAACTTTCCTTGACCTACCTGTAGCTTTGTTTTGCTTCTCTCAGCTGTGACAGCAATTCCTCCAGCTGATCAGGTGCCTGTGCCTGATCTGTTCTACTTTTGCTTCTCTTGGTGTGGTATGACCATAGTTTTGCATGGACAGCAATGACAAGCTGCTACTCGATGTGCAGTGAGATTTATACAATAGCAACTTGGTGACAAAGTGCTGACAAACCCAGGCCTGGTAGGACAGCAGAGGCCTTGAGAAGGACACAGGATGTGACACAGAGGAACACAGCTGCAAACAGATTGCCCGTGGCCAGCTAAAGTGTGAACCTGGAGCTGGACAAACTGGGTTCAGGGGTAATGAACAGAACAAAGAGAGAGCACACTGAGATGGCGCAGGGTGTAGTAAATTTGGGTGTAACATGGAGCTGCAGACCAGTGTAGAAAGAGAGCAGTGTCTCATCAACATATACAAATTATCCCAAGTGATTCTAGAGGCACAAAGAAGAACTCATGACATGAATATTCTTCCTGGTAAAGGACTCTGGATGCTGGCAGCTCCCAGTAACATCCCCCCATGACCTCCACCCGTATGGAACCTCTCGAGACAAGAGAGCAGTGGAAGGGTGAGCACAACATAGAAAGGGATGAAATAGATGAGAGAATGTATGTATGATGACAATTTCATAGCAGTTCTCCAACTGCATTTCTATTCCTTTATTTTTGCAGAACTTGGAGCTGGATTAAAACTGAATATTCCCTTGATATTTCAGTCAAATCAACATTAGATTATTGGCTTTACTAATAAATGAAATGTGCTTCCTTCTCATCCATGAACAAGATTTCCAGTGTAACAGCTTGTTCATTGCAGGACAATGAATAGCAACAATTTGCAAGGAGCAATGAACAGTAAAACTCATGGATTTAAACAGAAAAGTGCCTTTTTCCCTCAGCAAAATGGAAGTAAAATCCAAGTCTGTTGCTCAGAAGGGTCAGGATCAACTAAAACTGGCAGCACCAAAAGGCAACAGGCAGTTAAGCCACAGAACAGAGCTCATTCACTTACAGAACCACGGAACAGTTAAGTTTGAAAGGGTTGTCTTGTGATCCTCTAGTCCAGCCTGTCTACTGAAGCAGGGTGAGCTAGAGCAGGTTACCCAGAACTATATCAAATTGAGTTTAGGGTATCTCCATAGATGGAGACTACACAACCGCTCTGGGTATCCTATGACAGTGTTTGACCACCTTCTCAGTAAAGAAAAATTTTTCATGACTTTAGATAGAATTTTCAGAGAACAGTCTTTTCTATCGTTGTTATGACTGAGAGTTTGGAGCAAGGAAGCTCCCTACACTTGCTGCTTTCCCTTTTTTTATAATTATTGGACCCATGATAAAGAATATGGAGATGTTTGAAAGGTAAAGTTTCTGTCTAGATTCAAACATGCTCATGAATATGATTACAGTGGGAATTCTCCTTTCTGGGACTAAGTGTGGATCCTAAGTGAGAAGGACTTTAGAAAGCAGGAGGGTCCTTTCTGGACCTCATGACTCAATGGGAGGGTTTCTCTGATAAAATTTGTCTGCAGTTCCCATTCTGCCTGCCATAACCAGCTTATAGGGAACTCAGCATTTTACTGTTGTATCAGTGGTAATGTACAAAGTGCTGGTCGTTTCCACATCAGGATAAATGGTTCATCTCATCCATAGATTAAATACTGACAGAAAATTAAACATAAAAAAGCAAAATCTGTTCTGAGATGCATGACTAGAGAATGCAAAATGTAATTCCAACTAAGGCTTCAGCAGGAATACTATTTATAGTATTATTATTACCTGACATTTTGAAAAATATATGTAGCACTTCAGGCAAGCAGAAAGAACAAGCAGATGTTTACAGAACTGGAATTCCCAAAAAAGACTTGAAAGGAGCTCCACCCACAGCTTCAGACACATAAAGAGCTGCTGTGAAGAGGCAGAGAATAACATTTCTTATGTACAAAGTGGATAGGACAGGAAGCAGTGGAATTAAATCAACATAAGGAAGCTGTGTGTTAGGCACTAAGGGAAATCAGTGTGCTGTAGAGAATTGTGATATTCACCCTTGGAAGCTTTTAAATACAGCCTAGGCAATGATGTGCCAGGATGTGTTAGAGTTAGTCCTTCAGTGAGACATGAAGGTAGGCTACATGTGCCTTTTACAGCCCTCTTCTGTCTGATTCTGCACTTTCTATCCCAACTTAACAAATCGTTAAACAGAGTTTATCTACAATGAAATAACTGATTCCTGTAGACTTTAGCAAGACTACTAAAGCATGTAGAATTAGAGGATATTAAACTTGGCTGAACCAGGCCCTAGGAAGAATTAATGAATTAACATGTAAATTCCATATAAAAGAAGATTGAGCTTGTATCTCATATGAAACTGGATTATTTTTAAAATATAATTTGGTTTCCTTTCTCTTCTTCTTTGTTTTTGGGGTTTTTTTTTAAGAATAAATATTCCCAGAAGTAATGCAGACTTTATAGACAAACATGACATTTCTACAGCCAATTTTATTACATTTATAACTCTGTCAAAGTACATAGCAATTTTTTTCAGTGCTCTTTGAAGAGGGTAAGTAGGAAAGATTCTCAGTGATTCTAGTGCGTTCAGTACAGATAAGAACAGGAAGGGAAGGAGAGAAGGTTAAATATCTTTTCATAATTCTATTAGGGTAACAGAGCTTTTGAATCTTTTTAATGCCTCATTATGGACTAGATTCTCGAGTGCTGTAAGATTTCTGATCTCAATATATACGTCATCCATTGTATCTTTCCCTCAGCCATGGTAACACAGAAAGATCCAAAATTTTCTGATCATCCGATGTTAGAAAAATATGTAATCCAAGTCACCAAGGAACTCATTGAGGGCGGAGGAATAACCAGCATGGTTCCCTTGCAGTCTAACAAGGCACTTGGGTGTGTTCATTTTTTTCCTCTCTCCACTGACATGTATGTACAATAACTGGATCACATCCATGAGAGCTGTCACTACACATCTTGGCGCTTCATTGGGCAATCCACTGAAACAGAGGAAGATGAGAGAAAATTACACTAGTTTTCACAGGCTGTGTGGGAAGACTCTGAAAATCCTGTGGCATTTGTCTGATAGTTTCTTACCCATTCTCCCAAGAGCTGTTTTGTTTACAAGATCAACATCTTGTCCTGGGGGGGGTGCCTGATCTCAAGCACAAGATGTAAATGGCCAAGCAATACACAGTAATACCAACTCACAATTTTATAATATCATATTAAAAATAATATTTTAAAAATTTCAACCTTAATACAGTATGTAAGACCACCAAATAAAATCAATGTTTTATGTAGACAAAATGTTCTCTAAAAGTGGTTGGGGAAGAAAAAGATTTATATAAGTAATGAAGGCACAATGAACAATATTGTTAGAATGAGTCCGTTTTATTTATAACATTAGCCCAAAGACTCTCCAGGGTATTTATATTTAAATGCCCTCCTGTGAATATATTACAGCTGTAAAAGAGGATTTGATCTGATTATAAATGTTATGACTGTAGGCAGCCACATACTGCATATTAACAGAATACTTACTGAACTTAGCTGAGGCCACCAACTAGGGCACCCAGCTATCCCTGTGACTGTACTTGATATGGTCTTGTTATAATGAAACCAGTCAAAAATAGGTCTCATGAAAAGCTGTGATATGAACTCAAGAAATTATATTGAGGGGGGAGAGTGTTCAAACACAGTGGCCGTAATTCATAAAATAAAATGTACTTCCTTATGTTTCTTCAACTAGAAAACTTTTCCCCTTCAATGGGGAAATTTTCTGAAAGATGAAGACTTCATGAAAGATGCAAGCAAGGCAACTACAGGGCATCCAGCTTCATTTCTTCCCTGGAATGTCATTTTGACGGGGAACATTCACATTCCTGATTCTTCATCACACTAAGGAGGCAGCAAAGAATTTTGTATCAGTCAAATCCCTTACCTCAGAAGGAGCAGCACAGGGTAAAGGGTGGCTGGACAGCACCCAGGCTTCTTTCTGAAACCAGTGTCCCTCCTGTGTCTGACCTGTGCTTTAGTCATCATAGCTTCCTAACAACCTGTTGAGATCTTCCTGGCTTTCCTCCTTCCTTCAGCTTCTCTGTTGCTATGAGGTCCAAAGGTACATGGAAGTATGGCATTCCCTACTAAAGATGGTTTGGTCATGAGAATTAAAGGGGGATAGACAGACTACTTCCTGCTGCTGGTACCTTCCCCAGCCAGTCCTTCCAGTAACTAGCAGGAATAACAAACCCAAGGAGGAATTCAGGTTAACACTAGCCTGTTACTCAGTGCCTGACTGAACAACTTCAGATAAAAATTATTTTTCTTGTAAAAGAGCTGCCCTACTGTTCCAGTGGTGAAACACCGATTTACACTCACCTGCTATGAATAAGATACCACCTTTCATGTGAAGTCAGCTGTTAGCATGTGGTATCAGTGAAGCAAGGAGGAAATTACAGTTCAAGACTGAGGAACGGTATGGGAGGATGGCAAACTGTTCCGTAGAAGGAGGGCAACGGATATTGTCTACCTGAACTCCAATAAGGCTTTTAATACTATCTCTCATAGGTTCTTCTTAGACAGGATGTTAATGTATAGGCTGGATGAAAAGGCAATGAGATGGATTGAAAAACAAATGAAGGCCCAGGTCAGGAACATGGAGATCAGTGGAACCAGGTGTATTTGGAGGTCAGTAAATAGCAGTGTACTGCACGTGTAAATATAACATTCAATCCTAGTCAACATCTTCATTAGTGATCAGAGTGATGGCTCAGAGTATATCCCCAGTAAGTTTGCAAGTGATACAAAACAGGAATAATGGTATGCCAGAGGATTGTACTGGCATCCTGAGAGATGAAAGCAGGCTGGAGAAGTGGGCTGACAGAAACCTTACAAATTTCAGCAAGGACAAGTGCAAAAGTCCTACACCTGGGGACATACAACCCCAAGCACCAGAAGAGGCTGAGAACCACACAATTTGGGAAGCAGCTGGGCAGAAAAAGACCTGGGACTCCTGGTGGACACCAAGCTGAACATGAGCCAGTGGTGACCCTTGCACTTCTTGCACAAAGAAGGATAATGTTGTCCTGGGCTTTGCTGGAAAGAGTGTTGCCAGCAGGTCAGTGGAGAGGATCCTTCCCCTCTCCTCACACTGGTGAGGCCACACCTGGAGGATCCTTCCCGTCTCCTCACGCTGGTGAGGCCACACCTGGAGGGCTGAGTCCCCTTGTGGGCTCCCCAGTACAAGGGAGATACGGATGTACTGGGGAGAGACCAGCAAAATGCCACAAAGATGAACAAGTGACTGGGGCACCTGTCCTGCAAGGAAAGGCTGAGAGAGCTGGGACTGTTCAGCCTGCGGAGGAGAAGGCTCAGCAGAGCCTCCTTCAATATGCAAAAACCTGAAGGGAAGCTAAAAACAAGAGCCAGGCTCTTTGAGTGATGCTCAGCAACAGGACCAGAGTCAGTAGTTATGATTGCTGCAATTGTAACTCCTTGAGGGTTTTGGTTTCGTTTTTGTTTTGAATTTTTATGATTTGTAAGAATTTTTTTGTTACAATTTGTCCTTTAACATGGTCAGGGAGCGTGGCAAGGCTCTGGGCCATTCTCTGCACACCCTTCTGCAGTCACTCTTAGGCTACGGAACTGCAGTCAATGAGAGCACTTCAGCATTGTGGCTTTCTACCCAGTGTACCTCTGCAGCACAGAAACAGAGTTTCATTTTGTGAGCAAGCAATCTGAGGGCTGCTTCTCTTGCAGTCATCAAGGAGAATGCCTCCAGCTAATGAAGACTGCAGATTTAAAGTGGATTTATTAAAGTACAATAAGGCCCTGTTAATCTGGTGTTTTGCAGAAGAACATCACCTTTTATTCAGCATAATTCCCCTCCACTTTTTATGTAGTCTAAAGGGATCTTCCAAGGAAGATGCAGACAGCAGCTGCATCACTTGAGGAAAAATGTATTTTACCACATGCCTATTACATGGATGAGACATGATTATAAGAGTGGGACTGTTTGCTAGCATTATTAAGGTTTAAGACAAGAACGTTTCTCCGTGTTTCTAAAGAGTTTTATTTGCTCTATAATGTTTACCAGAAATAATACTGATTTTTATACTTCCTTTTTTAGAGTTAAGTATAGCCTTGAATAAACCTCAGAAAATCTGGGAAAACTGCATAGATTCACCTGAGTTTCCTTTTTTACTCTCCCCACACACATCAATGAATGTGCTACTCCAGTTTAAACCTCTTTCCACATAAGGTCAGCCAGCTCCTTCAGAAGGTTTTGTGCAGCCTTTTTGAGAAATATGAATGATGGCATGTTCAATTGTATGGTGTGCACTCACTGTACCTTTTTCATGACTTGGATGAATTGTGCCGTGCAGATATTATAAATCAAACCCAACATAGCATGAAACACAGGCAACAACTGGTTGACGTGATTTGTATCCCAGGAATAGGTGTGTTGTTGCTGCTAAATGGTGTTCTGGAGTTTGTCTAGCAGAGAAAAAATCTGGTTCTCTGAGAGAGAGACAAGATTCCTGTTTGTCTAGCTGAGGCACAGAGCTGGCAGTGCATAGCAGAAAAGTCATGAAGTGTTATCTATTCTTTGTGGTACTGCTCAGTGGACGAGTTGGTTTGATTTCAACATTGCATTCTGTTTAAATTGCCTTTCTGTGAAGCACACTGAAAGACTTATTGAAGCAATGAAAGCTGTTTTCCACTTTGGAAATATCAACAACGCCAAGTTCAATTTGCCATCACTGTGCCGAAGAGCCACTGAAGGAACGTGCGGCATGAACTACCACAGTTCAGGAAAAATCAACAAATATGGTTTTTTACCCCTTCAGTTGTTTGGTGTATGAGGTTATCAAAAAGAAATGGACAGCAACAGACACTGCATTCTTGTGCACAGCCCTGGCAAGGGAGGGTGGTATACAGCTCAAGAAATCTCTGAGGATATTTAGGGTTTCTAGGTCTAAAGTCTCTGATGTCGGGAAGGTGATGTGAAATCAGGAATTCTTTCCAATACAGCAAATTCACTCTGTACAACAGCACAAGAAAGGAAATGCTATTTGTCTTCCAGATGGGAGAAAACTTCACTAGCTACATCTTGCATACTTAAATGCCGTGTGAACACCCTCATCAGCAATTTTTGTATTTATTACTCTGAATTTTGATCTCTTCACTCTTCCCAGTACTCCAGACACTGAGGAGTTGGTCCACAGGAAAAAAAGCTTGCTTGAAAAAAACCTCTTTATACACGGCCTAGATGTTTAAAAAGAAAAAAGACAAAGACAGATGAAGTACAACAACTTCAACTATTTTTTACCTATATAGAACTCTTTATACAATAGTTTGACTCTTTAAACAAGGAACTCCTACTTTTCATTTCCATAAACATACTAGAAACCAGCTTCAAAATCAGCCTTAATGCAATTTTGCATGGACACAGCAGGACCGATGCTTACGATTTCATATTACACGTAGCAAATAATAGAGCTCTTTACAGCTGTTCCATCACCTCTTTGTGTCTGAGATGCTTTTGCAGGCATCTGAAGGGCAGTGCCATTCCCACTTTCTATCAATTTGTATTCAATGTTCTCTCAATCCTTTTAATATTGCTTGAGAGTGGTGTGAAAGGAGAGAAAGAAGAGAAAGCAGAAAGAGACTCATTGTCACTGAATCTGGCAGCAACACTGATGCAAATGGTTCTTTCTCACCCAGCAAATTAAGAATAATGAAAAAAAATCTCCAATTTACTGCAAGAGAAGTCATATGATACTACCTTTGAGTGATTTTTTGTTTCACTGTTAGTAATGAAGGATGATTTTAGCTGGGTGCTGGGTAGATAGAAAAGACTCTGGATCCATCTAATGCTACAATTCAAGTAATTCGTTTATTTTTGTGTAGTTAATTCTCACCAGTCACAGAAACGATATTTTATTTTCCAAGGATAAACAGTTTTACATATGCACTGATTTAATACACTATTAGTAATGGCTTTATGCTCAACCCCTTCGTTTTTGGGCAGAATTTGATTTTCATCCATTGTGTCGTTTCCTGCTTTTTTATGCCCATTAAAAACAGTAACTGTGCTGGGCCTCACCAGACAGGGCAGGAGCTGTCCTGGAGGGCTATCATGGCTGAACTGTTCCTTCGCAATTTTTTACATATTTCATACTTTTAAAAGTAACAGACCAATAACAATAGGTACAGGTGTCATGGCTTGAATTTTCCAGAGGGCTACTGTGCTGCAGAAGGCAGGAACAAGACTGTCTTTCCCCACACTGCATAGTGACACCCTATGATTCTACAGTGAGAAACACCAGACAACAGACAGCGAGGCAGCACAGAAACTTCTTCATGAGATCCCTCACCGTGATTCCTTTACTGTGATTCCAGACTTTTTCATTTGTTTCTTTGTAAAATTAATCTGCTATGTACAATGCTGAGATAGCCCAGTGCTTTTGACGTAGCTGTGAGTTGGGTTTAAAGCTTGCCCCTCCTGCTTCCACCTTCCACATCTTGATACAAGATTTGGGAGGGACATGATGGAATGCATAAAGTACCAACAGGAATACGGCAGTTGTCTTGTCTGTCTCCAAAGAAGATGGAGGAAAGCACTGAGAAAAATTCATCCATGGAGAGGGAACACTCTAGGCATGCATATTTGTTTAGGAGAACACACTTGTGTTACACACCTGACTGTATTGGGAACTGACAGTGCTGCTGGACTGTTTTCACAAGAATAACATCACAGAGAGAGCAAAATTACTGCCCATTCTCTCAGTAAGGGGCCCTTAAGCGTTCTTGCTGTGATCTCCCGGAATTGATTGTCTAAAGCCAATTCCAACACAATGTGGAAGCTTGGAGCAGAGAAGCAAGTTCCCTTTTTTGTAGCATCTGGAGACCTGGTTCTATCATTTATGCAGGCAGTGAAAGGTCACAGCCTGGCCTGGTCACCGTTAATAAGTGGTACACTGACTGTCCAGCACGCCTGCTGTGAGTTACGCTGAGTGAAAGAGAGGGAAAGCTACCACTTCTGGCTGATTGGAGCTGGCTCACACCAAAGCACGTTGATTAAGACTGATGAGGTACCCTTCACCTTCTTTTCATTCTCCGCCCCCAAATACATTTTTGCAGTTTTGCTCCAAACCACGGATGCAAAAAGCTTCTCACAAAGTACACTTAATGGAAGCTTCAGAAGGAGGAACACAGCAGCCTGAACACAGAGCAGGTGCAGGCAGACAGCTGGGCTGGCAGGGCAGTAATCATGGGAAAACACTTGGCTTGGAATTGAGCACACCACCACATACCTTCATTAGTGGCAAATCAGCACACAGAAGGAGAACCAAAGAACAGCTTCGTGGCTGCCTCTTCTGGAAGACTGAAGGAAGCAGTGAGATGGCATGTAGGTCAGGGCACAGAGGCTAACTTAACATGATCCTAAACTAACAGCATGACAAACTGGACCCCTGACTTGAATTTCCATGGAAAGAAGGACACAGAGACAGCAGCAGAAACTCTGAGAAAAAATCAATTAATGAAAGTGCTTCAAAGGAATCAAAGTTTTGCTTAAGTTCCAGGAAGAGGAATATGTACAGTCTGAATCTAGGCTGCCTCTCCTCTAAAGATATTTGCAACAGAGAGAGAAGCACGCTAACCTATAGGAGACCTAAATAATGAGAAACCTCTTAAAATATGCAGTCAGTGAAAAATGTCGCACTTGGAAAATTACTTCTCAGCAGATTAATTGCTTTTTCCAGCATGCGTTGCTTAATAGTTCCTCTAATCCATTGTGGTCTGGATGATGTATTTCTTACAGAACTAGCAGCATTTCATTCTACATCGCCTTTTCTTTGAACCTAGAAACAATGGGCAATAAAAGAGGAGGAAACAAATGTAAATGAAATAGAGTCAGTGGGAATTCCAGCTCACCAGCTTCATACAAGTAATGATTCCCATTTATTTCTCCAGCCTCTAGCTTCTCTATTCTATTTAAATAAAAGCAATGGTCAACTAGCAAAAATTAAAACAGCATGATTTCCCTTTTTTTCAGGGCTTTTTGACAAGGACTACCATCTTTTTGTGGGTGGAGTAAGAGATTTAGTTTTGTATTTGCAATAAACCCCAAGCAACAACATGTAAAACCATAATCAGTTTTTTGCTTTGTCCAGCACTGTGTCTGTTATGGATCCATAAAAACAATTATTTCAGTTGGTATTCCCATGTCAGCTCAGAGGCCCAAGAGAGACCCCTGCTTCCTCTTCTTATATGCTTTTAGAAAACAGTTCCTCTCATACAAGCTGAGGAGCTGTCTGAAATCAGAATATTCAAGAAATAGTAATAAAACAAGGATTTTTAATGCTATTGGTAAGGCACAGGCTTCAATCTTTACACTCACGTTAGTTAACCATCTCATAATTTGTCCTCCCTAGTTGGTGAAATCTATCCTCCATGGTCCATAAAGATTAACTAAATGTACACAGTTGAGACAAAAACGGATATGACTCCACAGAACAGGTAAAATAAACAGAGGGCTGATCCTGCAAACATAGGAGAGCCTGGTACTACTCCCTCAGGACCATGACTAGGGAGAGAACCCTCATTTGGTCAAGGGAAAACAAAGGAGTGGCCTTGCAGTAGAAAAGGCTTTGATGGTGTAGTGCAGTGGCAGGACCTGGTGGAGGCCAAGAGAGCAGTGCCAGATAACCTGCTGCCGTGCAAACCCATGAGGAGACCTGCCTGTGCCACAGGATACATACAGCTGTCCCCAACAGCTGAGCCATCCTGAGCAGACAGCTGGTCCTGTGCATACATCACGTAGCTGCACCACACCAGAGGAAAGGCACAGAAATTAGGCAGCTTAAAAGCTGTTGAACCATAGAGGTTCAGGGTCAGAGTTTGTGCTGACATACACTAGCAATAGGCTTGTAGGGTCTGTCCTTCAATCTAATTCACCCCTAAAGAAAGAAGCAAATCTTTCTTTAGGGGTGAATCAAGGCATCAACTAAATCAAGCAGTTCAAGAGCAACTTCATCCTTTTAAATTGCCTTTCTCCACTGCCCTTTATGCCCTCCTCTCTCTTCACTTAAGCACTGCATTTCAGTGTGGGTGCCTCAAATTGGTCGCAATTCATAAGCATGTTATCCTCACAGCCAGGTATTGACGGGAGCAGCATGGAGCCCTGGGGCTCTGTGGACACCCTGCAGGCAATTCTTGGGATACTGCAGGTGGATTAATTATTTCTATTTCTACAGGCTGCTGCTCTGAGGCATAACATCCGTTCTAGGCATACAAAACAGCAATTAACAATGCCAAGCATGTCCAGACAACTGTCTACTTTGAAATAGTCACACACGTCATCAGGATGATCTGTTAAACTATTCACATTCGCCACTGCAGTTGCTATGGGCTCATCTCCAGTAAACAGACAAAGAGCAGAAGTCAGGGATCAGAAGTGCCATTTTCAGTGCATTGGACCATAGCACTCTGAGAATCCCTGAAGCTTTCAGCTGGCTTGATTGGGAACAGGAGGGGTCTTCAGGGGCACAAAAATTACTATTAGGGCCCATACCAGCAGCTGCCACTAAGTACCAAAGTTTATCGGTCCACTTATTTGCAGGATAGCTATCTGTGGTAGCATGCCTCCTATTCCAGCAGATGAGGATGAACAAAGGAAGACTTTGAAAATGGACTAGGGCCCAAAACAGTCATCAGGTGGAAATAACAGGGTGGACAATACCATGGTGCCATTCCAGACTCTGCAAAGTCTGAAGCAGCCTGGGAGCTATGAAGCTTCATAAGTCATGTTGGACTGCTGGGGTAGAACCAACACTGTACAGGGATGGAGAAAAGACTAATACTCTATTTCAGCAAGCCTTAGCAGAAATACTAAGAGAACTGTATTTGCTTGGAGTCCTTCCGAAAGGTGCTGATCACTTTTGGTGAAAACCCATAGGGCATTAATAAGGACATTCCAGATAGGCTGGAAAAATGAAGACTACCACAAAGGAGGACTTTGGATGGGGGAAGAAAAACTGACTAAGAATCCGGCAAAGGAATCAACATTATACATAGGTGAAGATGCTTAGGACATCACAATAGTATTCTCCAAATATATTTCCTGCTGTAATTAGGGACAAAATCTTTTAGATGTGACAGCATGAAAAAGATCAGAATGATATTTCATTTTCCCTTGTAATTTTTCCATTTCAATTAAGTGAATATAATAATAATATTTAATATTTTGCGTTTTACTCTACTATTGCATTATGAATTAAAAGGATGATTAATGAAAATGGTTGTTTGAATTGCTTTTGAAGACTGTTTATACCAGTGCAAGACTTCTGACTTTTGTCTTGTAGGTAGAACACTTTTTTAGAGTTTGCTCTATTCATGAGATTAATTATGGACAGAAGGTGTGTCAGGGAATATTTGACAGAAAACAGATGCTTACATGACAGCAAGTCCAATCGGTATATTGGAGGTTCCTCAACTAACATTTGCAAAACTTCTTCTGAAGTTGAAAAAAGCATTTAAAGTAGTTATTTTGCTGTAAGTGAAAATACAGTATTTCTGCCCATAGTCTCTTTTTTCCATCAAAATATGGAAACTAAGGGCTGAAAAAAGTTTTCCTTTACACAAATTTCCTTCCATTAGTGGTTAGAAGTTAGTTTTGCTCCATTAGAGCAAAAGCAACAGCAACTTAAAACCCACTCAAACCTAAAAATGCTCAAAACCCACTGGGAAAAAACCACCCCAGAAACATAAGAAAGCCTGGTAGTTCATCTCTCACTGTCCTTAACCTTGGGCCACACTGCGATCTCAGAAATGCTCGTTAGGCCTTAGTCTTGATGAACAGCACCTGAGCTCAGCTCCATTTGAGCTTATGAGAAACATGGTCTGCTCCCAGGAACGGATGCTGTCTGATGAGCTCCTGGTTTTAACAGGAAACTTATTTTTCTCACCTGAATAACAACCCAAGAGGAACAACACTTTTGTTGTTGAGCTTTAATAGAAAGTAACCAACTCAAATTGTGGCCAGGGTGTCGATGTGTTAAAAGCCAGTGCTCTTATGAATCTATAAACAGCGGTCCTAAGTGAGACCCTTTTACTTCCAGCATCTCCTGATGATCTGAGTGGGGACTCTCAGAGCCAGAGAACTCTCAGATTTGCTGCACTTGAAGGACCACTGCTGAACAACGATGACAGAGCCCGGGCTGATACCCCCATTCCTCGAGGCTCAACCCTTTGCCTGTTGAGAAGATGCAAAGACATCTGACATGAGCACTTCACTGAGCTGGAGGGAGAATTTCCACAGGTACCTTGTACATATTCTAGGTCTGTGTGAATATGCTACAGAAAATTTACCTAGAATCTTAGATTCTTACGTACTTTAGGCTGGTAGGTAAGTTAGGGCTATAAATAGGGCTTGAAGTAAATTCTATAGACTCTTTTGTAAATTGTTTAAATTAGGTCATTGTTTTAGTGTTGTTAAACTCTTTAGGCAAAAGCTACTGTTCAAGTCCAGGGCTAAGTTTTGCACAGGAATCCATGCTGAGACTTCTGACTTAGTGGGAAGACCTCCCTTGTTTTTTGCATCCTTACCCTTTCCCATCCTCACCCTTTTCCATCCCCAGGCTCCACACAGATAATTTTTGGTTGATTTTAGTTTCAGATTAATTGGTTTTACGTTTCAGTCCAATTTTTCATCCGTGTGCTTTAACCATGTAGGAAGTAGACTGAACTGAGCAATGAACTTCATTATGATTTCACTTTTATATTAAACCTGTTTTTGCCAGTGCCTTTGCTGGGATTCTGTGAGCAACCTAAAACACTCATTCACACAGAAAGACACCTTTGCAAAACAGTAAGTTTCTGTCATCTTCTTTAGAATTGTATGCCTTTTTTTGGCCAGAGACCACAGCACAAAAACAGGACCGAAGACAGAAGCAGGAAAAATATCTCTGTTCTGCTGAGCTGTTCAAAAGCTCTCAAATGTCTAAAGCATACAGCGCCTAGAGCAGACTGGGAATGTTTAGAAGTGATGTGTGAGGTCACATGGAAAATGCAAAAGAAAGTGAGCTCCTCTAGAGTGATCACCAGGTCACCATGACTTCCAAGAAGTATTACATGGAAAAAGAGAGACCAGGATCAAAATAATCATGAAGAGGTAGCTCCTCATACAACGTCTCATCATGCTGGTAATGCTTCTTGTGAAAAGAGGTAAATTCTTGAAGTTTGCTAGAACCTGAAGAATACCAGAGGAATGCAAAGGACAGATTCTCTTAAACAGAAAGAAACAATTTATTCAGAAAATCTCCTGAGCAGATGCAAGCTGGTATGTTCTTAGGAAAAATATATAACTTGGCATGTTCTCACTATTTTCCAGGCATCCATTCAAAGCCACCATGTTTTGTTCTTGTGGGGGTTTTCTTGCATTAGAATTAGCATTTGTTTGTCAACAATGCCAGAGTCACCAACTTCATCTGGATACAGACAGAGTTTGCAGACATTTGGAATCGTAGCACCATAGAATCAAAGTATCATTAAGGTTGGGAAATACCACTAAGATATCAGCTCCAACTGTAAACCTAGCATTGCCATGTCTGCCACTAAACCATGTCCCTAGGCACCACATCTGCATGTTTTTTAAGTATCTCCAGGGATGGTGATTCCACCACTTCCCTGAGAAGCATGTTCCAATGCCTGATCACTCTTCACTGAATAAATTTTTCCTAGTATCTAACCTAAACCTCCCCTGCTGCCACTCGAGGCCATTTTCTCTCCTGTCAGAAGTACACTTAAAGAACACATTGCTCCCCTACTGCTCCCACAAACCACATGTGCAAGACTGAAATCTCAGCAGCTTGTTACTGAGCAGAGAGGTCTCTCATGGACATGCTTAGAGGAAAGGCTGAGCAAAATCTCCATATACTGTTCTGTTCAAAGCTTGGGTGAGGGAAAGGTGTTGAAGTCACACACAATTATCCAAGGAGAGTCCTGAGCAGAGGAAGATTGAAGAGCAAGGCTAACAATCAGGTGCTCTTACAGAAGTATTCTAAATAGCAGATGAAGTCAAGACAGCTCATCACAATAATGATGGTTAAGGGGACTTGACTTAGCCTGAGCTTTTGCAGAAAACATTAAAGCTTGGCATGGTTGTGCAGAACTGCTTATCTACAGACACACTTCTTAAACCTCTCCTTTGAACACTTGTGTAGCAGGGTGAAGGAATATTGTGATGAGAGGAGCTTGCCAGTCCCAGACACACTGTCTGACCTGACGCCGAGAGGGTTTTACACGAGGTCCTTCTCCTAGACCAAGAAAGTCTGGTGATGAGTGGGATCACCTGGATAATAGAACTAAACTATTGGGTCTGAGTATAATTCAATTTCCTCTTTTCTCATGAAATGGGAAAATCTGACAATATGCCTTTTTCTTGAAAAACAGCAACACATCTTGCTGCCTATAGAAGCACCCCCAAATGTGAGCAAGCCATGTCCCTAGTCACTTCAATGCATTCTTCAAAACCAGTGAAAACCATATGACTAAAGTGCTGATGAAGATACACCAGGCCTTCAGCCATATCAATGGAGGTGTAATAGTGCAACACAGTGACTTTCTCAAAACAGACCAACTAGGCCAGTTCAGGCAAAATATATCACTAACATCCTGGCACTGCACTGGTAGCCTGCCTTGCTCCACATTTACTTGGGGCTGCAAACCCTTCCAGCTCAGAACAATTTGTTTCTTTTCCCAGTATTTCTTCTCCACAGAAATGAATGCTTAGGGACCAAGGGAACTAGTAACCCACTATACATAGCATTTCCCTCTGATTTTTCTTCTGTGAGTGAAGACAGGACGTTAGTGAGTCCAGAAAGCTTCACTGAGTGTTATGGCCTCCAGAGTTCAAAGTTATACATACCTATATCTTTTGTTGCCCAAGTTGTCCACTGTGGTGAAGTTTTCTAAGAGAGCCCAGCAGTGGCTGTTTGCAAGGGACATGCAGCAGAAATCAGCAGAGTCTTTGCAGTCAGGAGAAATATGACCCTAAATGAAAACTGTTCAGAAGCAGCCCAAGCTGCCAAAAACGAAAAGGACAAAAAGAAAAGAAATAAAAAAGAAAAAACGCAGAGTATTTCTGGAGTTGAGATTTGTCAATGAGAACAGAAACTGCCAGGTGCGGGGGAAAGCTGTTACAGTTCTGCACACCAGAACTAACCTAGCTCCAGTTTCTCAACTAATCAACACACAAGAGATAGGGGATAACACAGACAAGGTTAAAATGCAAGGGCTGAGTGCTAAAGTAGATAGACCAAACTGTCAGAAAATCAGGTTATTTAAGGTATCAGAAGAGAACTACCCCAAAACGTGGTAAGCAGAACCAGTCTCTGCAGAACACTGGCAGGCTCTCAGGCTTTTGTGCTGATTTAAGCCAGTGGGGACAACTCCAGTCAGTGGGGAAAAGGCAAGGGGTGTTTAGGATGCAACCACCTGTTTCTGGTTTGCACTTCAATAGGCCCCCAGAGCCTGAAGGCTACGCAGGACAGCAGGAAAAGATGTTCTGTCCAAATATGCTGACTGTTCAAAGGAACAGAGCCAAGTAGGAGCAGGGAGACAGCGGAGCACTTAGGAAAAATACATCACTACTACACTTAATGGCAGGCTGTGGGTATGATGAATTAAACTTTTTCTGAACATAGTTCAGCAAAGGTGAGTTTTAAAGATAGAAATTGAGAACAGCCTGGAATCCTTCTTTTCAGGATGAGGAGCTGAACGTCTTAGCTTTTATTACCCAGTTGATTTAAGGAAAGAAACAATGAGGCATGTTTCTACTTCAAAATAAATATTCTTTTGAAAATGGCTGTTCCTGTGCAGTATTCTCATGCCAACAATTATGGGACTGGGTGAACAGTCCAATCAAGCTTTGCATTATCAAGTATAATGATAAAGAGCTATTATATTGCTAGAGCAATGTTTAAACAAAGCCCCCAGTTTGCTGTTATGTTGGCGGGGACGGGGTGGGGGGAGGAAGGCATAAAAACTATGCATTTGATTTGGGTGTCTTCATGGTTGTTACATCCAATATATTCTGATCTTTTAATAGTCAAAATTCTGTGTTTCAGGAGATTTGGCTTCAAATCACAGCTCTGCTGCAGATGTCATTGTGTGACCTTGAGAAAAACCACTTGACCTCTTTTCCTTTTGTCTGTGAAACAGCAACAACACTTCTGCCCTCCTTCATTAGGGCAACAGGAGTGAAAATATTCCAATTATCTCTGTAGACAACTGCAGTCATGCTGAGAAACTAAAATAGAAAGGGAAAGAAACAGCAGTTACATAATCTTACCACATTAAGATCAAATTACATATATATGTATATAGATTAAGTAATGTACATATTTTTAATATGAGAGGGGTTTTGCGGGAGGGAGTTTTTAGTTTTATTGTTTGTTTCTCTTTTGCAGGGGTAGGATTGTGAATGACTGTGATAAATGTACCTTGAAAATGATAAATTTTATACAGTTTAGTCAGACATACAACATCATGGTTCCAGTACAAGTTTCACCTTCTAGCGTTCTGCATAGACAGTTTATTCAACCGCCTTACATTATTACTTCATGTCAGAAGTCCTGTAAAAAACACCTGAATGTGTTTTTAACTCAAGACATTTGCAATATGGCTGCTAACTGTTAAAATACACGCATATACATTTATGATCTCAGTCACTGAATAAAGCCCAAACTGTAGTAAAAAAGGGGGTAAAAAAGCAGTAGTTTATCAAGGGAAAGAAAGCAGCATTATCTTCTGCAGAGGTAACAATGCACAGCACCAGGAACACTGATTCCAATATAGCAGAAGATATGGGAGTTTTCAAGCAGGAAAGCTACCAGTTTTCCCAGTTAACTCATAGAAGCAGGAACCGTATTTAAAAATGAAAAAAACTAAACAAAACAAAACAAAACAATGAAAGAAAACTGCAAGAAAATAAACATGGATTAGATCCCTAGCTGTCTTTTTTTTATTATTATTTCTCTGGCATTTTCAAGCGCCCTGTCACAATTTACAAGCCTAAGCAAGTGCAACAATGACATTCAAACTCATGGCATGTGGATAGCCTCTAACTCCCACAGGCTCACCATGCATCCTAACACAACCTGCCTATTTTCAAAAACAAACTTCTTGGGGTAATTTCTAGCTTGGTTCTTGGCATACTCCTGCTATAGGCAACTGAAAATACATGTATTTTTGATTGTGTAAGTCACCCGAGGTTTGTTGTTTATGTTTGCAAAATGCTCTGCACAATTATGGGCTTTTGAATAATACAAGGTTTCTCCTTGTGACATAGTTTTTGTTTTATATGAAAAGATGCTGAATTATGGAAGAAATCCTTTTTTTTTCATTAATAAAAGACTGAATAACTAATTCCCTAAGAACTAGTGACATCCTTCCTGGATTTATCTCTCTTTGTACAACAATAGGGTGCTTGTGGACCTTGGGGAAATATACGATTTCCAGTTGACTTTTACTGTTCATTTACTCCTGAGACATCTGCCATCCCAGCTAACACTAACTCACAGAACTGCAGAGCAGGGGCAAGTATCTGGCCCTTCCAATCAGCTGACTACAACCTATATATATATATATGTACTGTTAGCAGTATGAAATCCATTTGAATTTGCATTCAAGTTGTGATGGGAACCAGCACATATCAATGCCTGTGCATTTGCTGTTTATCTTACTCCATCTGCTGGGACATGCAGCTCTTTGCAGAAGCGTCGCAGAGGACAAAAGCTTCAGATGCACTTATGACACGAGTGTATACTCCTCTACTTACAAAGCAAAGCCAAACAAGACCAACAAGGACTTCCAGAGGTCTCATGAACCTGTTAGTCAGCAGATCAGCACTGCAGCTGCTCCATGCCTCTGAAATCACAGTGGGAAGCAAGGAAGGCACAGGGAAACTGAGCTGAAAGACAAGAAGAAAATGAGATTAATAGTTGTTAAAATAAAAAAAAAAAAAATTTAAAGGCTAGTGCTTTGTAAACTGCCAGATTTGGATGACAAACATTCACCTCCAATTCCTGCTTGGAAAGTGAATCAAAGGAAGACGGCATGCATGTAGCAACAAAACCATCCAGTAGACATAGCAACGGAAAACAAAATGTCACATACTCAGTATTTGACAGTGACAACCATGTTCCCAGTTGTTCAGATTGATCTTCATGTTGTGAGTGATGAAATGATACAGAGAGAGATTGCCTGTGCTCCTCTTCCCTCTGTCTTCCTGCCCTTTCCCAAATAATGGCAAAAGACAGCCAGTGCAGAAACTACTAAAGAATAATTTCAGAAGTAGCATTTTTCCACTAGCTTGCACATGGTATATGTAATATGAAACAGCTTTTGTCATGAAAGACTTTCAGCATGAACTGTCAAATATGGTGGGACAATGGAAAAATCACTGTTCCCATTTAGCAGTCAAAAAGCTGGCCCTGAAGTCTCATGTTCTGAACCCCACAGCCTGTACATTCTGCATCAATACTCCTCACCAGTGCTTTTAAAAAGCTACCAGGAAAGGAGAAGTACTATGAGTCCTATCTGTTGCTAATGCTGGAAATAAGGGCCATCTTTTCACAAACTCACAAATTTTTTTATGCTCACAAACCTGCTATGCAACAACATAGGAAACAAATGTCTAGCACCATCATTGTGTCTTCTAAACTGACTTTAGGTTTACTCAGTTTACTACCATCAAGTACTGATGTTGTCCAGGCTTTTTCCCCTTCTGCTACAGCAAATGCAGAAGCCTCTCCAATATTCTTTACTGTGTGCACACAATGGCACAAGTATTCTCAAACCTAGTATTAGCACTGTTTATAAATTGTTTTCATATTCTACTTTCTTATCAGTGTTACAGGAAATTCTCCACAGGGGATCTGAAAAACCTGATACTGCATGAAAACAGATCATACACAAACACATACACACATATGGAGACTGGAAGTTCAGATTTTGGGTGGTGTACTCAGATGGTGAATATAATCAGAAAACCACAATCGAACAAGTAGTTTCGTAAGTCTATTGAACTGATATTCTCCTAAAGACTCTAAAAGAGTCCTCATGATCCAAAGGGACTAAGATACTTCAATAATATTAGACAGATTATATAAATTACAGAGGTCAGTGTCAATGTATCTCAAAACATCTAACCTACAGATTATCCACACCTAGGGAAATATTCCACACAATTTCACATACAGGGCTTAGATGTCGTCATATCCTACTTTGAAACCTGTGCTCCTCTCAGTTCAGAAAGCAGCCAGGCCAGCTGGTCAGGGATTGTCTAATGAGCCCCAGGTTTATTACACACTTTACCTCCATTTTCCTTATCTCAGAATTGGATGAGATCAGGGAAGGTTCAGTTTGTTTATACTTCTCAGCATCACTAGCTTCTCCTGAGGACATCACAGAAATGAGAGACTTGGAAGAGAGAATGAAAAATATTGTAAGCACAGCAATAAAAATTGCCAGGCAACATTTGCCATTTCAGTTTGGTGGCATAAACTGGGCATCAAATGTCCTGGTTAATACAGCTACCAAGCAATTGCTTTTTTTTTAAATTGCCTGTTTACTATGACAGAGAATGTTCACTGTGACAGAGATCAGAATAAAAGCACACCTGCCTTAGTTTACTGTAGAGAAAGGCCAGGCCTGGGAAAAGAAGTATGAGTTTTATTTCATAGGCACTGAGACATTGCTCTGAGCAGGCAGCAAGAAGTGCCAAGCCCCACAGTTACACAAAGCCTCCCACAAGCAAATCAGCTCATTCCATATTATGAGGTGGTTACTTTTAGGAGCAGCTATGGCACTGCTGCAGCTACAGAAATGCATCATGGCACGAGTCAGGCTGCCTGATAGTGGCACAGTGTACAACTCTCACAGCAGACACCTGCAAAGCCCCTCTGGTGAATTACACCCTAAGCCACAGGGTAACCAGCCCTTATCGCTGATGAGTAATGCATCTACAACAGTTTTGACAGTCCAGTCTAGCTATAGATGCATTATATACAGCAAATCTGAGAAAAAAAGTCATTAAAAAAAAACCAAAAGAAAAACTTAGTTACTTGGAATGTGATCAAATACTGGAACAGCCTGGCCAGAGAACCTGTGAAATCTTCATCTTGAAGATGCTCAGGATTGAGCTGGACACATCTCTGAGCAAACTGCTCTAGCTGACCCTTATTTTATGAGAAAGGCTGGACTAAGAATCTCTAACCTCAACCGTTCTGTGATTCTATGAAACAAGCATGTTTTACTGTCACGAGACAAGGCAGTGAGGATATAAGACAGAACTTTCAACCTGCAGCATTATACAAATTTCAGGCAGCCCTGAAATTATTAAGGTGCTACGCAGGTGTTAATTTACAGGGAGACTGTGCAGTTCTCATAGCAACTCAAGATCAAGAAGACAGAAAGGTAGCTTTTAAGCTACTTAGATGTTCTTCCCCGTGTTCCAGACCCTGGGCAGTGATTCCCTGCCACAAAATTCTCCATTCTATGCACTTTCTTTAAATATTGAATTTGAGTCCAGTTTAAAATGCTTTGAGATAGGATTTTGTGCTATCACAAAGAGTACTTTCAGATCATTCTGGCAGATTTGGACAAGATTCCTGTGTCAGAAACCTGTGTCAGAATAGCAACAAAGCACACATCGTTTTCTACTGAGAGGTCATCTAGGACATTATAGCTAAAACGCTTCTGCTGGCTAGCACTAAGAGTCACATGTCTCTCCTGTTCTCTTTGACTGATCAATTTAGCATCAGCACCTGTAATCTGTGTGCTTTTACTGCAGCACTAAAAGGATTTCCTTGGCTTTACTTTCCTGTAATTCTATGCCCAGAGGCAATTCAATTCCTGCTTGGTACTGCACAAGATGACTCACTCTTTTCTTTAAAGAATTCCATTACCAACAAGCAATGACTCATCACGACCACATTAGCAATGCCAAGGCTTTGTGACTCTGGCCCATGCAGCTTGAAATTCTGCATGCTCACAATGCTTGGGAAAGAGTGCTTGCATCTGCTGAACCAGTGGTTTTCATTTTGCAGTAAGCATGCACTTGCACTCTTTTATGCACTACCCAGTTCCACATAAAAGACACTTGAACAAATAGTTTCCCAGGAAAGATATAAATGTTCAGCAGACACCTGTGTGGGGCTCTTTGGAGATAGCAAAATTATTGTTGGCAACATTGAAGTTCTTGAAACAGCCTGCTTTTCCCTTGGTCTAGCTGAAAAGCAGTGGGAAGGTAATTCCTTTCCTGGAGTGTATCTTTCTGGTAAATTTGGTACACAGATAATCCTGGAAAAAAGAAAAGTGTTATATTGGAAGGTGTTCCACTGGTGATTTCTAAATCTTGCCTTCAACATCAAAATGATCAACTTCACTGCTTGCTTTCCATGCCCTCAACTTAATAGTAAAACATTTCATACCACACTGCTGCACCATAGGTAGCATAAACAGTTTGGACATAACTTGAAGGGGAATAAGAAAAATAACCAGAAGCCAGTCCCAAGGCAAGTTGGCCCTCACTGATCGCAGAACTGGGACCATACATGAGGATAGGTGGGGTGCCTTCATGGCAGCATCAGGATGGGGGATGGCATGGACCTGGCCACCTCTCCTGACAGGCACGGTCTGAGGGAAGAAAAGCATAAAGCTCTCAGTATGCAACACTGCTGCTCATCTGCTGCTCCTCCCCAGCTGCTAAGCTGGGCCCTGCCCACACATATACACATCTGTGAAAAAAACCCTAGCTCTTCATCTACTTAGATCTTCATCTTCTTAGATCTTCATCTACTGCAGCACTTGACTCTGTTCAGCTCTAAATCCCTATTGTGTGCCACAGTAAGAAATCTGCTGAGAAGGTTTTCAGAGGCTAAAGAGGGGTCACTTGGAGACCAGCTGCCTGTGACATTCATGTTCTTTACCCCAGAGCAGGTCTGAATGGCAAGATTCACCAAGGCAGACTCAGGATTTGACTGGTTACTGACACAGAACACTGAAGTGATTCATGCCAAGTAACCTTTACCATTATTGTTAGCAGCAGAGCACCAGGGCACACAAAGCTTGGAAAGAAATGTTTGGGGGTTTTAATTCCACAAGTAACATGGTTATGGACTACTGGATGGTATTTAACATGATTTTGTCGTTGCTGTGGTTAATTATCTCATATTGTGCAGAAACTATAATCAGAGGCAGCCAGATAATTCTGAAATGGGCTTACATGAATTAGGATATTGAATGTGACTTTCGTAATGCCCTTTGGAACCAGTACTTAATTCCTAGGACTTTAACAGTTTCTCAGCATGGAGGATTCCTGGAATAATGCTGCTAGCAACACTGAGTAGCTAAACATGTTAGATTGACATAAAGAGTTCATTCACCCTTTTTAAAGAGACAACAGATTAAAGAATAATGAGAATAACACAATTTTCCTAACAAGCATACAAAATGAGAGTTTAGTTCCACCTTCAATCCTAAACTGAGGGCTTAGGCAAGACTGAAGAGCAAAAGGAGGCATTTGCATTTGCAGCATTTGCTTTGCAGCATTCCCTTTCCTTAAAAGCAAAAGGGCCCCTATGCTACAATTTCTTGTCATATCCCTCTGGTGCTGATAAATTGCATTTGTAGACTGTTTGACCTGCTGTACAAAATTGCTTTGCTTATTATATTAAGATGATGGGAAAACCAAATTAAAAAATTTCTCTCCAATTTCATCTCTTTGCTGAACAGCTTCCTGCCATTATGCAAGTTTATCTTCCCAACAGATTAAGGAGTGTTTTTGGGGCCATTTTTCTACTTTACTCATGGTGGTGGAACCGAACATAACTCATATATGAATTTAAAGCACTATTTTTTTCTGCTCCAAAGGAAAGAGAGCAGGAATTAGAGATCAAAACACTAGGAATGCTTGCATACAAACTCCAGCCTAAGTGCTGTCAGTGACAGAAGTTCAGAGAGAGCCAAGAATAAAATAACAAGTTCTGAAAAGCCTAAGTCGTAATTGATCTATGTTCCTCCTCAGTAAAAGATGAAAACTGAAAACCAAAACCAAACACCAAATAAAAAAAGCCCCAAACCTTCTGAATACATAATTTGGTGGCTGTGAATGTTTTCTTATAAACGACAATTACTTAAATAAAGTCCATAGAGCACTACACCAGCTACAACAACCTAGAAGAGACCTTAAACCATTTTTGCCAGACTCAAGAAGCACTCACCACCAGTAAGCAATGCTACTTGTTTGGCTATGTCTGTCACTCTAACAGACAGGACATCTCTCTCATACTCTGAGGCCCCATCATTGCTGAGAATGCTTAGCCACTACAAACAGGATACTGAAAACTGAAATGAAACTAGAAAAAAAGATGTATTTTCCATATCAGAATTAAATTGGTTGCAATTTTAAAGTTGAAACCAAACAACTGCATCTTCTCATTTTTCTCAGTTATTGCTGACAAAATTCCTACTGCTTCAACCTGCAGAAAATTTAATTTATGAATCATGTTCCCACAGAATGAAAGAAATGGATCCTATCCCCCAAATCTTTTAATAAGTTGATTCAAGCCAGATATGAATAGTAGCAGTCAATTATTGCAGAGAAAAAACCACAAATTTCCATGACAAATAGCTTACAAAAGAGCTGCAGCTTATTCCAGATACCAAGATTTGTGTGCAACATAACAAAGGTGAATGTTCCAGTAAAGCTGTTTAAAGGAAAATTGAGAAGGATTTGTAGACACCATCTAGGTATCTCTCCTCCATTCCAGTACAAAACTAGCCAGGATGAAGCTGGTGGCTAGACTGAAAACCTATCTGTGGAGGCTGGTGCTGTTGATGAAATGCAGGTTAACATTAACCTTTCAACATTTAATAAACAGAGATATCCTTTGATAGATGTTGAAGAGTGTGTAAATACTCAATACACGTACTACAGACAAATTGGACTCATTATCATTCTATGATGCATAGAGACATGACACAACCAAAACACAGGATTTGCAGCAGAATCAAGCATCTGTAGTATTTCCTCAGAAAATCTCCAAAATACTGCTATAATACACAGACCATCATCTCCCTTTCATTTTCTCCTGCTACATCCAATACAGACTGAGTGTGGCTTGTTAAGAGTTAAAACAGGGAGGTGGATATCACAAGTTAATTGAAGATACTACTAGTTTAATGTAACTATGACAGCTATCACACAGTAAGCAGGCCACAGCTTGTCACTACCTGAGTTTTAGCCACTTGACAACTGAGATTTTTGATTGCATAAGTCTCATTTTGCATTAACATGTAAAGCCTTAAAGAATTGAACTCTATTAATAAATTTATAAGCTCAGCAAGAGAAGCAACTGTGTTAAAAATAGGTTGGAGAGCTGGCTTCACCCAGGCTGTCAGAGCTTTCAGAAAGTAGACCTGAAGGACAATGCACGAAGTCTTCAGTGACAGCAAATTGGATTAAAATCGTATAGCTAATGCCATTACGGTCAAGTCACAGTGTGTTATGTAATTGAAAAGATCTGTTGGTGAATCTGGCAGTGCTTTTAAGGCCCTTGAGGACCCTTAAGCTATTTGTATTAGCCAAACCTGGTGCATGTATACCTGTCAGAGCACAATTGTCCCCTCTTGTCCTGCTTGTTTCTAAACTGAAGTATGTTGGAGGCTAACAGTAAGACAAAATATCATGTGTTACAAAACACAGTTCACCTCTGAAACACTCACACCTCACCGAAGTTACTGAAAACATAAGTTTTTCCATAGACTTGAGATAAGTCACTCATGAATTTCCAGGGTATAACAAGTGTCCACCATCAGCTGATTAAAGACATCCTTTTAATTGATGATTGCACACTATCCAAAAGGTTACAATAGGAGTTTGGGCTTGTTTCTGCCAGGCAGTAGAGTGCAATATCTTCCTGCTTAGAAAATAAAAGCTTTACCATGGCCTTCCTCAAGAGAAACAGAATTTGTTCTCAGGTATCATGTGTGTTGCTACCCAGCAGATCTTATTCTATTTCAATAAACTGAACTGGGTTCTACATGTATTCCTTAGCAGGTTTCATAGCTCTTATGAATTTAGAGAAAATGATAACATAACTTTAAGACTACAGATCTCTTGTGCCTTTCAAATTGTCAGTATTAGAGATTAGACTTTTCCTTCACTGGTAGATGCCCCCTAATAATTATCTATAATATGTTTTGTTTAATTTTTTTTTAATTGACAATACTAATTTTCAATTCACTTTCTTTCCCTCTTACAAGTCCTCTGGGTTTTCTTTTGAGTCTCCTGTCTTATTTCTTTTTCTAATGATGCTTTGGAAAAAAAGCTCTATGGAATCTAGATTACTAATAATTATGATTTATTCCCTTTTGTCATAGATTACCACAGATCTTTCTGTAATTCACAATGTTCCCTCACTCCAGACTATTTGCACAAGAAGGAATCATATTTCATTTAAGACCTAGGAACTGGCATGTCAATTTTCATTAAAACACAGTTATATTTATAGCTCGTATTTCAGAAATAAGGTATTTTTATAATCAATGGTTGTGCCATATTAATTAGTGTCAACAATTTTATAGTTGAACAGGAAGCTGAATAGCCAAAGAAAGGAACTAATTTAATTACTTCTCCTGGTTTCAGCCTGGATTGATCTAGGTGTGCATCCTAAGCCTTTTCAGAAAAGCCAGCTCAAATTTAATAATGAAATTCACTCTACTGTCTTTGGTCATTTGTTCAAAATTATCAAAAATGGCTGAAAATTTGTTTGGGTTCTCTAAAGACTAGTTTCTCTAATGAGGGGAAGCAATTAAATGCAGCTGAAAATACCACTTTTTTTTTGCAGTTTGCTGATAAAATTATGGCTTGCTACCAAGGCATCGATTTAGATATATTATAGAAAACTGACAACACGACAACATGATTTTGACTCCACTTGAAAACCTTTAAAATATTATGACAGTGCAACACTGAACAACTTGTGCCAGTCCAGTTAGTTAAGGCACATAGACAGCAATGGACTAGAGCTGGCTTCCACCCATGTGTGTCATCTTGGTGAGACCGGGAACAGGCAGCATCAGGGTGGTGAGCACATTACAGAGAATAGTAACTGAATCACGATGGTGTTTTTCAAAGAACTGTGTATTGAATAAGTGTATTTTGCCAACTGTAACCTGCATTTTGGGGTAAGTGAAAATTCCAGTGTAACGTCAGCTATTTTCAAATAAGCAAATATTATGTTAAACATTACACTCTCCATGCATGGGCTGTCTGGAAGAACCTGGTCATATTGTATAGTCACACTGCTGTAACTCATATCAGTGTATCCAGAGACCTGAGATTCCAGATGTAAATGATGGAACAGTAGAAACAAAAAAACCCCTTTTCTCAAGGTGTTTAAAAAGAAAATAATACATTAAAATAAAATCTAAAAAAACCCAAACCACGTTCAGTCGTCTGTTTACTGAGAAACAAAAAAAGAACAAGGACAGATGGCAAATGGAAGAATGTGTATCTTTCAGATTTCCCATGCAGTTTTTTAGTGGAGGTTACTGTTCTTCCTTGCTAGGCAAGAAGTTAATTGAAACCCTAGTCTAGCATGAACTGTTTACTGAGTACTAGGAAAGAATTTACAAGGGAAAGATGGAGAAGAAAAAAGGTTTTACAGATTCCACCAGGTTCAGAATTCATTTTAGAGAACTATTTTCCATGATTGGGTGGAAGGTGGACCATACAGTGTGGACATCCCAGCAAAAGATAGCATTCTGTTTGCTAGAGTTAATCGTGTGGGCGAAAGACACTGAAAACCCTCCAGAACTGCAGTGCCATGTAAAGCAGAGGGAAAGCTTCTGCATGAACTGAAAAACAACAGCAGCATCCATAACTGTTCTGCCAGTAAATATGAGGCATGCATCACTTTAAACAGTGAGATGGCAAAACTTTGAGATCCAGGACTGAAATACAGAAAAGGAAACTACCAAATATTGCAGAGGGTTTTGCAGAAGGAAACTGGAAGAAGGGAATGCAATCTACATAGATACTAAAGAAATGCAACCAAGAGAGATGTGAAAGGTAAAACAAAAGCTAAACAGAAAAATAAAGCTGCAGGAACAGCACAAATATTTACCATTTTCTTGCTGCCAGATAGGGACCATTTAGACCTGACTTTTCATCCATAACCTCACAAGCAGATGAAGTAGAATGAAGATCCATGTTGCTTAAGGTTGGAAATGCACAATGTGACTTTCACAGCTCTTTTCTGCCCTGTTTTTTCACCAGACTCATCTCAGATAGAGGTCAGGAGTGGTCTCCCAGGGAAAAGATTTAAGGGGTACAGATACTGGCAGCTGGGATTATAGGAGCCAGTCCACAGCTTCCTAAAGAATTACTGACACAGGGATTGCTCCTCATTCTCCCATTCTTCTTGCAGGCACCACATATGCACTAGAAATGGGAGGGGAAGTGCTGAATGGCAGCATGTTGGTAGATGAGCAGATAAGGAGGTGCAGTTCAGCAGAAGACAGAAAAACAGCCACAAATGGTTACTACTGGCAGAAGGACCTGAGGAAATAGGCTTGAAATGTGGGTATAGAGCTGGCAGCCCCTTTCCTAGGCAGGAGTGCCAGTTTGCAGTTACCACAGATGCTCTGGGCCCAGTGTCATGCCCAGCATCCTGCTCGTCATGGAAGCAGGCAGCTCTGCACTTCTCTCCTGCACAGTGGCAGAGCATAAGGGGGACATTTCTGCCCTAGTGATGAGAAGCTCTCAGGCTGAATCAACAGATGCTGTTGGCTGTCTCCAGTTTAGCATACAAGCAGGAGGTGTATTATGCAAAAATTCTGCAACACGATTTCTGTCAGCAGGAATTTCACTCAAGTTTGCTAAATAGTTAGTTGAAACAAACAGTAAAAAAATATGCATATACATATACGTACATACATGTATACACATGTAAAATATGGCAACTTGAAGATCCTTTATGTCACATCCATGCTTTTGCCTGCCCCTACTGCAATAATATAACCTTGATTTTGAGCACGAAGGGTAACTCTCCAACAGGTGCCCAGTCTTGCCAGGGTTATTGCATAATCTTCTGGTGCACACACACAAATGGGAACACTACAGATCTTATGAACCTTCAGTGGCTTTGTTTGCATGATAGAGCTTCGCACCCAGCCAGACTTCAGTATGACTACCCACAGATTTGACACTGAGAGATATCCCAGGAGCAAGTGTTCTGGGAAAGCACTTGGAAACACCTGCTATGGATTGCAGTATCCTTCAATGAATGAAATGCAGCAGGCAGACAAGAGTAAGAATCTTGCTGAGAGGGGTGGATTAACGACTACTAAAAAGAGGAAATCTCATCCCCGGTCACAGATCTTCATTTGAGCACAATTCATCTTGGCTTTGTAAAAGTCAGATTCCATGCTTGCAATAATTGCAAGGCTCTGGGTCTACCCTAACTTCAGGGAAATTGTCTGGGAAGAATTTTTGGTTGTTTTTAAGATGTACTGGGAAAACACAGTTTTTGAATTTCTGTCTTTACTGCTTCGTGATTTATTGTTTAATAAGTCACCTTCAGATTTGAATACTAAAAACTTCAGAGCATAATTTCTGGATGCGCTTGGCCTCAGCACCGGTTTCTTGCACAGAAAGAGGTACTTGTGTTGGAAAGGAGTGCAATGTCTGCGAGGCAGCATACATGGGAATCTCTGCAGTGTCACCTTGAAACATTTCCCGTTCTTTATGAGTAGCCAAGTGATCACTGGATGTGTGTAAACAAGGAAGCTAACACAAATTAGAGGAGCCAGACAGAGCATGTGCGGCTGTTTGTGTCGTTAATTATGAATATGAATGAGTGCTCCACTTCTTTGTGATACCACAGAAGTAACACTCAGCTCCTCTCCTCCGCTCTGTGTGACAGCAGACAAATCTGAGTAACTACTCTCTCAAATGGCCTGGAAATAAAATGCCCACCAAGAAATGAGAGCACATTTAAGCCTATTCACACTGACATTTAGGACAGGAAGGCATGAAAAACTACTGTGTTTTTATTTTTTCTTCTACAGCATAGAGGCCAAAGAGAGTACTAGAAGGATAACACAACTTTAAAATACTTTAATTAAGCAGAAGCCCCCATGAAATCCACAACCTTGTATAGTCCAATTTAAATGTGCTGACATTTCTTTTCCTTACTTTCATTCCTGTTTTGAAGGATAAAAATACTCTGCTTCTATTAATCTGAGAAATTATTTAAGCTCTGAGTTGTACTCTAACCAATAAAAATAGAATAAAGCTGACACAGAGAAAGGGCTAATCAAGAATAAAACTGTGGAGGAGAAGCACTTCACAGAAGATGTTTCAGGAAGATGACACCACCAGAAAATTTCTGCATGTTGTCAGACTCTATTGATCTCTTCCTGGCCCTCTACGGCCTGAAAACTGCTTTCCAGATTTCTGATGTTTGCGCAAAGCCTGTCTGGATGAACATAAACCGACACATAAACAGACTAATTTCATTAGAGTGGTGACATGGTATCATTTTGCTGTACAGAGAAAGGGAAGAGGGAGCAGCAGGCAGGAGTGGCGATGTGTCTTCTACCTCTCAAGTAGCGATGCTCATTCTCTCACATCAGCCAGCGGAAGGCAGGCAGTCATTTTCTTATCCTGAAGCAGCAGTGAAAAAGGTGAATTTAAGCCCTCTGCACCTCTGAGTACACTTTTCTCAGTCCATCACAGCTCAAGATTGACTGCAGTTAATCCCAGCCATGAACAGAGACGAGATGACGATAAAGGCATTGGCTAACTTCACTAAAATTCATGCATATCAGGAAGAGATCCTGAAGCCACCTGCTTTGACTAACAGAGCAATTTCATTTAAAAATATTTCATTTCAAGATACAACTTTCTCTGATCCTCTGTCTTTACAGTTTGAGATCTTCTGAATATCTCAAGGCCCATCTGATGGACAGCCAATTGCCAAACAGAGCAGGAGTGCAGGTACAGCAGCTGACAGGCTGTTACTTCTCAGGCAGAAGCATGGAGTTATCTTCCTTGAGTAGTTCACATGTAACTACAGAAATACTGCCTTATTCGGCCTCCTTTGGAGACAGTGTGCAGCCAAAAGAACACTGTCTCTGTCAGGAGCAGCTACTGGATCCCATTCCAGTGCCCTGGGCTCTTGCCTAGGCTGAGGAACATGGTTGTTGCTTTCCCATTTTCAGGTTCAGTCAGTATCAAATTGGAACATGTACCCCAGAGTCACACACACAGACACACAGAGGACGGATGGTCACACACTGTCACCGAAAAGCTGCCTTCACAGAACCCACACACGGGATTCACACAGGCAGAGGCACAGACAGCCAAGTCCCCTCCTCCTCATGGGCTTCTCCCACAGGCACCCCAAAATCACAAGTCCCCCCACATGACAGCCCAGACCTGAGGCCCCTCTATTTTCCAGCTGGTGGAGACTGAAGATTGTCAATTAATCACACAACACAGACACCCACACCCACACATCTGCACACTCGTACACGGTCCTAGGGAAGGTACACTCACACTTGCTCCAGCAGCTGGCAGCAGGTACACGTGCTGTGACCTGCAGTCCCACTCCAGACACTGGTACTCCGCCCTTCCGTCACACTGGTCTCCCAGTAGCTGGTTTTCAGGACAAATGAGTTTCCCCTGATATGATTGAGAATGGAGGACCATGGCATAGAATCTTCCGGGTCGTCCTGTGGCTCTTCTTTCCCGCAAATGGGATTGGGTGTGGAGAGTAGGCTGTCAGGACCCACACTAAGGACAGCAGCTGTGATGATGGGGAACTTAACTCTGCTGGATCCAGCAGGGCTGCTGGAGAGGGTTAGGCTGGGGGCAGAAGAACTCGCTTGGGAGACTGCAGGTTTTCTCTACCTTTACTTGATCCATATGATGTCATTGTCTTCCAAACACACATCATTTACTAGCAGCTTCTTTAAACAAGTGCTCTCCTTTTTACTGTTTCTTATTTCTGCCATTTTTCATGTTTCTGTCTTCCTAGTAGGTCAGGACTGGCTATCAGTATAGCTGATGGTATGTCATGGTATGTCACATATATAGACCTTCCAGCATCTTACACTCTTCTCCCTGGACCATGATCTTCAGCGGAATAATGTCCCTCATGTTGCAGCATGGCTGAGCCGTCCTGTGCAGAGTTCTGTGGATGTGACTATGTCTTCTGCAGGGCTTTAAACAGCCTATTCACTGGGGAGGGAATGAGGGAAGGAAGGAGAAGAAAGAGGAGTTCAAAGACACAAAATTCTGTAGTCTAGGCTGTAGCAGTTCAGTGGAAATCCTGCCTAAGAAGAAAGAAACATTTCAGAGAACAGTCAGCCCAGAAATGCTTGGATTTTGCAACGAATTTTATTATTACCCTTGTAAAGAACAGGGGTAAAATTAAAATATTAAGAGTTTCCAAAAGCTGGAAATGCCATTTGAAGGTCCGTGTACTTAGAGACAAATGGAGGTGGTTCTGTGTAAACAAGGCTCCTGTGCTTGTCTGTATGTCCATGCTGCTTTTCCAGTGTGCCTGTCCATCCTCCTTTGCACTTACCTGATTCCAGGAGCTGCAGTAGCCCCTGGCGACCCAGCCATGTCCACCTTCCCAATGCCTGCTGCAAGGTGCTACAGTGCAGGGAGTGTACCATGGACAGACCAGGTAACTGAGCAAAGGGTGCAAGGGAAGCCTGTGGTGATGTAAAGGCCAGAACACAGGCTGCTGTTCCCCAGTCTCCATGCAGAACACCCCACATTCTCAACCTGCCTTCAGGAGCACCCAGACATTTCTAAGAAGAGTGTAAGAAAATTAGCTTCCTCTCCTGGCTGTTTACTTGCACTTGGAAAGCAGACATGCTGGCTAACATGGAATTGAGACCCGAACCTGCCTCCAGGCTCTCTGGAACTTCACACCCAGTGCTGTCAGAGCTGGACTACTTCCAGCACAAAGCTGACCAAGTATTGTTGCTCTGTCTCTCTCCTGTGTAAGCATGTGACCCACGCTTACATTCACAACAGTGCCATTGCCAGCAAAGTAGACTGTAAGCTTTGCAAGCAATGTGCAAGACCTGTGAACTCAGACCTCTCAGGCTTGCCCTCTCTGAACTTTCCTTGACCTGTCTGTAGCTTTGTTTTGCTTCTCTCAGCTGTGACAGCAATTCCTCCAGCTGATCAGGTGCCTGTGCCTGATCTGTTCTACTTTTGCTTCTCTTGGTGTGGTATGACCATAGTTTTGCATGGACAGCAATGACAAGCTGCTACTCGATGTGCAGTGAGATTTATACAATAGCAACTTGGTGACAAAGTGCTGACAAACCCAGGCCTGGTAGGACAGCAGAGGCCTTGAGAAGGACACAGGATGTGACACAGAGGAGCACAGCTGCAAACAGATTGCCCGTGGTCAGCTAAAGTGTGAACCTGGAGCTGGACAAACTGGGTTCAGGGGTAATGAACAGAACAAAGAGAGAGCACACTGAGATGGCGCAGGGTGTAGTAAATTTGGGTGTAACGTGGAGCTGCAGACCAGTGTAGAAAGAGAGCAATGTCTCATCAACATATACAAATTATCCCAAGTGATTCTAGAGGCACAAAGAAGCACTCATGACATGAACATTCTTTCTTGCAAAGGACTCTGGACGTTGGCAGGTCCCAATAACATCCCCCCATGACCTCTACCCGTTTGGAATTTCTAGAACACAAGGAACCAGTAGAAGGATGAGCAAAGAATCAAGGAAAGGGGTTAAATGAAGCAGAGACAGTGTGTGTTTGTGTATGTGTCTGTGTCTGTGTCTGTGTGTATGTGACAATTTCAGAGCAGTACTCCAGCTACATTGCTGTTCCTTCATTTTTGCAACAATTAGAGATGAAATAAAACTAAATAGTCACTCAGTATTTTAATCATACTGATAATGAAATTCTGGCTTTACTTCTTCCTTGATATGCTTCCTTCTTGACCATAAAAAATATTTTTAGTGTAACAATGGACAACAGGAAATTCAGAAGGTTTTTGTTTCACAGCCGTGCACAATGCATTACAAGAGACTATGTGCTCCATCACAGAAAATACAGGAGGAAATACAGAAGGTCTATTTTTTTGTGTCCTACTAATACCACTGCTATTAATGCATTCTTCGCCCCTGAAGAGCAAAATACATTCTGTTACCTATTCTAGGTTTTCCTTCTGCATGCTTTTTGAAAAACACAAAAAGCTGGGAGAAAGAGCGGGTTGGAAGGGTGGGTTGTAATACCAGAGAAGTAACTGCTTAGTTATCTTCATAATAGTTGGGGTTTTTTTCAGTTTGTTAATTATTTTCAGTGTATGCATTAGAAAATCTGTCCATAGGTTTTCAGAACCTTGTTGAGTGACAGGGGATATTCTCAGAGAGTAAACACGAGCTAAAGATGCACTTTAGTGTTAGAGTCACAAGCCTCAAGAATGGCTTCAAGCTTCTTTTCCCTCCAATCTTCCACTTCCCTGATCTGCTCATAGCCCTGCGGTGAACTTCCACTCTGCACAGTGCAATCTGCTTCCCCAGATGTGTCACTATATAGATAGCAGTCTCTGTCAGAAAGAGTCCTCTGTGAAATATGCTGTCAGGGAAAGTTTTCCAAAAGCCCTGAGAATAAAAATGTCCCTTCTCAATGTGACTTTAAAAATGTTGACAGATGGCTGAGTTTTCCATCTTCCTTCCCTCCCTCCCACGTTTAGTTCAGAAGAGTCCTGCCTACATGAATCCAAAGCACACTGTGAAATGTTCTTCGACTTGCCATTTGTGTTTCTGCCAGGAGAAAGCCAAAAACAGTGAAACCAGAATGCCAAAGGACTTCCTACCAACTGTGTGAGCCTCTCTCAACCTAGTGCAGCTATTTACAAATCTCAGTCTTCCCTCACTATCCACCAGGGTTTAGAAGGTTTGTACCATGCCTCCAGGAAACTTCCACGCAAAGCATAAGATTGAAATAAGTTTAATAGTCCCTCTAGCAGAAACGGGAAGGGTTTGTCTTTTCCTAGACCTCCTGCAACTCTGATAGGTCTTCCCCATAAGACAATGCATTGTCACTGGGGAACAATCAGTAAGCTAATAATCCAAGACATGCCGTAGTGCTCACATCCTCAGTGGTAGGTTATCAGTCCTGGGTGCAGAAGTGATGTAAAGAGAGGGAGAGGAGTGAGAACTTACTACACTGTTCTTAATTTCAGAAATTCCACCTTCTCCAAAATGACACCAAATATTAGGATCTCCTTAAGGGATAGCACACACTAAGTTGGTAATAACCCAACTGCCAAATAAAAAAAAAAAAACAAGAAAATCCCACCTCGAACCCACAGCTCTTTTGTTTTGCCCCACTCCTTGCTCTGCACTGATGGCATTCTGACTGTCAGCAGAGAATATAAGAGGTTTTTGAGCTGGGTCAAAAGCACAATGAGAGTAAATTTACGTAAGGAGCACACTGTTTATCAAGTGATGGAATTACCCTTCCCTTTTGCTACATACAAAATGCCCTTTTGTGTCATACACACAAAGCAGTACTGAGACAGCACAGTTAAAGTACTGTAGGAACAAAAGGAGGCAATGGAAATTCTTTTCAAAGTGGTACTGACATTTTATAGGATATAATCAAAATTTCCCCCTGGGGTTTTCAATATCATGGGATAAAGACATACTTTGGCACCAATTTGTCCATTTAGTTCTTCCTTCAAGAAAACACAGGAAAATGCTGACATGCCTTCGTTCATTAATCCCTCAGTAAATCTCTGTGGATTACATTTACATCGTGTCAAGTCCCACTAGGCCATTTGTGGTTGTGTACTGTTGTTACATGACTTTGGTGTCACATCTTATAGCATCACAGCCACTCATGGTGCAGCATGAAGCAGTGTTATGGCACTGGTGATGTTGCTAATAAATCGAGCTGCTATCTGGGCAGCAACTATAGCAGGCAGTCCACTTCTGCAGAAAAATCTGACAGACACATCATTTTGTCTGGATAATGGCACAGATTTCCCACGTAGCACAAATGATCTATGGAAGAGATTTTCATGGATGTAAAATTACTCTGCCCCTCAGTCCGTGTTTCCACATCTGTCTGATGCTACCTTCCTTCTGCCAATATGTGTGTATGTACATATACATATGCATATATATATATACACACACATATATATATATGCTCTGTATGTAGACAGGTTGCCACTCTAGGAGATCATGCTCTGAATTCCAGTGTCTGCACAGCTCTGTGATGTGCACCAGGGCCTAAATGAGGGTTTATCACAGCTAAAATCTAGGCAAAACAAAGCGTCCTTTGGGTCATGAGAACTTAAAAAAAAAGGGAAAGAGCCACTCCAGCAGCTCACCCTGGTCCTCACATCAAATGACTGGGCAGTCCCACCTTCTATCAGAATTTACAGCATCCTAGCAGTTATACAATCAGGCAAACAAGCAAACGTGAGGGTTCATTTTGAAAATAAATATTCCCAGGGATATGTATTTGGCTGTCTCTAGGTACCTTAATCATCAGACAAGTTCCATAAATGCTGTCATATCAACAACTTCTGCAATATTCAGGCAGTTCTTTCTCCCTCTGTCTATGTATGTGTATGTGTGTGTATGAAGGATTATATGTCAGCTATCGTATCTATAGTTTGTTGTTTACTTTCCATTTAAATGTAGATGTGCTTAAGGTGAAACTTTCTCTGATTTTAGTTTTGTTGTGCAGAAACTTGCTCAAGGTCCTTTGAAAGTGTTGCAGCAGCACAGTAAGGTGGGCACTGTGGAAGTGATAGGTGGCAATGTATTGGAAAAGCAATAGACGCCCGAGAACTGCCAGCAGCAGACAGTGTTCCTTACCCGACCATAAAACTCACATCCCCCATGAGATTTTTTTGCTCGAAATAACCATGCAAAAACTGTTACATGTCACCCCTCTCCAATGCCTGTTGTTTACAAATAGAGGTAAAAAGCCATTCTGAGGTGACTATCCATATTGTCTCACAGACAGCACTACCAATGTGGCGAGCTATGCCCATGTGCCCCTGAGGCTGCGGGGTGAGGGAAAACAGTGTCAGGTTGGCTACTCAGCACAGGGCCCATGTAATAATGCCAGTTTTTTGGAACCATGAATAGGCTCCTTTCCTGTAGCCTGCAGAGAAGCATGGAGTGACTCACAGCTGGGCAAGTAACGGTAGGGTCCAGCTCTCCAAGCATAGTGCCACATGCCAAAAGCAGGCTGTGAAATGGCAGTAAGGTACTCACTTTACTATTTACATATCCTACTCTCTTCACCCAGTGCTGAAGAGCATTACCAGTCTGGCACCGAGTTTGATGAGCAGAGGTACTTCGAACAAAGTATTAAACCCATATAAATGTGTGTGTAGTGTGTGTATGTATAAATATATATATTTGTATTTGAGAAAAATGGATTAAAACTGCAATAAACAGCAATGATGTATCCTTGCACATTCATTGTTTAATTATGTGATGAGATTAATTTTTAAACTTTCCAGGCTTTATTGGACTGTTCTTACTCTATAATTAGACTGAAAATGCAGAGTGGTGAAAGGGACACAGCAGACACCCTGCAGGGCAAATACAAACGTGCAGCAGGGCTCTCATGTTATACTAGGCATAAACAAGAGGTTTACTTCTCTTGATTGTACCATTTTCTAGAATGTAGTCTGAGAAAAAGACATGAAAACACTTAGCAGGACAAGATGTTCCTGCCACTTCTCATTACTCCAAGCTGAAATTCTCTCTTTCATCAGTGCAAAAATACCTGTATGTCAGTTGTGGTTTACGCCCAGCCACTAAGCACCACACAGCCGCTCGCTCAGACAGTGGGTTGTGGGAGAATAAAAGTGAGAAAACTCATGGGTTCCAGTAAAGGCAATTTAACAGGGGAAGCAAAAGCCACACACACAAGCAAAGCAAAACAAGGAATTCATTCACTTCTTCCCATGGGCAGGCAGGTGTTCAGCCATCTCCAGGACAGCAGGGCCTCATCCCACTTCACAGTGACTTGGGAAGACAAATGCCACAACTCTGAACATCCCCTCCTTCCTCCTTCTTCCCTTCAGCTTGAAACACTGAGCAGGATGTCACATGGTCTGGAACATCCCTTTGGTCAATTTGGGTCACCCATCCTGGCTGTGTCTTCTCCCAACCTCCCATGCACCACCAACTTCCTCACAAGCTTGGCCATATGAAAAGCAGAAAAGGCCTTGTATAAGCTCTGCTCATTAATAACAAAAACATTTCTATATTATCAGCCCTATGTTCAGCACATATCCAAAACACAATCCATACTAGACACGTGAAGAAAACTAACTCTAGTCTAGACAAACCCAGAACAAAGTCTCAGGCAATATCTGTGTCAAAGAAACAGTTCTGCCTATCAGAGAGGATAAGGACAGAGGAATTGAAAAAAAGGAAGAAACTGTCACTGTGGTGATGACCTGTCCCTCAGGTGTCCCTCTATGTATTTCCAGATGTGTGATTTTGAAAATCACAGACAAAACTCACAGCCACACTTGTGCTTTTCGAGTTTTTTTATACCTTCCACACACAGGTACCAATCTGGTTTGGAAACTTGAGGGATTATCTAAAAGTCAAAGTTTATTCTTCGTGATTTGGCCATCTGTTTGTAGAGAAGCACTTCCAACACATGCAGCCTGGTCACAACTGCAGTGCCAGCCTTCGTAGTTGCTTCTATTTCTCTATACAGACTCTTCCATGTGTCCCCTTCCGCAGCAACCCATGGAATAGTAGGAATAGGAAATGCACAGCATGTAGAACCAACAACTGTCCTACAAGTACAAGGAGGAAAGAGGACAGAGTAAGAGGAAAGAACAGAGTCTGTGAGAACATTGGGGCAGTCAAGCCACAGGAATGAAAGGAAAAAGGACAGATCCTGACACTCCAGGCAGAGACCTGTGCTTTTGAAACAAACAGGAAGAGATGGGGACTGTGCTGACATTAGAAGGTTGCTGCAGCATACCATGGTGCTTGTCATTGACTGTCCTTGCTTTCCTCTTGTATAAAGATTGCAGCAGATCCATTTTTTTTCAATCTAATGTTACCATTCAGCCTGATATTCCCCCTCTCTCCAGCCTCTGTATCTCCTCTGAAATAATATCTCCATTTCTGTGGCAGAGCTACAGCTATGTGCGTACAGTCAAAGGGCACGTATTTATTCCTGAGCTGGGTAGGTACAGAAACAGTAGTACAAACTATGTTCCTGTATGCATATTTATTACATTTCACTTTGCCTTTTAATAAAGAATAAAATGGTGCAATGTTGCTTGCTCCAAGGATCCAGAACACTCTCCTGTATCCTGACAGTCCATGTGCAAATATGGGACTCTTCAGACTTCCCTGATGATTTTGTGCCACGGTTTTCAAGTGGTGCTGTAATCCAAAACCTGCAGTACTTGCCAAAACTGCAGTCACCAGGAAAGTCAAGGCAGAGGTGCAACAGAGCAGAGAAGAGATATAGTCGATCCAAAAGGATGCACACAAAAAGGAGATTTCCTTTTGGCTAGAGATGCAGAAGTCAGCACATATTCTCTCACCATGCAGCCAAAGCAATACTTTTGGCAAAGTCACTTCTCTCCTCTCTGTCTTGTTTGTCCTAACACTAGCTGTGTCTATTTATTTATACTGGTGTTACACCAGTTCTTATAATCTCCATACCACAGTAAAATATGAAAATAAGGCTCTGATCATATTACAGGACAACAGTGCATATGCAATGACCATGTGCTGAAAACTGAACTGCGTGCACTCATCATTCCTATTCCTTCCAGAGGTCATCCCAATTTTAAATCTAGCACTGATGAATGTAGAGGCCTTTTCCAACCTTAATGGTTCTCTGATCCCATGATCTCTGAAAAAATAGCCTCCAAAGATTGCGTGGTTTGGGCCTCTGGTATGTACAAGCTCACATAAAAACTACTCACTTTAAAAAACGTAATTTCCTGACAGATACTAATTTCCCTTGACTTTTCTGAGAGCAAGGAGAGAAGCCTGGCACTCCTCTGCATCACAACACAAATCAGCTCAGCTGCCATCAACAAATGCAGCCCCATTTCCCCTGAAATCAGTCCTGACATGTCTCTGCCCCAGAGACACACAGGAGAGAGTTTAATTCAATTCACCCACAAAGGCCAGCACTGGGAAGCTCTATGAGCACTTTGCAATGCTCCCTCAGAAGCATCAGAGTGAAACTTCGCAATCAAGTGTTTAGTAAACAAAACCTAGCTGTGAACAGCTTCTGTAAGTGGTTGGTACCTTGACTGCAGAACGGATGAAAGCTTTCCCAGTGATTGTCGGGGCACACCTGAAAATATTGGGCTCCGCATACAAGCAGGGGCAGAGCCACTCTGTTTCTGCAGTCCTGAACTGCAACAGAGAGAGGGAGAAACAGAAGAGAAGCTCTACACAGAACACAGCACAACACAGCACCTCTCTTACTCTTGTACCTATCACATATTTCTTCCCAGACAAAATGGATCGGATTGAAATGTGAGTGGATGCTCTGTCTTGAACTGCCATTACGCAGTAAAACATTACAAGGCAAGAGACTAAATTGGAAACATTGCCTCATCTCTAATGCCAAATCAGCCTTGCTCAGATTTCAAGCCTTCTTCACAGCTTCTTCCACAATTCAGCCACATCCTAGTCAAGCAATAGTGATTTCAGGCCTTGCCTGGCTGTTGTTGTGTTAAAGTACTGACTCATAAATAGTTAAAATGTTATTATGCTTTATAAACGTTACATATTAACCATTAAAATGTGGCTTAATACTATTTAAATGTCTGAAAAACTATATATGAACACAATTTAAATAGAATATCTTCAAAGGACCCCAGAAGTATTCACCTATTCAAATACATATAAAATACACATGCAAGCGTATCTTATTTCCAGTAGCTGAGTACACCTTGTTTTTTGTAAATAAATGCCTGGGAACTGAAGTGGCTGGCATCCATTGAGCTTATTTAGCATGGAGAACTGAGTTTGAGACACTGTCTCCTAACCAGACAATGTAGAATCATAGCACATTTTAGGCTGAAAAACAGCCTTAAATCGCCAAGTTCAAATGGGCCTCATGGAATCCTCACCCAGGTTTCCTATAGTATTGTCATTTTTGATATGCATTACTGAGACACAAATATCCAAGCCTCTGTGGAAAATTTGGGTGGAGCAGCTTTTCTGCTGGGTGAATGTAGCACAGAAGAGAAAAGACTGTGACTGAGATACCACAAATCACATGGCCATTTTTCAGACACCCACTCAAGAATGGTAACAATTCCTTGCTTACAGTGCCCGTTAGAAGTCTGGATGGACACACCTCCGTCCAGCCAAACAAGTTTGCATTACCCACTGTAGCAATGGAAGGCATCTGATTTTACTGGGAACACCATTTCTGGGAATTCTGAGAATTAAGTCCTGTATTTCTGAGAAGACACTATCTACATACAGCAGTAATGACTCATCTATAATCCTGCATTTAGGAGCAATGGTATGGCTGCTCTCAGGGTTGAGAATGGAAGTGGAGAAGATTTGGACTGTTCTCAAACTTGTTTGTATTTTTCAATAACTGTGTGGATGAAAACAGCTGAAAAGGGATGACGCAGAAATATAACACTAATGAGATCTATTAGTAGGGGATAATGATAATAAAGGGAAATTAAGCAAATCTGCAGAGTGTAGGGGAGAGCTTCAGGTGCAGATAAACATCTCAACAACTCTGGGATGAGGTCAGACAGGAAAACCATGCTGCAGAAATAGATCACTGTAAATGGAGGCTGACTGGCTGTCAATTCTACCAAAACTTCTCTGAGAAAGAAACATCTCCGAAGTAGAGACTTTTGGCGCAAAGTGGAAAGGCATCTTGGACGAGGATATTTCCATATTCCTATTTCTTTGCATGTGTCTGCAGCCACATTTTGAAATAACATACCCATAAATAGACCTCCAGGCTAACCTGGATGGACTCTTTATCAGAATCCTTGTATTCCAGATGCGGTGTTTTTCCAGATTTGTTAAGGTTGTTGTGTCTGAAGATACATGGAAACCCTGCTGCCTCCTTTCCAGAGTTCTGAAACTTTTTTATAAACCTATCAAATCAGGAGCTCTACCAAGACACTGCAGTATAGCAACTCTGCATGAAGCAAAAGAAGACCAGGCTGTCACCTGGCCTATTGTCAAGCCAATAGTAGAGCACAGTGAAGATGGGAACACTTTTAAAGAGAAAGAGGGAACCATGCACAATTTGTGCTTTTATCATACATACCCCATGGCTGCCTGAACTGGTGTCTTTCCCTAATCACTTATTTTCTAGGCAAAGGAAATGCACCAGTGTTCCTTTGTCTGGATTTCAAAGTAGCTTTGAGCAGATATGAAACTTTCACTTAGGACAGAGACAACAAGGGTTACCCAAAGAAGTTTCAGGAGAGAAGCCCGGGAGACAACTGGCAAAATAAGGACAAGAGCTAATAGCACCAAAAGAACTGAGCTTGAAGAATATGTAAGACCTGACTCAGTTTTAGGGAAATTACGTGCACCACACCAATGCTGTTTTGTGGCACAAGGTTTCCAATATAAACAAGTTTGTTCTGTATCTGGGAAAAGATGGTGAGGGGATGATAACTTTCTTGATTTCCGCTGTCCAGTCAAGAGTTGAGTATAAAATATTTTTTTTCTATTCATAGTGACTCAGACTTGAGTCTCTTGATTTCATCTAACTGAAAGAAACATTTTATTAAAAGTTTAAAACAATTCTTCTTTGAAATCTCTGTCCTTTCATCAACTTTGCTGAAATCAGCTGAGAAGTTCAAAATTTTCAAAGGGAACAGAAAAAATAGTATAGTTTTTCTGCACATCTCCATATATTATTTCATCACCTTTCTCCTCCAGAAAGCCTGGTTTAAAATATTCATCTATTTATAAATTATGTACTAAATTATTTCTAATGTAGCATGCCGTGTATTTAATTATCATTAAATATTAATATAATGTTAAAAAGAAGCACATTAAAAATAGCACCTGAAGCACTGAAAGTGTAAAGCATTAAAACAAGGTTGCCACAAAACAACATCCTGTGTTGCTACTGAATGTTAAGAGCTGTTGTGTATTAACCCCCTCTGCTTGCAAGCCTTTTGTTTGATACTGAATTTGGGAACTTCTTTTGCTGAAGGACAATGGAAAAGAAGGTTGTGAGCTGGCCTGGATATCTTGTCTGCTGTTGTTTTGTGCAGGCTTGACTCTGTCTTCCTTGACAACAACAAGACAAACACATGAAGGACAAAGGAAAGCCCGAGTACCATGGAAAATACAGCTTCTGTGGCCTGGCACTGAGTGACCAGCTTTGTAGAACCCCTGTGCTGATTGTCTCAGGCTTTGCATAAGATTGCTGTCCTCACACACAGCCTTAAAAATAATTAAATTAACCACAAACTTAGCTACATACAAGCTGTGTTGACTGCACAGCCTCTGCCAAGCAGAGGACAGATATTAAACAATGTTTTGCTAGCTGAAGAAAGTCCTCTGTACCTCTATGCTGTGGCAGATGCACAACACCTTTTATCCAAGAGGTGTCTAAGTACTGCAAACCTAAGCCCAAATCAATATTATGTACAGCAGGGTGCATCAACTACAGCTTAGGCACCGCTGAGAATAAAGTGGGGAAAATGGAGGTGAAGAGAAAGGTAGTGAAGCTAGGCAGCCAAAAATAATTTCTCTCTTCCCCAGGTTACTAGCCCAGGATATCTACTCTACTGCATCCTCTCTAGTTAGAAATCATTATTTAGGACAAAGGGGGAAAAAAAAGGAGGAGAAAAAAAAATACAAAAACCTGGTTGTCTTTTTTTTTTTCTGAAAGATCATACTCCTAAAAACAAATTCTGTAACTTGGACATTCAGCAGTTTCTCTGGTTCAGTGAGTTAATCAGAAGACCTCATTGTCCAGTTGAGGTCAAGGGAACATTGCTCAAATAAAACGTGTCATCAGCTGGGTAAAATATTTTCACAAGAATGAAACTGCACTGTCTTATGGTAACCAAATGTCGTAGAGAGTACCTATCTTGCTTTTGAAACAGGTGACATGATCAGATACAGAAGAAGCAGGCATCTTGTATCAGCTTCATCAGCAGACTTAATTTATTTTCCTGGTGTACTCCTCTACTTTCTTGGTCTAATCTCTCTCATCCTGCAATCTCCCTCCTGTCCTGTTCCTTTTCAAAAGAGGAACCAGTTGTTAATTATAGAATTACAGAATCAATAGAATCACACAGTGGTTTGGGTTGTCAGGGTCTTTAAAGATAATTTCCCACCCCCTACCATGGGCAGTGTTGTTATCCACCAGCTCACATTGGCCAGGGCCCCATCCAACCTGGTCTTGAGCACTGCGAGGGACGGGTCATCCACAGCTTCTCTGGGCAACCTGTCACTGTGTCTCCCCACCCTCTCAGTACAGAATTTCCTCCTAATACCTAATTTAAATCTGTCCTCTTTTCATTTAAAGGCATTGCCCCTTGCCCTGTCACTACCTTATAAAAAGTTCCTCTATTTTTTATTAGACACATTTAAATATTGGAAGGCCACAATGAGGTCCACCCTCCCCAAATCTTCTCTTCTCCAGGCTGAAATAATCCCAACTCTCTCAGCCTGTCTTCATTGAAGAGATGCTGCATCCCTCTAATCATCTTCAGGGACCTCCTCTGGACCTGCTCCAAGAAGCCCATGTTTTTCCTATGCTGACAACCCCAAAGCTGGATGCAGTACCCCAGGTGGAGTCTCACAATACCAAAATAGAGGGAGGCAGAATCCCCTCTCTCGCCCTGCTGGACACACTGTTTGGTGCAGCCCAGGATAAGGTTGAGCTTGTGTCTGCAAGCACAGATGGCTGGGTTGTGTCCAACCTCTCATCCACAAGAACCCCCAAATCCTTCTCTGCAGGGCTCCTCTCAGTGAGTTCATCTCCCAGTCTGTATTTATGTCTGGGATTGCCCTGACCCATGTGCAGCACATGGCACTTGGACTTGTTGAACTTCATGAAGTTCTTATGGGCCCAATTCTCAAATCTGTCTGGATCCCTCTGGATGGCATCCCATCCTTCTGTTATGTCAGCTGCACTGCTCAGCTTTATGTCATCTCCAAACCTGTTGAGGATGCACTCAGTCCCACTGTCTGTGTCATTGATGAGGATATTGAAGAGCAGTGGTCCCAGGAGAGCCCTGATGGACATCACTTGTCACCAGCTTCCACCTGGACACAGAGCCATTGACCACAACTCTCTGGCTGCATCCATCCAGCCAATTCCTTACCACTGAACAGTCCATCTATCAAATCCATGTCTCTCCAGTCTGGAGATAAGGATTGATGTGGGACGGTATCGAAGTCCTTACAGAAGTCTAGGTAGGTGATATCTGCCAGTCTTGTCTTGTCGGCCATTGCCATCTCTCCATCATAGAAAGTTTGGTCAGGCATGATTTGCCCTTCGTAAAGCTGTGCTGCGCGTCTCAGATCATCCCCTTGTCTTGCATGTGCATTGACACTGATTCCATGAGGATGTGCTCCATCATCTTCCCAGACACAGAGGCTTACTTGTCTGTAGTTCCCTGCATCTTCCCTTCTCCCCTTTCTAAAATATGAGTGATATTTCCCTTTTTCCAGTTACCAGGGACTTCACCTGATCACCATGACTTTTCAAATATGGTGTAGAATGTTTTGGTAGCAATATCAGGCAGTTCCCTCAGGACCCTGGGATGCACCTTGTGCCTATTCAGTTTCATCGGGTGGTCTTGAACCTGCTCTTTGCTTACAGTGAGAGGGACTTCATTTCCCCAACCCCCACGTGCAGGTTCAGGGACTTGAGAGGAGTAGGAAGCCTGACTGCCAATGAAGACTGAGGCAAAGAACTCATTGGGTACCTCTGCCTTCTCCAGATCCTTTTTCACCAGTTCTCCCTTCCCATTTATTGGGGGGTATACTCTCCTTGGCCCTTCTTTTCTGACTCATTTACTTATAGAATTTCTTCTTGTTATTCTTTACATCTCTTGCCAAGTTCTGTTCCATTTGTGTCTTAGCTTTGCTGAAACCATCCCTAAAACATCTGAACTATATCCCTGTACTCTCCCTAGGCCACATATCCCTGGTTCCACTCTCTGTGTATTTCCAGCTCAATGGAATCCTCTTCATATAATAGGAACTTTTAGAGACTTGAATAAAGCCAAGAATTAATAAATAGTAATTATGCACAAAGCACAGAACCATGGTAGCAGGGTTCACATTAGCATTTCCCAGCTTTCAAGTGCCCACCCATGCAACATTTATACACTTTTAACACTGGTTTTTAAAGTTTTTTATGAAGCACTTTGCACATAAAAAGCCCCTGTTTAAATGGCACATATTTATTATTAATAGTAATAATGCAGGTGCAGCAGCAGGCAAGCACAATTGCCTTTTTGAGGATCACAACAAAACCAAAAAAGCGTTTGAAGCTCTAGCTCCAACAGAAATAAATATAAACCCTTTGGTGACAAATTCTTGGCTCAACACTAAAAAAAAGTGTAAGAAAGCCAGAATGGCATGGGAAACAGCTATGCATGGAGGAGATGCTGGCTAATGTCCTGTACATTCGGGATACTTGATGATCCATGATAATGAAAGCTTCATAATGACTAAATGGGAAGCAGAGCTTCTAAGTCCCTGTGCACTGTGAAATAAACAAGCATGGGATGGTATGTTATTTTAGCTGACACAAGAAAAGCAGCAAAAGAAAAGCAGCAAGAGATTCTCTAGCACAAGCTAACAAGCAGCAAGTCACTACCCTTCCTACTAATCCAGTCAAAACGTCCACTTCTCCCCTTACTCCCAGGAAGCAACATGTGAGGGATGGCTATACTAGAGACTCATGAACAATGTCTCTCTCCTCTTAGTCTGCTCAATGGAGAAAATCGAGTCATCTCCTATACTTTCATCCAGTCCTTTCTCATAGCCCCAGCCATCTGCTGAAGACAAGCAGACAAAGAGCCCAGGTATCTATACACCACCTCACTCCATGCTGGCCAAGTGAAGGGCAAAGCTGGCTTCTGCTCACCTTCCCAGTCCTTCCCGGACCCTAGCAAAAGTAATACAAAGGCAGAAAATGTCCTCAGTGCTTGACTGCTATGCAAGGTAATGACAAAAATCCCTTATCTGAAGAGCTGAAAGGAAATGAGCAGAGACCACCGTGTGCCACACAGCTGCTGGAGCAGCAGAGCAGCTGAGAGGTTATGGCTCAGGGGTAGGACAGAACCACAGGGTCACTCAGCTAGAAATATTACTGGTCACCTGGTGCCAGATAGTTTCATCCCCTTCCAGGGGGCTAGAGATCAAATCTATTGTATAATGGCTTCATTTAGCAAGCCACAACTACACAAGCTCTGAGAGAATGGAGGGGAGCTTGTTTCATCAAGTGCCCTTCTACTTTGAAGCCCTGTTCTGTCCTGGCATGCTAACCTTCTTCAGAAACTGCTCCCACAAAAGCTCTTCAGAATCCAGTTTCAGAGAGCATGTGGTTAGCTCCTGAGGACAATGGAGTGAATATTAAACAGCGTTCATCCCTGGGTTTCTGATTGATTTCCTACATCTGTGCTTGTCTAAATCAGTCTTCAAATTAGAAGCAAATATTCATAATTTCCTGCCTTTCTTTCCCCTGAATATCTAAATTCAGACTCATGGGCTCATATCTTTTCTTCTCTGCACTACTAAAGATGCCAATGTGACTGCTGACTGGTGGCACATGGCACAGTGCATCTACATTTACCTCAAGCCAAAAATCACCAGCAGTATTTCTGTGGCTCCAGATTTATCTGGGGCTGCCAAGTTAAAAACAGACTGGCAACTGTAAACAAATGGATATCAAAACTCCTTCCAGCACTTTGGATAACAGCTTCTACTGGTGCCCTGGCAGGAAAAGCTAGCCAACAACCTGAGGGGGACTCAGAGCAGGAATGTGGACCGAGTTATGCATCATATACTTCTCTGGAGCTCCAAGGGGATGCAAGGGAGTAAAAAAGACCCAACAGTATTTCCACCATCCAGATGGGTATAGGGGGTTCTGTAATAAGCTGGCAAAAGGTAGATGAACACTTATGGCCTTGTATTGATTACTTACATGAGATTTAGAGCCTCAATGGGAAACAGTCATAGACCACCGCAACCACTAATAGTGAAAACACAGTATCAGAGGCCTGAAATGCAAAGAATGCCCAACCTCACAGAAGGCAGACAGATTTTTTTCTAACGATTTCCAAACACTCAGAAATTTATAAGAAGAAATCATTCTGATCACTGTTTTGCTAACAGTTAGCTATAGCTTACTGTGTATGACCTCTATAGTTCAATGCAAATAGCTAACCGAGTAATAGCTGTACAGCTCCTACATCCGTTCTGATGTATTCTCTCTACAGGTGGACTTCAGTGATGAAGCTTCTTCCTGGTTTTGAAAACAAAGACTGTAATGGTCTTACCCAAGAGTGTTAACTCAGATCATCTTAGCTGTCAGTGCTCTTGCATAAATCTCAGCAGCGTGAAGGGATTTAGCATACCAAGGGCAGTGTTGAACAGCAGTGAATTAAATCAAGCAGTAATATTTCTCCAAAGAACTAGATTGTAGGTCAGATATCTTCTAGCATTTTATTAATGAGCTAGAAGATAAGGGTCAACCGTGTGCTATTTAAATTCACAGAAACACTGAACTGGGAAGTGTTAACACCATCTCTGGGGTATCAGAAGTGGTATGAAACACAGATAGGAAAAAGAAATGCATGGTTCACTTGAAAATTGCCACATTCCTGCATCTCAGAAAAAGATCCTGTTCTTCTGAGGATAAAGAATATTTTCTTGGGGGCACATAACTAACGAGTAATACTTAGTCCTCCCTACAAAATGAGCTTTGGTGGGGTTTGAACACCATTACTGTACTTAATTTGCACCTTGAGAAACATTCAAGCCTGATTTTAGCTAGGATACAGTTGGTTTTCTTAGTAGCTGGTACAGTGCTGTACTTCAGATTTAGTATGAGAATAATGTTGATAACATACTGATGTCTTAGCAGTTGGTAAGTAGGGCTTACTCTGTATCAAGGACATTTCAGTTTCCTGTGCTCTCCCAGTGAGCGGGTGCACAAGAGGCTGGGAGGGAACACAGCCAGGACAGCTGACCTGAACTTATCAAAGTAGTATTCCGTATGGCAGAACATCATGCTCAGCATAGAAAGCTGGGAGAAGAGGGGATGTCCAAAGTGATGGCATTTGTCTTCCCAAGTAATCATTACACATGACAGAGCCCTGCTTTCCCGGAGCTGGCTGAACACCTGCCTGACAGTGGGAAGTGGTGAACGAATTCCTTGTTTTGCTTTGCTTGTGTGTGTGGCTTTTGCTTTCCCTAATAAACTGTCTTTATCTCAATCCATGAGTTTTCTTACTTTCACTCTTTTGATTCTCTCCGCCATCCCACTGTGGGGAGAGTGAGCGAGTGGCTGTGTGGTGCTTAGTTGCCAGCTGGGGTTAAACCACGACAGATTTTATGTATATGTAGCGTTGGAGTTTTTTGTTTCTATTTTTTATTTTGCTTCTAAAGCTGTAACTGACTTTTCTCACAACAGCCAAAATTCAGGTCTTGTTTCTCTTTAGAGGGAGAACAATCCAGAGCTTAGTGAATTCTTCTTTAAACTGAAAAGAAGATACAAATATAAAAGAAACAGCTTTAAATTTTCAATTTTGTATTATTATAAGCACTTGGACTCCCTGTCATCTCTGTGGCAGCTTTCATGACCTACTAAATACAGCTTACTAAACAAAAACTCAGATGTATCGTAAGGTCCTTCTTTCACCAAAAATCTGAAAATAAAAACAGGTGAGCTTTTGCCCTTCCATTCAGTGTTAAATTTCCATCTTCCCTGGACTCCCCCTGAGCATTTTGGTTTGACAGGTATGCTGCCCTAGTGTGATTCCTCACCTGACACTGTCTCCTGGCACTTGGAGCCATAAGTCCTGTACTGCTATGGGTCACACATTCATGTAAGCTGAATGGCCTGGCAAGGAATGAGCTAGAGCAACCTTTGCTTGTGTTGTCAGCAGTTACCAGGGCTGTTCTTCAAAGCATAAGCAAAATGAAAGGAGTCAGGTGACAGTGACCCTTCATTACTTCCTGAAGTCCCACCTGCCCCTGGCCTGCTCTCCTGGAATTATCTGTGGAATTGCTTGCAGAGCAAATCCCTCATCATGTTATGCAAAATGACATCCCTCAAATATCTGATGCCTCGTCAAAATATGGTAGAGCCATTACTGACACGATATCCTTCTCCCGTCTTTCATGAACTCATGAAGTCAGCCCAGCTTACAGGGCTAGTGGCAAACTTTGGCAGAAGACACAATGTTTGGTGAAACCCTTCCTTTGCCTTTCAGGTTGTTGCAAGTATCCTTAGACAGACAGGACTGTGCTAGTCTCTTTCACCAGAGATGTGCCTTCAGGATCTTCAGACTTGTTATCCCACAGGAGGATTGCTCATCAGTCCCTGTCATGTTGCAACTTCTCCACGTCTCTTTGATCTTCAGCCAGAGCTTCCCAAGAGCAGGGCATGGAAAGCAACATTGTCCACATGCTCTACACAGCTCTTGCTCTCAGCAAGACGTTTCTTGATGTAGAACCCTGTTCTCTCACTCTGTCTTCATTTCTTCTTCCACTGACTGCATAAGAAATGTTTTTCTCCTCCTCCTTTGGCACTCAGATCTGTTCTGCAGTCCTAAAGACAGTTTCACTCTGTTCCACAGGACTATCCCTGAGCTATTCATACACATTTTCTGGATATCAGGCTCCTCCACAATTTGGCTTGCCCTCCAGTATCCTTGGAGAGTTTGATTCCCACCAGGTAGGCTTTGCCTCTGAGCAGTTTTCAGGAAGTTTCCATCAACCTCTTCCTTTTCTGGTCTAGGGAACTCCTTTCATACCCAGTCTCCCAGCTACTCCAACTGCCTTTGCTGCTCTGCACTCCTCCTCCTGATTCTTTCTTGTGCAAGTGTCTGTTTCTGTTCCTCTTGGCACTGAATAACCCCTTCACTCATCTCAGTGCTGCCTCCCATATGTCACTCCTGCCTGAGCAGAAAGTTCACTCTGAAGCTGCACAACCCACAGCAGAAACATGGCATTCACTTGACATCATGCACATAAGCACTACATGAAGAAAGACATTAAACTTGTGGGGATTGCCTATGCTGAGACTTGATGTATTAACAACAGCCAAAATGATCCAAGTTCCACCTGGGAAATACGTGACTCAGTTGCTGTCACAAACAGTATATGAATTATGTTACAAACCAGTGGGTCAGAGAGGTTCTTGTGGTAGTCAGAGATATATTTAGCATTTTAATGTAGTTTTCAGCATCTAGACTTGGACCCTGATAGTACTGAATCAGCGCTGAAATAACTCTGAAGAGCAAGTGCCACAAACTGGACACCTGCTAAAACACCATTGACAGAAACTCCCATTCACCATGCCAAGAAACAGAATATATCTCTCTTCCTGGACATAGGCTCACAGATCTGCTTAAAGCAAACATTTTAGCTCACTCCCAGTTCACGAACATTTAGGCTTGTCAATCAGCAACAGGAGCAATCCTCTGCCTGCCCACCCAGCAAAGCAAATACCAAAAGCACAGTCCACATGAATGCAGACAGAGAAGCAGAAACAGCGGGAAGGTAACTTCGTGCTTTGTACTCAGGCTACAAGAAGGTGATGTACATACTGGTCAAGCGAAACAGAGGAGCCAAATCCTGCCTCTGCCCAGCCTCAGGGACTTGCTTTTATAGGCGTGGTGGTGCATCCTCTCCCCCGTCTCAAACCTCAGGCCGTTTGATGATCTTGGAAATGCTTGTTAGGCCTCAGCCTTGAAGAACAGCACCTGGGCTCAGTTCCTGAGCTCAAGAACTTATCAGAAACACAGTCTGCTCCCCGGAACTGGTGCTATCTAATGAGTTCCTGTTTTTAGCAAACAGCATTAGAAATTTATCTCTCTTGCTTGCGTAACAACCTAAGTGGAATCATATTTTTGTCACCAAAATTTCAAAGAAAGTTACCAACCTGAGTCGCAGACAGGAAGGAAAATTACTATGACTGAAGCCCACTCTCTTGCTACTGTACAAATATTGCTTCTAGGTGAGACTCTTTGACCTGGACCACAGCAAGCTGTGACCAGCACCTCCCTCTTAGTGGAGCCTCTCAGAACTCTAGGGTTCAGTTTGTTGCGTGCAATTTACAGAATGATCCTCTAAAAGTCAAAGCAAGTTCAAACATCAACTTTCTGGTATTCAAATATTTGTCTTCACAAATGCTTGCAGTATAACAGGCAGATTTTCTGTGTTTATTTTATCTGCTAATTTTAAATGAGTGTCTTGTGTTTTCTCCAGACTAACTTTATCAGGGTACTTTGTTTTAGAACACACAATGATATTTTATTTCCTGTAGTCATGCTCACAGTCATGAAACCTTACAATTAGAACAAAATGACTGTCTCTCCAAGGAGGTCTGTAATCCACACATCCATGTTTTTAATTTGTACTGATCTGCAGCAGCAGCAGCAAAAAGCTCAGTCACTGCAAAGATCTTGTAGCTTTTTTATCCACGGGTGATACTTGGAATAACTACAGTTGTTTCGCTCCCTCCTTCCCCTTCTGCTTCAAGCACAATGAAGTGTAATCAGTCAGAGGCCAACCTCCCTCCAGCCACGCAGCTGCCATGCTTGAGAGTATAAATGGGCCACAATGCCAAAAGTGTTCTGTCTAAGAGAAAGAATTGGAGACAGGTGGAAAAGTGGCAGCATTATCTGCTATTAGTGTGCAAAGCAGAAATTTGCAGCTCTAAGGCTGAGAAGGTAGGAGGCAGGCACTCATGCCAAGACTGAAAACGTAGGAGCAGAATACATGGGTGTTGGTGGACATAATTTTCAAAAGCCAGCCCAGGAAACAGGCAGTTCTCCCAAAGTACTTTTTATAACTACCTGATGTAGTGCTCTGCAAAACGGGCCTGACTGAAAAATGCTGTTGATCCAGGAGAGAGACAAAAAGAGATTGTGCAGGTACCACACAGGTATGCTCTCCACAAAAACCTGTGCTAGATTCTCTCTCCTTCCTTTTTCTATCAGTAGAGAGTCCACTTGCAGAACTCTCTGCTAGGTCCCTCCGGAGAATTAAATTTGCTGCTCACAGAGAGTGAGCCAGCTCTTTTTTCTGAGAGCAAAAAAGCCAAATTTAAAAGCAGGTTTTCCATTACTCATGTGGTGGTTTGACCCCGGTTGGATGAAGGTATCCACCAAAGCCACTCTATCACTCCTCTCTGCAAGTGGCCTGAGGAGAGAAAGTAAAATGAAAGGTTCGTGAGTTTAGATAAGGACAGGGAGAGATCACCACTGACTACGATCATGGGCAAAACAGACTGAACTTGGGGATATTAGTTGAATTTATTACCAAAGAAATCCAAGCAGGATAATGAGTAAAACAAATCTTTAAAAACACCTTTCCCCCACCCCTCTCTTTTTCCTGGGCTCTACCTCCTCTTCCCAGTGGCACAGGGAGACAGGGAATGGGGGCTGTGGTCAGGTCATCACGCATTTCTGCTGCTGCTCAGGGACAGGAGCCGTTCCCCTGCTCCAGCACGGGGTCCCTCCCATGGGAGACCATTCTCCATGAACTTTTCCAAGGTGAGTCCATACCATGAGAAACAGTTCTTCACTAACTGCTCCAGTTTGTGTTCCTTTCCACATGGGGCAGTCCTTCAGGCACAGCCTGCTCCAGTGTGGGTCCCTGTCATGGTTTAGGAATGGTACTCCCCAATTTAGTTTTCCCACCAAGACTTTCCAAACCACACAGCTGCTCACTGACTCCTCCTCCCCTCTCTTCTGCCCCCACTGTGGGTGGCCAGAGAGGAGAATCAGAAGCACAAAAGGCAAAGATCATGGTTTGAGATAAAGACAATTTACTGGAAACAGTAACAAGGTAAGAAAAAAAACAAACCAGTAACAGCAACAGTATTAATAACAGAAATTATTACTATTGTACGGAAAGAGGGTGATATACATGAAAAATGCTCACCAAGCATGGGACAATGAAAAACAACAGAGGCCAGGTTCCCTACTCCACCACACTTTTTGATTTTTTTGACCACAAGCCATGCCCTCCTTCCCGAAAGTCCCTCACCTCCACCTCTGGCTGTGAATGTGAGGTGGTATAGAATAACAATCTAGACATGCCCACATGGCTTCAGGTTTTGCCCCCTCACACCCACTGCAAAAAAATTAACTCCATCCTGGCTGAAACCAGGAGAGTCCCCCAACAGGGTCACAAGTCCTACCACGAAACCTGCTTCAGCATGGGCTCCTCTCTCCATGGGTCTGCAGGTCCCTGATACGAGCCTGCTCTAGGGTGGTCTTCCCAAAGGGTCACAGCCTCCTTTCAGGCATCCACCTCCTTTGGCATGGGGCTCCTCCACAGGCTGCAGGTGGATCTCTGCATCCCCACGGATCCCCATGAGAAGCAGGGGCAGAGCTGCTTCACCATGGTCTTCACAATGGGCTGAAGGAGAATGTCTTCTCAGGCAATTTGAGTACCTCCTCTCCCTCATTCTCCACTGTCCTTGGTGTCTGCAGAGCTCTTCCTTTCACTTTGCACTCCTCACTTCTCTGACACAATTACATCTGTGCAATAACTTTTTTTCCCTTCTAAAATATGTTACCAGAGTCATTACTACCATCTATGATTGGCTCAGCTCTGCCCTGGCCAGCATCAAGTCTGTCCTGGAGCCATCTGGCATTAGCTCTGTTGGACATGGAGGAAACTTCCAGCGCCTGCTCACAGAAGCCACCCCTGTAGTCCCTCCGCTACCAAAATCTTGCCATGAAAATCCAATACAACTCAGTTCAGCCCTGAGCTACCTTCTGACTCAGAACTAATTTCAGATAAAAGAGAAAAATTTATCTCTTCCCCATCTCTTGCTTATCTCCTCTGTTCAATACTATGTCTTCTCTTTCCTACCAAAAGCAGGGCTTGGTCATGTTCAAGGCTTTCATACTCCTTATGCTCTGGGTATAAAATTATCATTTGCCATTAGCAGTCTACTGAATGACTTATTCAGTGCTTGTTCATGTCTGTTACCTTCCTGAGGAGACTGAACCCTCCACACACATCCCAAGTTGTCTACTGTTAAATTTGCCACTTTCTCTAAATGTAGCATAAGGAATAGTAACATTAAGAGAAAGGGCTTGCCCAAGTCAGCACTAATTCAGAAGAAGTCACATGAGAACTGATTTCCAGCCCCTCTCTCTCCTTGCATCCAAAGTACTCATTATGCAGGTGCAAAGTGGATGCAGAGTCCAGCCGCATGCATTAAGTAGTTTAGTGCAGATCACCTCCCTTTTGATCCACAGTGTACAGAGTTGCTCTGCATTCTTTACAGTTTTGTTTGTTTTCCCATCAGTGTCTTAAAAGCATTGAGAAATTTTCACCTGCACTCACATTTTCCACTCTAGTCTTTGTTTTATGGTTCCTCCAGAGTCTTTACTTTTGTACACTTTTGCGTACTTTTGCATACTCACTTCACAGTCTCACTTCCACTTCAGTATAATATCCACATCATTATTAAACCCACATACAGCTCCCTGAAAAAATGTACCATTTATTTCAGGAAAGGAAACAATCAGCACAAGAGTTATTAGTCTTGTTGTCTTTTCAGTCAGTGGATTTCTGATTTACAATGGCCTCCTCAGAGTCTGATGTGCTTTTTGTTTCACAGCATGGTCAGTCTGAAGACAGCAAAGGGAAATACAACTAAACACTTAAAAAAGCAGAACTTCTCAATGAAATCTGCATTTAAATAAAAACAAATAGATTTTGCAGAACACTGAATTAAACAAAGGAAGTATAATCTGGTTGTTTTCTCTTCTCTCCCTCCAATAACTTCATTGAGTTTACCTTTTTTTACCATTTGATACCAAAGAAGTAAAATTTGTAATGCTGGAACGCTGGGGTCTGGAAGTGGGATGGATGCAGATATCAAAATTAATAGAGGCAAGTAAAGCTACTAAAATTCTGATCAGGCCTCATCCTTGGATAATCAGACTTGTCTGCACTAGAAGCATTTAAACAAGCCAAGCAGAAGAGTTTCCAACCCTGCACAAGAAATGTCCGGCGTTTTAGGAGAGGTTTCTCCCACAGGCTGTTATACCTGATCAGGGATAATTGCTTTGGATGGAAAAACATTTTACTAAGGTCACCTAAATTGCCCTGGGTATACTGACTGACTTGAAATTACTTCCAACCTGCCCAAGTTACAGGACTGCAGCTGCAAGTGCAAATGACAAGTACTCAAAGGGGAAATAAGAATGGTTCAATAGGCAAGAGCACCCAGACAAACAATGCTGGTCTGAGAGTTTGTGTTCAGGAAGTGGCAAAGAAGATCAATTCTCCAGCATCAGCTCAAGCATCACCTCTTAGCATTGTTAAGTTTTCTGGCCCCTTAGAAGTAAAATTCATGCAAATCTTGGGAACAAATTTTTCTGACAGCATACCACCTTGCCTAGACTGTGAATGGTCACCCACGGGGTGTCATATCTGACGCCCGGTTGTAGTTTCTTACTGGGATACATTTGCCCACCACAGACAAACCCTGGCCTTTAGATCCTCCAGAAGTCTTACTCCGTTCAAAAGTATCTGTTGGCAGCTCCAAGCTTTTTAGAGAGAAGCTGCTGATGATAAGCACTAGCCATTCCTGTATGTGAACTTCAGCATAAAAGTAAGCAGAACAAGCACTTTATGGCAGTCACAGAGCTAAGAGTGGGAATAGGAAAGGAAGTTAATTTACTGCTTAATTTTTTTTTTTTTGCGGTATATTAGTGAAATTTCAAGTTCTCTGGATCTTTTTCCATTCAAAACAATGGTTTTCTTACTAAGAATCAGACTCAGTGAACAAAACAGAGAATCCTCCAATCACTATAACAAAAATTATTTAAAGGCATTTGAAAATAAATTATTGTGAGAATTAAAACTGCAATGCTTCTCAGACTGGCTTCTCAAATCAGAAAGCTAGCCTAGAGACCTGTGTTTCATCTCTTTGTTATTCAAAGGAATTCTAATCAAATAAAGCTGTAAGAAATTAGGGTGGGCACCTCATATTAAAATTATCACTTAAGTGTTAAATTTTAGTGCTTGATTATGTTGTATAACTTTTCAGGTTGCCTAACTGATGCAATATAAAGACAGAGAATTGGTGAAATGCCAAGAATAATGCATTATCTGAGAACAGGTTCCAGGCTCTGAATGCAAATTAGCTGTAACCAAGAGCTACGGCTGTAGATTTGTCATTTGGTGCAGAGGTTTCCACAGGTCATACTGTAATTTGGATCAAATCTCTCTTTCAACAATAGATACATATGCAAATTCCTCCAAATCCAACCTATTATTCATCTGAATTAAGCCAAGAGATTTAAGGTCCTGTCTTATTTTCTGGTGTGCTTTTCCACTGTTTTATTTATAAACTGCTTCTCCTCAGGTCTTCAGATTGGCAGCTCAACAAATCAGGCAGCCCCTGCTAATAACAAGGTGATTTGGATATGTCAGTCAACCAGGTCGTAAAGTGAAAACAAATCCTTCCTTCTTCTCTACAAATGTACAGCTTTTCCAGAGGGTCTTACACATCACTTGTTCTTGGAATTTGCTGTTGATTTCATAAATATAAAATTACTTATTTTATTAATATGAGAGAGCATGTCAACAAGTGTATCAATACTTGACTAACATGCAAAAATAAAGTTGGTCATTGTAGATGTCTATTTTCGCCTTTCCAGCCCAATTTGTTCTTCACAGCTCTGCAGTGGCATTGCCCTAGCCACAAACAATTGCAGAAGTCAGGAATTGTGTATGAAGAAAACTTACTATGCAGTACTGTAAGGAGATCTGCGGAGGCGAAAGAACGGGACATCACACAGCAATCAATATGATCAGGTGAAGCCATTTATTATCAGAAGGGTATACACTTATATAGCATTTTCAGTTCTGAATACGTAATGGTTCGAACATCGTTCGGTCAAAAAGGAAGCATAAT